>JAENHJ010000068.1:25799-625799 GCA_025330945.1 Mucuna pruriens
TCAGCCACGGTGCCAAAAGCGTGATCAGAAAACTTAGCCAGATTTTGAGCCCGCGGTGCCAAAAGCGTGGTCAGAATTTCAGCCACGGTGCCAAAAGCGTGATCAGAAAACTTAGCCAGATTTTTGAGCCACGGTGCAAAAGCGTGGTCAGATTTTCAGCCACGGTGCCAAAAGCGTGATCAGAAAACTTAGCCAGATTTTGAGCCACGGTGCCAAAAGCGTGGTCAGATTTTCAGCCACGGTGCCAAAAAGCGTGATCAGAAAACTTAGCCAGATTTTTGAGCCGCGGTGCCAAAAGCGTGGTCAGATTTTGAGCCACGGTGCCAAAAAGCGTGATCAGAAAACTTAGCCGGATTTTTGAGCCTCGGTGCCAAAAGCGTGGTCAGATTTTTCAGCCACGGTGCCAAAAGCGTGATCAGAAAACTTAGCCAGATTTTTAGCAGCGGTGCCAAAAGCGTGGTCAGAATTTGAGCCACGATGCCAAAAGCGTGATCAGAAAACTTAGCGATTTTTGAGCCGCGGTGCCAAAAGCGTGGTCAGAATTTCAGCCACGGTGCCAAAAACGTGATCAGAAAACTTAGCCAGATTTTTGAGCCGCGGTGCCAAAAGCGTGGTCAGAATTTCAGCCACGGTGCCAAAAACGTGATCAGAAAACTTAGCAGATTTTGAGCCGCGGTGCCAAAACGTGGTCAGAATTTCAGCCACGGTGCCAAAAACGTGATCAGAAAACTTAGCCAGATTTTGAGCCGCGGTGCCAAAACGTGGTCAGAATTTCAGCCACGGTGCCAAAAACGTGATCAGAAAACTTAGCCAGATTTTGAGCCGCGGTGCCAAAACGTGGTCAGAATTTCAGCCACGGTGCCAAAAACGTGATCAGAAAACTTAGCCAGATTTTGAGCCACGGTGCCAAAACGTGGTCAGAATTTCAGCCACGGTGCCAAAAACGTGATCAGAAAACTTAGCCAGATTTTGAGCCACGGTGCCAAAAACTTAGCCACGGTGCCAAAAACGTGATCAGAAAACTTAGCCAGATTTTGAGCCGCGGTGCCAAAACGTGGTCAGATTTTCAGCCACGGTGCCAAAAACGTGGTCAGAAACTTAGCCAGATTTTGAGCCACGGTGCCAAAAACTTAGCCACGGGGCCAAAAACGTGGTCAGAAACTTAGCCAGATTTTGGCGTTGGTGCCAAAACTTAGCCATTGGCGTTGGTGCCAAAAAAACTTAAAACACTCTTCGTGTCAAAATACTTTCCTTAGACCCCCAATGACATTGGGAAGGCAGTGACGAACGCACTTCATCCTCCATTTTTCAGGATTTTTTGCGTTTTGCCAGTTTTGGTTAAAAATCATTAAAATCAATCCCTTATCCAATGGCTTTCGTATTTGGTGGACACATTGGTTATATTATTGTGCGAGTTCCTGCAAAAAACTACGCCAAAATTCGATCTCTAGGTACCCTTTTCCATTTTTCCCGATTTTATGTATTTTAGCCACTTTAAAATTTTTTTTAAAATTATTCCCTCGTCAAAAAATTCTGTAACTTGGTGGACGAAGAGATATGATTATTCTAGGCAATCCTGCAAAAAATCTCACCAAAATTCGACCTCTAGGTCCGATTTTGGACTTATGTCTGCTCAAAAAAAAGGTATCTACTTGTACAATTTTGGTTTTTGCATATTATCCTATTATAGGGGGGGGCTGCTCCTCGCTCAAACCACGCCCACAGTGGTTGGTGCGGGACTTCCATGGGACTTCCCTCCCACGCTCACACAAGCCTTCCCATGCTTGTTGTGGGTTATTTTCCCATGGTTTTGGGTGATGGATCACACTCTTGCACAAGATTTTCTTCTTTTTATGTGTGTTCTTTGTGGGCCTTTAAACCAATGTCGGGGTTGGGGCATCATCCCATCCTGGCAAACTCTAAACCAGTCGGGGTTGGGGCATCATCCCATCCTCCCTCCCTCCTAAAAATCTAACCCAGCGTTTTGAATGTCAAAGTTAATATCTTTAATTATATGTACTAGACCTGGGTAAAGTCGTATAATGTTATTGGCTTTCGTCCAAAATTAATGCATTTCTCTTTTTTTGTGTCAATGTCAGTGTGATATTATTAAAAGAAGAGATTTATTAAATGAAGTCACTTTTTTCAGGATTGCGAAAGGCTACATAACGAGAAGCAAATGCCCGCCTTGCATTAATTAAAAATTAAGAAATGGACAGTGGATCATTTGGAATACGAATTGTTTTGGCTAGAGTGCCCAATTTTTGAGACGCGTTTGGCCACCCTGGACTCTCCCATGAGAGCGTACACGAGAATCTCTTTGTTCCATTCTTCAATAGGTACTTCGAAAAGAAAAAAAAATAATAGATAAAAAGAAATCATGGTTAGCAAACTGTACGAAGACTCTCCCCATCTGAATGGGGAGTTCTTCTAAAAAACCTACATCGGGATACCTGATCCGTAATTCCATTTCACAATCTACTACGGTTCAGGGAGGCTAACCACATGAGCATTATATCTTAACTACACTAAAAATATTCTTAATTGTATGAGAAACAAGAAACATATGTTTAATTTAGAGACTTAATTGTGTATTTTTTTATAAAGGTTTAAAAAGAATGTAAGATTTATGTAATTGTCCAAAATTTTATAACATAAAATAATGCGGACAACATAAAGAAATCGACATAAATTATTTTAATTTATTTTAATTTATTCTCAGTTTTAAATAAATATCTATATAATATTTAAAATTTATATGATTATAAGAAACAATATTTTTTATTATTTAAGACTATCACCAAAAATATAAATATAAATATTTTACAAAGATAACTCAACAAATGAATATATATAACCATTACAAATACGAGATACTGAGAGGAGATAGATAAGCGTTTGTCTTTTTCTGAAATTGGATAAAAATTGTTACAGAATAGTTGTTTTTCTGATTTACTTGATTTATGAAAATAATATTTTATTGGTTTGAAAAACAACACATTATAGAATACCACTGGTATATACATTGTTGAAAGAATACAATGTTGAAGAAATAGGATGCAGATGGTTTTTTACATTTTAATAAGATATTATTTTTACATTTTAATAAGATATTATTTTTAAATTTTATGACATCTCCTTTGTACAATATAATTTTTTTATAGATTATGACATCTCTTTTGGACAATATAATTTTTTTTATAAATTATGACATCTCTTTTGGACAATATAATTTTTTTTATAAATTATGACATCTCTTTTGGACAATATAATTTTTTTTTTTATAGATTATGACATCTCCTTTGGACAATATAATTTTTTTTTTATAGATTATGACATCTCCTTTGGACAATATAATTTTTTTTATAGATTATGATATCTTTTAGCAACACAAATTGTGTGTATGATTTTCCAAATACATACATATGTATGTATGTATGGTAAGAAAGAGATGATTCATTTGATTCATTATTTAAAAAGAGATATAGTCATTTCAAAAAAATAATACGACGATTTTTTCCAAAAAATTCACAATTTTCTTCTTTTTTTCTCATGAAATTGCAAGTAATAACTAAATGAACCTAAAAAATCCAAAAGAAATTGCTTATTTTTTTAGATGTTCTAATTGTAAATATTGATATTATATTAAATATTGTATTAAATTCATTTTAAATATAATATAATATAATATAATATAATATAATATAATATAATATAATATAATATAATATAATATAATATAATATAATATAATATAATATAATATAATATAATATAATATAATATAATATAATATAATATAATATAATATAATATAATATAATATAATATAATATAATATAATATAATATAATATAATATAATATAATATAATATAATATAATATAATATAATATAATATAATATAATATAATATAATATAATATAATATAATATAATATAATATAATATAATATAATATAATATAATATAATATAATATAATAATAATATAATATAATATAATATAATATAATATAATATAATATAATATAATATAATATAATATAATATAATATAATATAATATAATATAATATAATATAATATAATATAATATAATATAATATAATATAATATAATATAATATAATATAATATAATATAATATAATATAATATAATTTAATTTAATTTAATTTAATTTAATTTAATTTAATTTAATTTAATTTAATTTAATTTAATTTAATTTAATTTAATTTAATCGAATTTTTAAAGTCAGCATATATAATTAACTAACTATATATGTAGAACTAAATAAATTCATTCAATTAACCTTTTAAGTTATATTTTTTCACTTCAAATTATAAATAGTTTTTAAAAAAAATAACTCGCCAATTAATAGTACAATTAATAGTATACAGTTTATACCTCTTAGTAGCTCTCTAATATGAGTGGAATATAATATAAATAATGATTAACAATAAGGTGTTAGGTAAGATTTAGATTTACAAAGTTTAACTAAGGAATATAGGAATCCTGGTTAAGTTTCTGATATCAACTAGCAAAAATATAAAGTTTTGTTTTGCAAGTCAAAAATGTTATCTTGGCTAAATAGAGCTAACTTCTTTAGGATCGACTCCTATCTACAATCAGATCCATCTTGCCTCCAGAAGGACCAACTCCACCCAAAGCAAGATTCAAGCATGTATGTAGAATGTAATTAAGTACGTGTGAGTTACGAAAGTAGTTAGGTTCTTATTCATGGTAAATCTTTTTGATCAGGTAGTTAAATTTGTTACTTTGCTTGTTACGGTTATAGAGTTAGATAGGACACGATATAAAATAGGAATGTATGGCCACTGTTTAAGGTTAGCAAAACTTTGTCCATACACATTACCATTAACCTCCATTGTCCACCATCCCCATCTTTTGTTCCAGGGTGCTTCACAAAGTGCTTAGTCGGTCGAGTAGGTGTTGTAGGTGTAGGTGTAGGTGTAGGTGTAGGTGTAGGTGTAGGTGTAGGTGCAGGTGTAGGTGTAGGTGCAGGTGTAGGATAACATTTGGATAATGGTTGACAATAGGAGACTGTTAAGGTTTGTTGGCACACTACTTGGTGATTCAACCCTTGAGTACTTGGCCATCAGGGTGAAACACTACAACTACTACTAACGGTCATTATATGAAGTTGACCATCGTCGTTTCCATTAAATCCACTTCTCCACTTCTCCACTTCTTTATATTGGTACTTTGTTAATCAATAAATGTCAATGTTAAGAATAAATCACGCTAGACTAGGGGCCAATCAGAACCTACCTACGCAACATTATAGATAATCTACATTAACCACGAGCTCAATCCTTACTAACTTGAGGCTGCGATTGCGTAAGCCCTCAGTGGGGGTAATGGACGAACGTTAGGCAGTTGCCTTAAGAAAATGGATAACAAGGAAAATATGTGCATGCTAGGAAATTAGAATAGAACCGTTCTTTGATCTAATTGTATTTGATATCATAAATATATATAAATAAAGATAGATGTAATTCTTACTTAGCTTAGTAATCTTTACTTTTCTTTGAACCCTGTAGTTAATCTTTACCTTTCTTGAACTTTATCTTTTCCTTGTTGAGTTTGCATCCTGTGTAACCAGTTTTGTAATTTTTGTTAGTCTTGAACCTTACAATTACAAATATAGAAACAAAAATGTCATAGGTTTAGGTTGACCTTGTCCTACTTTAGCTTAGGGAAATCTAGTATTTTGATAGAGGAAATAATGATCAATCCTTTAGACTGTCACCAATACAAAGGACATATAGACTTAACTTTGACTTTGCAAAGTTTGACAAAATATAACTAAGTGTCATCAAAAGATTGTAAGAACTGTGTTTCATATACATATACATAAAGACAAATAAATGTTATTTTTCTTTGTTTGTTGTTTTGATAAAAGATGAAGCTTCTTAAGCTTCTATTTTGTTTCTTTTAAGTTTTAGTTTTAGTCATTATTAAAGTTTACGTGTAGACTTCATTTGAGATCAAAATTTAGTTGTAGACTTTTGTCATTATTAAACTAAACAAATACTTTTATGTGTATGATAAGACTTAAACATACATTTATGCTTCAAAAGAGATACTTTCTTTAATTTTTTTATTGGACAATATCTTCTTTGTATGACGAGTTATTCTTTAGATGCATAGGATAATGGATGTGTATCGAAATGTGTGAATCAATATTTTTCTATTTCTTTCATTAAAACTTACCTTGCAACATGAAAACCTTAGGTTAGGGGGTAAGAGTAGGGTTAGGTTAGTTTCAAACAAAATTTTGTTGATAATAAGTCAAACTTATCTATTTTGGATTCTAAGACCCTGGTCAGATTTTGACAATAGCCTATGCATGCAATGCACAAATTGAAGGTGAAATTTTGAAGTAAATTTCTAAATTCCTTTAGGGTTTTGGTTAACATGGAAAAAGAGGTTTTTTTGGAAAAATAGTTGGTCCAAATCCCCTTCGGGAATTTGCTTTGCGTAGATCTCGAAAAGTTATATGAAATCAAAAAAAAAATCGCCTTAATCGGAGGTCTGTGTCAAAAGTTATGACCTTTTGAAGTTTTAGTAAAAAATTATGACATTTACTTTTTTATTTGTCTCATAATAATTTTAATTAGTGTTTTTAATTTAGTATTTCTAGTTTAGTATTTTAATTTCATGTTTTTAATTTAATATTTTTTATTTTATTTTTTAATTTAATAATTTAAAAATTCTTATTTAGTATTTTTAATTTAATAATTTTAATTTAATAATTTAAGTTTCATAATTATAATTTCATAATTTTTATTTACTAATTTTTATTTAATAATTATAATTCAATAATTATAATTCAATAATTATAATTCAATAATTATAATTCAATAATTATAATTCAATAATTGTAATTTAGTAATTATAATTTAATATTTTTTATTTATTAACTTTTATTTAATAACTATAATTTAATAATTATAATTTAATAATTTTTATTTAATAAAATTTATTTAATATTTTTTATTTAATGATTTTTATTTTGTATTTTAAAAAACAAATACTTAATTGATCAAGACTAATAAAAATAATTTAATTACTTAATTTAAATTAATAATTTATACATTTAAATTTTGTTTCAAAATAATCAATAAATTTTAATAAACCCTAAGCATTCAACTTAACGGGTGAGAGATTTTTTTATTTTAAATTTTTAATTGGTCGTATTCCAAATATTTTTTCAAGCTCTGCCGCCAACAATACATTTTTGCGCTCAATAAGATTCATGAAACCCTTTTTTTCCCCCCAAAAACCCATCTTTCGCCCAGACGCATGGATCTTTTCCCTCCTTTTCCTTCTAGGCCCTAATTTTCACTCCTTCTTGTTTTTATTCATCGATCTCTCGCCCCCCAAAACACCCACACCCACCAACGCTCCCTCTCTCCTCCCATTCTCGCATTTTTCCATACGCGTTTCTCTTACTCCTTCAGGACTAAATCACCGAAATTTTGTGAAGCGTTTGACTTTGTTAACTTACCAGTATAATGCCTTCTTCGTCGGATATATCACTTGATCATAGAATAAAGAACAAGAGCAACAGAGGAAGAGGTAGAAGACGTGGCAGATCCTAGCCTGGCCGTGGACCAAGTGGGGCTCTTGGTGGTCGAAGAACAACTGGTTCTATTCAGAGAGGAGCTTCATTAGGTGAATTTCAAAATGGACCTCTTACCAGTAGCACAAAAATCGTATGACTATAGTGCAAGAATTCAGTATGGTATTTTGCAAAGGAGCTTTTTCACTTAGAACCACAACTGGAACTCGCACTGGTGGCATAGCATCGGTTTGTATGCAGTGGGTTGAATTCTTACTCCCATTTACCATCTTTCACCTAGAACATGGATGTTTGAGTATGAGTTCTCTTTTGAATATATATGTTACCATGGTTAGATCTATTTCATTAATAGCATGTTTTGTTTTTTATGGGGATTTTCATACTCTGACTTATCTTGAGGGATGGGATGGTGAATATCTTATTTCCGGTCGTAATTTGATATGTTCTTTTCTCATTAGCAGCCTTGGACATATCGGAAACATTATGAATTTGAGTTTTCTTTTTAGAACTCCTTTTCTCGTGTTCCTTTTGTGGATTTTCCTTAGCTTAATGCAATGGGAGGGTTGAATCTTTTTTTTTTTTTTGGATACCGTTTATGTTTGTTAGAATCTGAAACTAAATCACCACCATAGCATCGCATGATTTGTTTGAAGGTAGCCTAAGAGCTGCAGGAATTCAAGGAATACAAGTTGGCACCAAGTTGTATGTTTCCAATATGGATCGTGGAGTGACAAATGAAGACATAAGATTTTGATATTTGAATTCTGTGCTTTTTGAAGTGGTGTTATTTGCCGTGATGATGGGAAGACAAAGTCCTGGAAAATGGATCAGAAACTTGCTTCTGGGGAAGAAATCATCATCCAAGTCTAAGCCTGCTAAGGAGAAAGATATTTATAAACCTTCAAGTAACAAGGATGTTCTGCTGGTGTCTTCCGAGGCATCCATGTCTACTCCAACATCTGGAGCTAATGCTACTAAAGGAGTGCTATCAGAAAAGGAAGTAGTTAGTATATCATCAAATGACGGGGTAATTCTTTCAATTGGAGATGAACAAGCCAACACAGAGTCTCTTGCTAACTTTGATTACGGGGACCATTGTGAGAAAATCAGGCCAATAGAAGCAGCTACAATAGTTCAAGCTGCTATTAGAGGCTATCAGGCGCGTGGGACATTTAAAACTCTCAAAAGTATCATACCACTGTAAGCTTATATCAGAACTTAAATTTTTTTAATTATACATTAAAATGAACAATCAAGGGTAGAAAACAAAACTTCTAATCTAACTTTATATTTTTTTTGCTCTTGTTGGTTGCCTGAGTTATGCTGCCTTTTCTGTGATTTTGATAAGTTGTTGTCTGAGTTATACTGCCTTTTCTGTGATTTTATACGTTGTTGTCTGAGTTATGCTGCCTTTTCTGTGATTTTGATAAGACTTCACTTATGATATACCTTTATTTTGTTATATGATTCTCAGATAATTTTGGACACAGTGGTTACAGACTTCATTTTTTTTTTTAACATTCATGTCCTGTGTTTTGTGATGAAAAATGGTTGGTGTTTCTCTTTAATTACTCTCCCTGATTTTGTGTTTTCTTTGCACAAATTGCTTCATTAGTGACATCTCATGGTACTCATGGTACTCATGGTACTCATGGTATTCATGTTATCTTTACATACTATTTACATATTACAATACTTTAATATTTGATAATATTGTCCCTTTCCGGTCATTTTGCTGTTAAAGATTTCAACTTTAATGGGCTTGATCTTAAATGAAGCTATCATATAAATTGATAATTAAAATGCAAATTATTCGTTATTTGTTACTTCAATGATATCCAATGGAGTAGTTTCTACTTTCTACTTTCTACTTAAAATGTAAGAATAACCCCCATTAAGTTAAACACATTATTTTTAAGTCACATTATTTTTAAGTCATATTATTTTTAATTTAATTTATATTTTTTTCTTTATGTACATATTTTTAATTCATATTGTCGATTTTGGTTTTCATTTTTTACAATTTGTCAATCAAATACAATATTTATATGAAAATACAATAAATTATTAACTATTTCATAAAATATTTTTAATGTATGAAAAATATTTTCTTAATTTTTTAAAATTAATTACTTTATAATCATATGTTAAGAATTTTTTAATTAATTAACAATGTCAAAAATTTCATATTAACAATCTTGAGGTAAAACAATTTCCTACCAAAAAAATATGTATTTTCTATTTTTCTTGACAAAGAATCAATCATATCTAAAAAAAAATCATGTCATGTCTGAAAGTTCATTTCATAATTCAAATTCAAATTCAAATACATACAATTCTCAAATAAAAACAAAATAAACCATTAAAATTATTTGAATTATAAATATTTAATTATATGATAATTGATTATAATAATTATTTATTATTTAATTACTTAAAACTAAATTGTAAAATGCAATTTTAACAAAACTAATAATAATATTTTTTTTTAAATAATAATAACTTTTAATTCACATAACCTAAACCTAAACCTAAAGGTCCTTCCCATCATTTTGCATGTACTATAAGAATTTTATGTATCAACAGTATCATATTTGTCACTTGAATTGTATTTTTATCAGTGTAACAAAGATAATCTGTTAGATATGTAACAAGTGCTAAATCACAACATAGGGCTGCTTTGGTCAGGTATTTTGTTTTGTCCAAGTTGGATCTGGTTCTGTATAGCCGGTTCCTTTTTTGGATGGGATCCGGTTTCTAATTTCAATTCAAAATTCGTGATTTTCCGTTGCGATTTAGTTCTTCTCATGGACCTGTTGGTTTGTTTCTTTCTCAAAGAAAATATACATTGAACATTTTACAACACTGTGGACTGCTTGATTGTAGACCTACTGGCTTCCCTATGGAACAACACCATGGTTTTCCTAAGTGGCACGGCAGGTATGTACTCTAATCATACTAGTACAAATGACTTGTTCGAAGGCTAATTTATCTCACAATTACTCATCCAATAGATACTGATTCTACCATAAACTTCAATAATAGATACTGATTCATATTCTTAACCAAAATAAATAATAAAAGTACGGTTAACAACTATGGAAAGTCATGTTATAAGTATCTTGATGAAAATATTTTAGTTACATGATCTAGATGCATGATCATAGAACTTTCACTATCATATGGTTCATACATATCATTTGATATGCATCATCTATCATGCATCATGCATCATCTTATATTCATCATCTGATACATATTATTTAATATATTTGTCTGAAAACTTATATTATAATCTTTTGAACTAATCGTCTATTAGTGTTGCAGAGAAACGTCTTTTCCGTTTCACAAGCTATCCTCTTTATTCACAATATTTTATTTTGTTTTAAAATCAAATTTCAAACATTAATTACATCTCTTTTCAACTAAAAGTTTCTCTTTCCTTTATGTTTTAAAATTCATAAACAAAAAGTATATAAACCTTTTTTAACCATCTTCAACCCTTTCGCTACTTTTTGCTACCTTTTGATTAAAATAAATAAATTCCCTTCAAAATTCCTTAACCATAACATTTTCATTATAACTTCTAACTCTTTATCGTCATACACGTAACAAAACACCCATTCTACGTTTCATTTTATTTCTTTCAAATCACTCTTTATCACTCTTTCAACAACACTTACAACCACCATCATTTATCTTCATTTCAGGCAACAAGGAAGCAACTCTCTCACCATTTCTCTTCAACTTCACAGTTCTCTTAAAAGGGGAGGGGCATTATTATTAGTCATGAAATAGGTTCATGGGTAGAGGTAAAATCCTTAATTCTTCTTGCTTGTAGAATAATTGTGATTAAATGTTTGATGATAATTGATGGAGTTGTTATGTTATTAGAGAAATGAGTACTCTTTGTGTTTTTAAATGGTCCTTCATGAATTAAATATTTGATTTAGATGACATGAAATATTGTAATAGTAACAAACTTGTTGTGAGTGTGTGAGTGATTATGTTGTACAAAAGTATGTTGCTGTCCTAATTTTTTTTCAGTGTTATTCTTGATTTAAATGAGTTTTTTTGTGGTGATTGAAGCTTCCAATGGTTACCCCATGATTCAATAAGGGGTATGTGACAAAAGAAGGCAAAAATTTCTTATTCTTTATGGAATATATATTGTTTTGTTACACTTATGTATATTACTGTCCTGTTTTTAAGTTTATCTTAGAATCGTGATTTTGAAGTGCTAAATAGTTACTAAGTAGTCATTGGTGTTGTACATGACAAAAGGAAGCAAAAATCCTTTGTAGTTACAACTTAATAGCTCTTTGTTTTGCAGCAAAAGAAAAGGCTATTGCTGCCACTTTTAATTCTGATTTCATAACTCTTGAACCATGGTAAATTAATAATTAAGTGACTTAGAATAAACAACAATTCATAGAAAATGTTTGTGTTGAGTTATAAGTGTTAGGTAATGAAATGTCACGAGTCATTGAATTAATAGGATGAATAGATAAGCTTGTTAGGATCATTGATTATGATATATGATTATTTTACCATTTTATTAATTCAAAGACTAGTAAATAAGAAAACTTAGTATGTATATTGATATTATATCATTTGGCATGACTCAAGATTTACATAGCTGAGTTTGATTGAGTTACGTATCTGTATCAATTCAAACATGGATGAAGTTTACTCCTTCTTGAACCTTCTATATGCTTTGTGAAGTTGTGTGATATTTCTTTCTTGCTTTTGCAGATTTGCTTCATGTTTTCTCGAATCTGTCAAGAAATCTCAATTTCATTGAACATACACACATTGCTGGTTGGAAATTGTAAGTGAATTGTATTTACTCATGAAAATTATTGTGTCTTATAAATTATATCCCCCTTCTTCTCCAGTTTACTATTGTAGTTGATTGAGATTTCTTTGTATTACTGTTATATGCAGAAACCAAAGAGCAAGACCTATCATTATTGACCCTGTACTTTACTTATCAAAGAAATCTGATTTAGCCTTGACTACTCAATGAAGAACACTTCCCACATCTTTTAAACTGTTTACTGGTATGTCTATGTTTTAATGGATGACTTATTTTAAAATGATAGAAATAGATTCCTATGGAACTATTGAAGTTTGTTTCAATAGAAAATGTGGGCCCTACAATGATATATATATATATATATATATATATATATATATATATATATATATATATATATATATATATATATATAATAAATGTGATGTTTTTATAATTACTAGTAAAAAAGAAAAATATTCTCAAATTGAATAGACTTTTAATAGCCTTAGTTTCAACAATTTCAACTCTTTAAAATTTGATATTAAAAGAATGTTCACAACTCTGATGACGGGTATACTTGTATAAATAAGCTTAGTTAGATCTTTTTGTTTGTTTGTTCAATCCTATATATCTTTAGCCAATATATCTTTAGCCAATCTTCTTTCATTAATGCGGTGGCGATTTCTCCATGCTTATTTAATGCAGCGGCGCTTCTTCGGCTCTACAGAGTGCTTTTCATTAATAATGGTGGCGATGGGTCAGGATATGGCTTCTGGCGTGGCCGTCTGGGAGCAAGCCCTTGTCGCTCCTTGGCTAACATAGGCAGGGTTTTTGTCGTGAACTCTTCCCCACGTTTTCACTCTTTGTTGCGTGGCGTTTCACTCCACGTAGAGGCTCTGCATTTGCTTCCTTTCCTTCCTTAAATCCTCCCTTGTCTTTTTCCTTTTTCAGAGGAACATTCATCCTGTGCCTGCTTTATTCTCTTTTATCCCTCCTATTCTTGGCTTTCATGTTTCCTTTAACCAGTTGACTTCCACCTGGCTAACTACCTTGACAGCCGTAGGGTCTTTTATTTCAAGATATCTGGTCTTGTTCCGCTCTCGGACAAAAAGTAGGTCCCACATGGAAGTTCAAAGAGACTTTTCTAGCTTATTTGTTTAGTTAGAAAAATGGAGTTCTTATATCTGTGGCATGTTAGTTAATTAGATATAAAAGTTTAGAGTAATAAGATTTTTTCTATTCGCAAATATTGATAGCACAGTTTGGTATTTTTACTCCAGTTCTTGTGTTTCTTTTGATTTTGGCAAAATTTAAATCCAGTGGTTTCCCAATAAAGTACCTTTAAATTATCTTTGTTAACAACGATAATTTTCCATGTAGTTCCAATCAAGTGGATCAAATTAACATTCTTAATTTATAAGTTGCATTAATTTGTGCTGGATATTGGTAGAAATATTATTTTAATTTTTCCTAACTTTCTCCTTGTTTTCTATTTTGAGTAGCCCAAAATGATTTATGATGATGGTGAAGAAGACATGGAGAGAGAAATGAAGGTTCATTTAGAAGAAAAAGAAGCTAACAAGGAGGAAAAGAAGGTTCGTGCAGAAGAGTCTGAGAACATGCGTGAGAAAATAAAGGTAATTTTTCACCCAGCTTTAGATCTTTTTCAAAAATATATACTTGTTGGTAAATGTATGCATTGACAAGAGGATCTTCATCTTTTTCGGCAAATTGAAATGTTGTACACAACATCCATGACGGGTTACAAGTTGGGCTGAGTTGCTTTGAAGTACTTTAGACTTATTCATAAAATAAATAGTAAGAATGAATATATATATATTTTTTATGATCGATATTGTAATGGTGGAACTAGAGATAAGAATAGACTAGTTAGATTAGAATAGATTTTACATAAATAAATATGATATGTTTTCTAAAATTATAACTTAAACTTAGCTTATTATGTATTAAAGATTTTTTTTTTTAAATCTGACTTAATCTTTTTAAAAGTTTGATATATCATATTAACCTTCTTAAAAGTTTATTTTATATTAAGATATTTAAATAAGTTAATAAAAATATTTTTTAAATAAGTAAATAAGTTAAACAGACTAATAAGCTCATTATTAAATAAGTTAACTATAATATTTTATTTTTAATAATAAAAAATTATTTTTATTTTGGTATAAGAATATTAAAATTTTAATTATAAAGAGAAATATATAAACTATCCTATTAAATTTAATTTTTTTATAAGTTTAAACCTAACCTATTTAAATAAATAAGTTTTTTTTAAAAATCAAACCTAATTTCTTTTATTAAAAAATTAGGTTCAACTTTAAAAATATTCAGATATCGCCCTCTGTTGGCTTATTCTCATGTCTAGGTGTAATTGATCAAATTCTATATTACACCTATGTATGCATGCAATTTTTTTTTAGTAGTACCCAAACTAGCTAAAATATGATAAATTCACGATTTTGGTTCCTCCCTTCATTTTAAATTTTTTATTTTAAAATTATGCAATTTTATTTCATTTGTTAATTTCTCGTCCAATATTTAATGAAGATGTAAGCAGACATTGAAGCGTTTGCTATATATAGAACATTGAAGCGTTTGCTATATATAGAACTGACATATCAATAAAGTGCTAATATAGATGGTACATACAGAGGTAATGTGTACCAGCCACTTCACTGTCACGATAACGTCTTTGTTAAATATTGGATAATGGATAAATCAAAACGACGTAATTTTAAAAATAAAGTAATTAAAATTACAAAATGAAATATAGGAGATCAAAATCATAAATGGACTATTATAGAGAACTAAAAGTATAATAATCATAGTTTATAAGATGTATTAATCATAAATAACCTTGTTCTGTTCTAGAAAAATTGCCTCACCTTCTTTCTCTTCCCTTTTTATAGGAGAAAAACATGTATTCTTTATTTTTGCTGTGAATCCCTATGTAGCCTGCTAGTGTTAGGGAAATAAGTTTTCTTGGTGAGTTTCCTTTCAGTTTGTTAGGGAGGCGCCGCCCCTGCTCTGATTCTCTTGGGAGTAGTGACATGTCCCATCAGCCTGACTTCTTTCGCACGCCATTTGTTTATGTTCTTGGACGGCCGTCCGCCCAAACGGTTCATCAAAGATCTTCCCGACCGACATGTTCGAACGGTACACAACCCCTTAAGCTTAGTCTTATCTTAGGATCTAACCTTAATTCGTCTGGATGCCCCCAAGGGTTTCTTCGGATGCTCAACGTTTCTGACGATGTCGTTTGAGCTTCCTGGAATTTCAAACGTTTCAATTTTAAGCTTGCGCGCCTGGTGATGTGGTACCATTAATTGCACGCCGTTTTGTCTTTCCCAAGGTAAGCGTAATGATTGTAGCTACCTTAAGTGTATGTGCGCACCCTTTCTTTTCTTCACTTCTGTTTGTTCTTTCTCGCGTTTCTTTCTTCTGCAAGAAGTTCGTAGTTTTTAGATTCCTTTAAAGCACCTTCTCCTGTTCTTCATCCCCGTTTCCAGCGACTCTCCTTCTCTAGACTGCTATGGATCCAGGTATTTATCTTTTGCCTTCTTCATTGTTGGTTTCTTTTCCCTCTCTTTTCTCTTTTTCGAGAGGTTTTCTCCTAAGGTTGGGTCTGAGATTGACCCTACCCTTCTTCGTCGTAGGAGGCCCTTTCGAAGGTGTCACTGGTTTTTTCGCTCAGGAAAACCAGTCCCCAACAGGGCCGCGTCGAAGGCCAACTCCTCCCAGGACGATCTACTCTCTAGTTTGTCAAGTTCGGGAGAGCTCCTTCCCTTTGATATTTGGTCTCGGGACAACTCAGAGGATGATACCTCTGCCGACCCCTTTTCGTGGGTCGACCCGGATGTCAGGAAAGTCTCCTCCCTTTATATCCAAGGTAGCTCCTTGCTCGGGACTGCGAAAAAGATTTGTCAACTAAGTTCGTGGTCGGTGACTGTCCGACCTTGTCGATTGGATGAACCTGTGAGTGGCCAGCCGGCAGCCGATGAAGCCCCATTCTTCTATTTTTACAAATCAATCTCCCCGAAGTTAGGTATTAAGTTACCTTTTACGGCTTTTGAGCGATCGATGCTACGGGCCTTGAACATCGCACCGACTCAGCTTCATCCGAACAGTTGGGGCTTTGTGCGGGCGTTCGAGTTACTTTGGGAGGACTGGGGACGAGCGCCATCCCTAGGAGTCTTCTTTTGGTTCTTCTCGCTGCGGAAGGTCGTCAAGGTCGGGTGGACGTCTTTGAGTAGTCGTCCTAGGCAAAAACTGTTGAAGCCCTTCCTTGAGAGTTTTAAGACTTTCAAAGACAAATATTTCAAAGTTGGTTAGGGTAGAAACGACCCTAACATTCTGGCCGACCAATTGGGGAATACCTATTTTTCCCTTTATTGGACCCCTTAGCCGGCTGTCTTAGTTACCATAGTCCGTAAGGACTTAGAAAGGTGGGAGGATGAGTTCATTACTGAACTCGAAAATCTCCCTCATTTGTCTTGCTCCGAGCTCATCCGAGGAATAGGTTCGTACTTGACTTTTAAGCATGTGTCTTATTTTTCGTCATTGCACTAACACATTTTTTTGTCCACTCGTAGGTTTTTTTGTTAAGTTTTTAAAGGATCTGAAAAGGAAGCTTTCTCAAACCGCAGATGAGAGGACGAGTGTTTCAACTATTCTGCTGGCCGTTGTAAATCCTCTGGCCTCTTTGAAAAAAAATTCTCCTGCTGTTCCCTTGGTGATATCGGGGTCACCTGAAGATTCTCTCCAAGGGGCAGCAGTATGGTTAGATGAAGGACGGCTGGTGGAGGAGGATGCTCAGGAGCGGCCGACCAAACAAGCCAACCTCGGAGATCTCTTGGAGCCCCACAATGACCAACTACCATCCGAAGTTGACTTGGATTTTCAGGAGATCATCCTGAGGCGTCCCTCTAGCCCTTCTATGTGGGTTCGTTCAAGATCAGTCGGGAGTTGACCCCTTTCGATGGCTCTTTAGTGCGACAATTGGGAGTTACATGGACTCTTGGTGCCCTTCAAAGACTCGCCAATTGTTCTGCCATCTTGGCTCATGCTGTTGAGGCCGAGTTTGGTCCCATGGTGGAGCGCGTCGACTTTCTGACCAATCGGCTTAACCAAGTGGAGGATGATAAGCGCGATTTAGAGAGAGCTCGGTCTGAGGCTGATTTGTAGATTTAGAATCTTAAGAAATCTACCGTTGGGCTACAAGAAGAACTTCAGCGCTCTGTTGATCAA
Source organism: Mucuna pruriens (assembly GCA_025330945.1). Lineage (NCBI taxonomy): Eukaryota > Viridiplantae > Streptophyta > Magnoliopsida > Fabales > Fabaceae > Mucuna > Mucuna pruriens. The sequence goes on from JAENHJ010000068.1 coordinate 43,477, forward strand.
AATCGTGAGTTGCTCCTTGCTCAGGCCGACTGGGAATTAACTCGTGCCTCTCTTCATGCTGAAGTGGAGAATGTGAAGAAGTCTTGCCAACACTTAGAGGCATTCGGCCTAGTTAGTCAAGAGAAGATTTCTTTATTAGAGTCGGACCTGGCGCAAGTTCGTGCGAAATGCTCATCCAAAGAAGCTCTGATCAAAACCAGGGATGCAACTATTTTCCAACAGGGGTTGGCCATGGTGCACCAATACGAGTATGGTTTTAATCAAGCCATGGCGCAAGTTAAGGCTCTTTACCCTGACTTGGACATTTCCGAGGCTGACCCTTATACGGAAGTGGTGGACGGTCGAATAGTTGATGTTCCTTCACCTCCGGTCTCCCCAGAGTCTTAGAATTTTGATGTAATAGAGTAGATTGAATGACATTTATCTTTTTTCGGTACTTCTGTGTTGGATGCTTTGTTTTTAATCTATGAACTTTTACTCTTTTATAACTTGTTTTCTTTGCGCGTTTGTTTCTTCGTACGTTGTTGTACTGCCTTAAGTTTTGCGAATCTTGAACTTTTGGTGCAGTGTTTTTTAGCTGTCGGTCGTTCACGTTTCAAACATTTTTATCGTGCTTTGACTTAATCGTTTTGCTTCTCAATACTTACCCTTGTGACGAGTTTCTGTGGGTCGTTCTAGGACTTTTTATATTTAGACGAGCATTTATATTTGAAATGTACTTGTCGTGCCATAGGGCTTTATTTTCCTCGGTCGTCCATTTTTTAGGCTTGTTACCTTGTCGCACCCCCGGACTGGCTCTTCGGTCGACCATTATCGGGTTTATTATCGGGAGAGAGTAGCTTGTAAGAATAAGGAAGTGAAAGGGAAAGTCAAGAACAAGGAAAGAAGGAGCTAGTGATCATCTAAGGAAGAGAGAGGAAGAACGAAGGAGCTTAAGTTAGGTTCTCAAGTTCCAAACCCCAAAACCTCATTGAAAAGCGTGGTGATATGATGACCAACCTTAAAGTCCCTTTGGTTAGGAGTGATTAATAGGTTTTTTCTTTTGATTCCATTAAGCAATATTTCAACTTTTGCATGCCATTCCATCATGGTGGGTTTGTATTCTTTGTTTTAAAGAATACTATTTTGGATTACTTTGAAGTGGAAGCAAGATTTATGAAATACTTTAAATATGGGCTTTGATTGATGTAAGATGAGGATAGTAAGAAGTGGATTTTTCCTGTCTTTAGATAATTTTCTATGCTTATTTAATTTACGAAATCCTAGTCATCAATATTTGAACTTGAATTATGGTTAACTGGATAGAAGCTCTTCAAGGGTTTTTGATAAAAAAAAATATTAGGAAGAAATTAGGTACTTTAAGTTTCTGGAAATCCTAGTTACCACTTAGGATGTACGTAGCTTTTGACCACCTTAGCATTGGACCTTTGACAACATTACAGTTGACCGTTACAAACTGTTAGCTGTTACACTTTCAGTTAGGTTATTATCGTTAATTATTCGGTTGAATAATTGATATAAAGGAGAATAAATTGTAATTAATTTAGTTATATCTTTTCTGATCAATGAATACAGAAGAAAGCTTTTTTTCTTTCTTCTTAATATGGTATCAGAGGTCATCATCTAGCTTATGCACTAATGTTATCACTATGCTTTTTATCCTTCATTCATCATTCCTCGGTGAATGTATGTCAGATACATTTAGATGTGTGTCATCTCTAACTGTCAATATGTATACGAGTATGTGTTTGGTAATTTACTCTAACTAGCTAGATCAAATCAAGCTTCATTATATATAAACTTATATTTAATAACTTTTAATTATTTATTTTAACTAAATTTATGAAATTGAACTCACTTATAAGATACTAACTCTTTTTTATCCTTATTAATTATTTTAAAATCTCTCTTTATTTTATTTTTTAATTTAGAAATCAAATAACTAAATATATATTTTGTTATTTTATATTTATTAGCTAGCTTATTAGTTAATCTTACCAAATATTAACGGTTAGCTTAAAAGTTTTTAATATTTCAACTTCTAACTAATAAGTTTTCAAGTTAGCTTTACCAAATTAAAGAAGGCACACAGTGATTCAAGAAGAGAACCAAAACCAATGATTTATGTCCTTTACCCTAAATCCAATGTATTTAACATTTTAAGAAAAATGTGAAATATCATTTGAATTACAAAAAGCTCAAGCCACGAGCAAACTCAGTATTCTACATCCATGCCTTAAAATATGATGTCATTGGGAGCAAAATCTCTGGAAGTATCCCTCAAAATATGAGGTCATTGGAAGCATAGTAGCATGGGTGAAAAATGGGTGTGTGCAGCACTTACAATGTGGTGTTCGACAAGTATACTGATGCAGTAGCTAGGGCTCGTTGGAGAAAAAATGGAGGAAGACAAAACAGAGAACAATGACATCATAGTAGATTAAGCTCCAAATTGAGATGAGACAAAAATGGGAGCACAGTGACAATAACCATGGGGCAATATACACTAGCTCACACTCAGCTTCTTGTCCGTATACAATTTATAAAGAAAGGAAGATAGAGTGTGTTCTATATAACTCAAGTCAAGGTGCAAACAATATATAGACTGTACAATAGGGTTTACACATAATTCTGGTAAAACAATCAAGAGAGAGAATACAAGGAAATAGATTATATGATAAAATTGATACCCGCTTAGGATGTTTTAACTTTTAAGTGATTGAGATGTAGATTGTGTTGGAATTCCCTCCTTAATTGTGGCTCACAAGTCACAATGCATGGGGGATGAATATTCCAAGGTCTTGAAATTAATCTTTGATCTTGAGACATACACATTCAACTTTGAAGAATGTATTGGGAGTTTCTAGAACTCATTGGAATTGTGGAAATTTATTAACCTCCATTAAACACTCTTTGGAGAAGCTACATTTTTCTCCTATAAATAGAAGAACTTGTGAAGAGTTGAATCATCCACATCCAAGTGAAGAAATCCTAAGAGAGTTAGAGAGTCTTTTGTATTCCCCTTTGAGAGAAAGAGAGAGTTATATAGAGAGAAAGTTTTGTATACCATCCGGAGAGGTGAGATTCATAGAGAGATCCTCAGAGATTGAGAGAAACACTTTGTAATACTACTTTTATAATGGAGATCTTTTGTTGGACTAAGTCCTGTGGTTTTTCCTGAGAGGGTTTTCCACGTAAAAATTCTGGTGTTATCCTCTTTTATTTTTATGCTTCTGCATAGTGTCCATTTTGCGTTCACAGAGGAGGGAATAGGTACTACTATTTCCTAACAGACTGAATCAAGGAAGCAGTTGTAGTTGTAGCCACAATAGTTCAGTAACTTAGACAGTTAAGCCTCTGTAGATGACTTAGCCACATGGATTGCTTCTTGCATGACCATTAACGAGGTTGAGACCAAAGTAAACTATGTAAGTTGTGGTGGATTTCACATCAAACGAGTCCCTAGCCCAAATGCATAAACAATGGGACTACGCAATGAATCAGAGATGAAGTCCAAAGTTAATGGTGTCCTTAAGGTAGTGAAGAACCCATTTTGCAGCTTACAAGTGTAATGCGGTTGGTGCACGATGTTACTGAGAGAGTTTGTTGGCAGAAAATGCAATATCTGGCCAAGTGAGGAACAAGTATTCGAGTGAACCAATGAGTTTTAGGTTGCAAATTGCAGGATGTGGAGAGAGGAGTGGTTGTGGACTTTGCTTCATGTTTGTTGGGAAGTCTCATATTGCCTCCCTCAATTCTTGAGTTGCAGGTTATATACTTGTTAATTAATCTCACTTATAGCCAATTAGTTTTAAATTGAAATTGACCATAACATCAGAGTTTATAACCCATCTTAGTTAATAACCAATAAGTAACTGTCAAATTTTGAATTTGTGAAACCAAAATCCAAAGAAAAGCTTCTAAGAGCCTGGTACCAAGCACAAAGTGCTTGTTTCAAGCCATATAAGGTGATACTACATATGGACTAACCCAGGCAGTTGATCATGTAAATGTCTTCTATTATTGAACCATAGGAGATCCACCTCAACACCAGGATTGAAGGTTCATGGTAGTCCATCTCACGACATTGATGAAATCCATTTGCAACAAGACAAGTTTTGTATCAAGCCATGGAGCCATCAGTTTTGCATTTGAGTCATAAGACCCATTTGTTACAAACCACATTGAATTGAGGAAGATGAGGGACAAGAGATCAGGTGTCGAACATTGCATTTTTCCACTCGTTGTTGTAAAGCTTTGGTAAAACTTGAAGCCTCCACAGGATCTGAAAGTGAAAATTTAGTGGCTAGATGTAGCTGCTTTGGCTTGAAAATGTTGCTGTTAGAATGTGTTACGATTGGATGAATGGACCTAGAATCAGTAAGGTCAAGGGAGGAGCATCCACACAGGCAAGAAAGAATACCTTGTGTTCAAGTTGTTAGGATGAGAAGATGATTCAAGAACAGTGGACACAGGAGGAGTTGACAGAGAATGTAAGGCGGGATAAACATTGATGGATAAAGAGGAGAGAAATTAGGAGACAAGTCAGTTGTTAAGGATGGAATTTGAACTGGAATGGAATCAGATTTTATGTGATGTGTGATGGAAAGTGGTTGACGAAAAGGTGACGAATTGGTTGTGGAGTAGGAGACATGTCATGAGAAGTTGACTGAGAGAAGGAATAGTACAGAAAATATTCTCAACAAAATGAACATGTCATGAGAGGAAGTTTTTGAATTTTGAGGATCATAACAGTAGAATGCGCTTTGTGTGGAATTCTAGCCTAAGAACACAGTTTGAACTTGGGAAGAAGTTTATTATTTGTGAAAGGAGTAAGCCAAGGGAATCACAAACAACCAAAGAGCTGCAGTTTAAGATAATTAGGTGGACATTTGAAGAGAACATCTATAGCAGATATCATATATAGAACTGGAGTAGGCATTCAATTAATGAGATCTACTGCCATTTCAAGTGCATAAAACCAAGGGAAGTGGGAGAGAAGTATGGTAAAGAAGGATGCGAGCAGTTTCAGTTAGATGTCTATTTTTACGTTTCAGGTATATTTGGAGGAGCTGTGAGATGAGTGATGCCTAGATTTTGAAGAAAATTATGTAGCTTGAGATATTCATCACCATTGTCAGGATAAGTTTTGAATTTGTTATTTAACTGATTCCCCACCAATGATTTAAAAGTAGGAAAGATATTTGAAACGTCTGATTTTAATTTGATAGGACAAAGCCAAATGTTTTGAGAAATGATCAATAAAAATGGCATAATAATGATATCCATTTATTGAAGGAATTGAGGCAAGGCCCCATATATCAAAAGACACAATTTCAAGTAAAGTACTAGATAGAGTAGACTTATGGAAAGGTAATTTATAACTTTTATTGGACAAACAATCAAAACAAACTGGAGATGACAACTGAACTTGAATTTGACAACTTTGTAAAGCATGCTGGAGAATTAGAGATGCTGGGTGACCAACACAATGGTGCCACAGGGTAGAAGAAGAGAAACGAACATGATTAGCATGAGAGGAAGGTCCAGATGTTAATTTGTGCACATGATCTTCATTCTAAGGAAAGAAATCAATTGAAACAAGGTTAGTATGGCATAATTGAGAGACAGTGATAAGATTCAGATACAGAAGGAACATGTAGAGCATTGGTGAGTTGAAAAGGGGTGGAAGATGTGGGTATAGAGGTGGATCCAGAGTGTTGAAAAGAGAGACCCTTCCAGTAGCAACCAGTAGCAACCAGTAGCTGATCCTTGCCATTGTAGTCATTCTGTCATTGAAAAAGGATAGATTTCCAAGATCACAAGTCACATGATGAGATGTATCCAAATCCAGCAACCAAGTGGGGTCAGAAATGTTATCATGGTGTGACATATTTCCTTAGTGGAGGGGGTAAGTTAACCATGCAGCTTGTAACATGTTTTGGAAGTGTGGCCACAACGACCACGATACTGGCATGTGGGGACTAGGTGAGAAGCATTACCCCATTGAGTTTGTTGTTTGGAGGGTCAGCAGAAGTAGGGGAATTGTGACCATGAGGGTTGATTTGGCCATGAGCCGAGGACACATGGGGTGCCTTTTGTTATTGAAGCAACACTCTACTTGAGGGACATAATGGGAGTATGCGACCTACTAACATAGTGCTTGTTAAGTCGGTCCCATGCAGCAGAAGAAGAAACAGAGGTCATCACAATCTCTACATCAGGACCACAAGAGCCAAGGAGATAATGAAAGACACAATGATCATGTTGTTTCAACTCAGTATATGCTGGACTGGGCACAGCTTCATCACCAGCACCAAGAATAGGCTCAGCACAAGTGGTTTTGCCAGTAACATAGCCAAGAAGGTCATTGGCTTCAAGATCTGAATGTGCCAGGTGTGGTGATTACCAGAATTGAGTTTGATGGAAAGGATGAATGCTATAGTTAGCTCAATGAGTGGTTTGGTGGAAGGAGTCACAGCATCCATTGGAAGAGAAAGAAGGATCAATTCAAGCAAGCTACAAGCTCTAAGATACTATGTAGAGAAAGGAAGATAACATATATTCTATATATGTCAGAGTCATGGTACTAACAATATATAGGGTGTGCAGAGGGTTTACACATAATTCTGGTACAAGTATAACAATCAAGAGAGAGAGTACAAGGAAACAGATAATATGATAAGATTGTTATCTCCTTAGGTTGTTTTAAGTGATTGAGATGAGAAGTAAACTCATGAACACAATTCATGCCATAGGAGGGGAGAAGTTTTTTGGTGGGCCCCTCCAGCAAAATACTCTCCCCTTATAATCATTGCCTCGTCAAAGCTTACTATTCATTTCCTATATCACTCTCCCCTAATTCTCTTCCCCTTAGTCCAGTTCATCCAAACAAAGTGTAAGTTCTTAGCAATGAGTTCTAGTAGCCTGACTGGTAATTGAAAATTTCTAGAAAATCATGTCTATTATGTGCATAAGCAGTGAGAACCTAGTGCAAGTGGTGACATGGTAGCAAGTCAAATTTGACATGATAATTTGTTTTCTACATGTTCAAATCCTAAGTTAAATTTATGCAAAGTATTATAGGGTTTTTTTCATTCTTAGAATAGTTCTATGCACCACGGTGCAAAAAGAACTTGTATTTATTTTTCATTTATAAAATTAGGAGAATGATTTATTATGCATGTGGTAGCTGTAGAGAATTGAGAGTAAGAGAGAAAGAGACAACAGAGATTGAGTAAAGAGAGAGAGTTTTATTGATCTAATAAATGTTGATACAACTGAACTAACTCTCTTAACTTTAGAGATTTGTATTTATACAGTACAGAGTCAGGCTTCTCTAGTGAGCCAACTAATCTGACAAACTCTGACTAACCTACAACAGTCATAACAGAATGCACAGCTGTCACATTCACAGTCATAACAGATTCGATCAATACACCAGTAATGTCAGTATATAAGTGATACAATAATAGGGCACGACACATGTATATATGTTTATAATCTAACATTTATCCCACAAACTCGGTGACTGATGTGAATAAGTCAGTACCCTGAGTTTGTCCTTGACTCCACAAAACCGAAGCTGAGGGATTTGGTAGGATATCAAATCAGCTACTTGATCTTGAGAGGAGATATGAGAAACCAACAAGGATTGATTGAGAACCTTTTCTCTAACAAAGAAAATATATCCAGTTTCATATGGCTCAAGGCAACAGTGCTTTGATTGCCACAATCAATGATAGGAGTGGAGGTGTCTACTTTGAGCTCTCACAAGAGACATTGGACTCAAAGAAAATTTGATGCAGTGTGAGCAAGACTTCTATATATTTGGCTTTGGCACTTGATTTAGCAGTGTGAAGGAGACAGGGCTTGCTTGACAGAAAATGGTTCAGACACAGTGAGAAGGAGAGTGGGATGAAAACACAATTTTACAATACCTGACTTGAAACTAGTTTGCATGGGATAAATATTTCCAGGAGGAGAAGGTGAAGACTCAGAGGATGAATAAGGATTGGTAGTATTGGATACAGTAGAGGGAAGTGACTCCTAAGATGAGGAAGGAAGTGAAGCATGTTGTGTGGTAGGGTAGGGAAGTGATGCACGAGATGGCGAAGAAGATGAGGGAGGCATGGAAACCTATGAAGCACTAATATTTTAATGGCAGGCTTATTAATAGGCCTGTTTTGCAAGCATATAGAAGAAGAGAAAGGGGGAGCAAGGATGGTGATGTGAAAATTAATAATGAGGGAAAAAGAGGGTGATGCTCTCTAATTATAAGGTTTCTATTAAAGATGTGTTATCTTTGTCAAGAAAAAAATAATGCCCTTTTTCTGGAAGCTCTATTTTAGTAGTGCCAGTGCTCAAACATCCTCAAAGCTTACTATTCCTTCACCGTGGATATGAAGCTTGTAAAATTTCCAAAACCACACTAGGCACCACCAACCACAACTCAGGCCACATGCAACCTAGAACCAGCAACCTCAGCCACAAACCTATCTCCATCAAACACACATAAAACCCCATAATCTTTCCTTTTCTGCATCCTTTGTCATGCTTCACCATAGCCTAGCGTAGCTCTACCGTCAACAACCCCTCTCACCCACACTATGTCACAAGGGTACGATCAAATGCTAGTAAGCTCCAAGCAGCAACAAAATGACATTGTCACCCAATTGGAGGGACCATCATCATATTCTTCCTTTTTCTTGCTAGAACCCTAATTAGTGGCCCAATTAGCCAATTTTCCATTTGATTACAGAGAATCAGTGGCTAATTGGCTATGTATATTGAAGATATGAAGATTATGATACAAAAGTTACCATCCTTAATATTAGAGAGTCTTGAGTTACCATCCTTTTTCATTGAAAATGGTCTTTGGGATTTGTGCTAAACATAACAACTAGATATTACCTTCGATTAGAGCTGGACCTCACACTAGGTTTGCAATCAAATTTGATATGGGGTGTTATTATCCTTTTGATCCAAGAAGCATGGTCTTGATCTTGGTGGATTGTGAAGGGATCTACAAGATGGGTTTCAATGAGGCGTGTCGGGTGGTTAATGGATTAACATTGAATTAGATCTGAGATGGGGCTACATGCAGATAAATGACGTGGATGAAGAAGAGCCTTTAACATCATAATAGCATTTCTTTGAAGAAGTGCATACAAAATTTAGCCTTTTAGAACAAACTTCTCGATTGACAATTTAAATTCTATAAGGCCAGAATTATTTTTGAAGCAAACACAATCTTCACTAATAACTTTGAACTGCAGAAAAATAAGACATCATGTGACATTAACACAAAATTACACCTGCTTTGGACTAAAAGGAGAAGGATTGAAGTAAAGAAATAACTAGCCAAATACAAAGCAAAATACTGAAGCATATAGATATAAAACGCTCACAGTGAACTTTAATCAAATAGTTTACTAGCAAATCTAAATGGCGCAAAACATGGATGATCAACAGTCATTCGTTTCAGGGAAGAACAATGGATCTTGAATTAGAGCAAGAGTTAGAAATTTCACATATCCAAGTTTTGGAGTAGAAAATTTGAGGAAAGGTTTAGGTCTCCTAGCTAATGTAATGACTTAAGAATTGAAAAGGAGACACATCTCTTTCTCTCAGCTTCTATTCACCTTCCTCACAATCTCACACTCACTCACTCAAGTGCAAAGATTATAGTTATATGTTTGTTGCCATAATAGCCATAGCCATGAACCATTGTGTAGTCCTTGATTTTCAATTGGATGAATAAAGTGTGTTCCAAATTGTTGCCACATCTAAGGTTCCTTGTGTGACACTTCATTTGCGTTTAGTTTTCCATCAATAGCCTTCCTTGAGAAGATTTTTTATTTTCATGAAATACACACATTAGTAGATATTAAATTCTAATTATTTTTTCATATTTTCATTGATCCCTTGGATCAAAATTATTTTTCTTCTAATGGTAAGCATGTTATTGCTCTATTTACATGAGTGTAAAACATGCACATTTTGCATCTTTATTAATTCTGCATAAATGGTAAAGTCAATTATCATATTGATGAACATTTTCAAGAAGCAATTCAAATCTAAAAAAAATACAATTCACAAATTATTTCATACTTCATCGAACTATATTATTTTAACATGTAATTTATAATTTAAAATATAAATAAATATTTATAAATTTCAATTATCTAAAATTATATATATATATATATATATATATATATATATATATATATATATATATATATATATATATATATATATATATATGTATGTATATATAATTAAATGATTGGGTTGGTCAATATAAAAGAATGATTGGATTGGTTCATTTTTCCACAAAAATTATTAAGTAGGGAAAATGTTCGAAATGCATACATGCGTTTACGGATGCATTCTTTATGTACATGCATACACATATATAATATCATCAAAGAATAATCTCAGTAGTTAGGAATAACCTTTACTTCATGGTTAAAAGAAACTCTCCTCCAATAGAAAATAAATACTTAGTTGTACAGACCTACAATTTATAGTTATGTGACCATACCAAAGTGAAAATGTCTAAAATCTTGAGACTTAATTAATCTTTTAGTCACTGAAAAATTTATGATTTTCTTGTTTAGTCCTTTTCTTAAAATGTTTTCAAATGAGTTTACAAAAAATTATTACAAATCTCTATAATTTCCCTTCTCATTTAGTTGTTCTAAATATCAAAAGTTGTTATTTTGGTAGGTCTCTAAATATCACAAGTTTTATATTTGTCTCCTTAGATATCATGAATTTACCCATTGCAAATAGAAAATCCCTAATTTTGGGAGGACTAATAATTATTAAGTCAAATCTAAATAAAAGATATATTATTATTCTAAAGAAAAATTTTATGCCACAAGTTGAAAAGGCAAATTTACTATGTTTATATATGTAAAGTCTTTCTTATCAAGGTTATGAAATGAATCACTGTGCATCATATCTATTTATGCCCTCATATCTATTTATGCCCTAGATATCTATTGTGGGTATTTTTATGGGTTGTTGTAGTAGAAAGTTGCTCACAAATTTTTTATTCTATCATGTGAAATTTTAAACTTTGATTAACATCTTATTTGACACTTTCAGCAAAAGAAAAAAGTAGACACCTCAAGTACTAGTGGTCGTGGTAATGACGTACATTTGGATGAACCTCACAAGGTTGGGCATGTTTAATATTCATGTAGTAGTCAATCTAAGTTATGTTATGTTAGATCAATGACTGTTGTGTTAGAATCATAGTAGTTAATCTTAGATAGCGGAACGGAGCGGCTGATCCCCGAACTGGGATAGCGGGATAGCGGATAGCAGGATAGCCGCTATTCTAACATTATATATATATATATATATATATATGTATAAGCTTAAAAACATAAATATTAATCAAAATTTATAAACTAACAAGTATCATTAATAATAAAAATTTATAAAAGGATTAAAATTCAAATAGTAGAAACAAATAGTCAAAATGTCAAATACAATAACATCTAAAAAAAACAGGAACAGAAACAAAAACAGCAAAACAAGAACAGAAACAGAGCATGAGTTGTTGGAAACAGAGAAGGAAAAGAGGTACTGGTATAGGCAGAAACAAAAAAAAAACTAAAGAAAAAAAAATTACTTCAAAGCTGTTGGTCGCCGGAGAAGAACGACGATGTGTCGCCGGAGAAGGTCGCTAGAGAAGGTTGTCGGAGAAGGCAAGACAATGGAACATAAAGGAAAAAGTAGACCAGAGAAGGAAGAGGAGAAACAGGTTTAAATATTATTTAAACTAAAACCCTAAAACACAAAAAGTCAAAAATGCCCTCACTAACCTTTTAAACAGGAGGGCATTTTTTTTTCCCCTTCATGTGGACAATAGCGGTCGCTCCGTCGCGATTTCCCGCTATAGCGGTCGATCTACTCTGCCGCTATTGTGACCCGCTACAGCCGTAACATTGAACTGCGTCGCTACGCAAGTTCTGTTGCACCACTACCGCTCAGTCGCTATAGCGGTCGCTTCAATTGCTATTGACTACTATGGTTAGAACTTCTATGATATATTGAATAAATATGGTTCGACGATTTAATAAACATGATTGTTATATTAAATAAATATTTAAGGATACTATGTTTGACTTCTAAAAGTACATTTCTAGTAGAAGATATAGGAAATGGATGTTAATTATCTTAGGGATGCTACGATGGGTATGCCTAATATACATGAAAATAAACGTAGACTAAGCAAGTGAGAAATTTGATTCAAGAAGGTTTTATGTCGATGGAATTGGAAGCGGGTAACCACGGATATCCCAAGTTTCATATGAAATGTACTATTTTGTAATAATTGTGTGAGGAAATGTTTGATTGTGAAATTGCTCACTAAGAATTAGGAGTGGAAATAGGGATTTGGCTCGTTAACAATAACAGAACACCTAATATATGTTTAATAAAAAAAATTAGACTTAGATCTTTTGAAAAAGTTTTTTTTTAAGTAAAAGTATTAGATTTTATGTTTAAAACAAAGTTAATAAGCTAGTTTGTTTATATGAATAATTATACTATATTATATAAAATATTTATATTTAATTCATATAATTATTAATAATAAAATTTTAAATAAAATAATTTTTATTTAAAATCATTTGTACTGCTTTGTGTCTGTGTACAGGTTGTATGGTGTTTATTTTCCTAGAAATGAGGTGTTTGTTTCTCTAGAACAATGAGTCTTCTTGCAAAAGTAATGTGACACTTGTTTTTCTAGAAACTATGAGCATGGACTATAGTAAATGTATAACCATATAGTACAAACAACAAATTGACTCCTCACTGGCAATATAATATTGTATTTATAGTAGGTGAATTTGGTTTTATCCATCAAATTTTTGACCTACTTCGTTGGTTGTTTATTGGCCTATTTATATATGTCCTATTTGGAACAAGTGCATGATAAACTTTCAAGTATTAATTGATACACTATTAATATATTATTAAATAACTAGTATCTCTTGTTTAAATATATTTGTGTTTATCTACAAATTTAATTAAAATTAATAACAACCAAAATAATAATTTCACAAAATTTGTCAAGACACAATGGAGTACTCATGTTGTCTGCAAAAGGTAGATAGATGATGATGCTTTAGTGATGGTCAACTGCACCATAGGATGTTTCCATGTCGCTTGTGATTATTGTTTGCGGTAGTAAAGAAAAAAAAAACAATTAAAAGATCTACAAAAAATTTTAAGTTTAGCCACCACCAAAATTGATCGTTAAACTTAAAAAATCGGTTGCTATTTTTTTCTTACTTCGGTGGCTAAATGGATTAGCGACCATATTAGTGATCGATTTATGTTTGTCGCAAAAATCCTAGTTGTTAAGTAAAAATCCTAGTTGTTAAGTAATTTAGAGACAGAATTTGGTGGTTAATATTTAAATTTTTAAAAATTTAGTTGCTAAATCGGTCACTAAAAATTATTATTTTAAAATTAAATCAGGTGACGGTCGGTTGGGCGATGGTTGGAGGAGGAAGGTGACCTATTGGAGGGAATGAAAGAGAAGGGGGAAGAGAAGGAGGGAGGAGAAGGAATGGAAGGAGGAGAGGGAGGGGAGGAGGAGAGGAGGGAGAGGAGGGAGGAGAAAAAGGAGAAGAAGAGGAGGGAGAAGAGATGGTGGTGGCAATGATGGAGGAGATGAAGGTGGGAACGAGAGAAAGGAGGAGAGGATTTAGTTTTTAAATCAATAAATAACAAATTGGTTGCTATAGCAGTGGCTAGATTCCGCCTTCACAACTTTCCCTGTTCCCTATATATAAGCAACACGTTTGATTGTATTTTAACTTCAGTAGTGGATATTGATAAGAGTAATTCATGGTACAAAGATATCGTGAATAATTGACTACTGATGAAAAGGTAGACATTTGGTGCAGATGTAATTTCAGTCAACATCTATATTTTCAATGTGAGCAATCTTTTTCCAATCTTCGCCTTCTGGTTTCTTGAGACGCGGTTTGAGCAATGGACAATTCCAAATTCGGATTGTTGAAATGGATTTGGGCAAACCCTCTTCCGGTAAGCATGAGAGTATTTCACATTTAGAAAGAAGCAATTCCTCAAGAGAGTTAAGTTGGCAGAGACCCTTATAGTCCAGTCTCTCGAGACACATGAAAAAATAGATTTCTAGAGAAGTAAGAGAGAGTGGCAGCAAACCTTCATCAGGAAAAGACTCCATGTCCATACCACTAATACACAAGGTTTTCACGGAATTGTTAGCTCCCAAAACCCCTTTCATTGAGTCGAAAAGTTTGGAGCAATATAAGAGTTCCATCTCTTTTAGATTTGATGGCAAACCTCCTCCAGAGAACTCAACTTGTAAACAATTAGATATGAACAGACTAGTAAGAGATGGAAGGAGGACATGCATGTCTTTAGGCAATGATTTCAAATTGTCCAGGTATTCAATATTAAAGCTCTCTAACAGAGGTGCAGATAATCCTCCATCCGGAAATGATTCAAATTGAGGGCAGTCACCAATTCTCAGATGTTTGAGATGATTATGAGGGTGCCCCTGTGACATCATCCGCAGTAGGTTACAACCACCGAGTGCAAGCTTAGAGAGTTTTGGAAAGAAATCTAGAGGAAAGGTCGTTAGAGACTCACAACTATTTTTTATCTCCACTTCTACAAGAAAATCGAAGCAACGATCCATTGGAATATTCACCTTCGGAGAAGAATAAATGTGCAAGTATCCAAGAGAAGCATCAAATATGAGGTGTCCAATCCTTTCGAGTAACGATACCTCCATAGTGTTCTCTTTAATGACGAGCTTTTTCAAAGTAGATCGGTGATAATCAGGTTGCAGGTTCCAGCTACCTAGGTCTGGGATCATGCAATTACTAAAAATCACAAAGGGTTCGTTTCCATCAAATTCTAGATTTTTTAGATGAAAAAGTTGCTGTGGCAAGTTCCATTTAAACTTAGGACATCGCTGTATAGAAAGACTATGAAGTCGTGGAAAAGCACCTGTCACATCTTTACAATTCCATTCTTCCCATTCCTTCATATCCTCGAAGTTCAATGTTTCCAAGGATGTAAATGAAGAAGAGATACTCCCATGAAAATCAGTATCAATACGCACAATGCTATCAAGCCTGATAATTGTCAAGTGCTTGAGCAATGGCAAAAGTCCAAGGGGCGGCAAACATACGCAATATTTACAATTCTTCAACGTTAAGGAGACCAGATTGGATAATGAATTATCCAACCAACTTGGAAATTGTGTACCACCATAGTTGTTGATTGACAAATACTCCAAATGTCTGAAAGGTTGCAGATTGTCAAGTACTTCCCTTTCTTTCGCTGAATCTTCTTCAAGGTTCTGATTTTGATTCCATTCTAACACTAGGTCCAAGAGATATTTTTTATTCTTCAAATCTGCTGCCAATGCATCCACCGGATTCACAATATTCTGTAGATCCTCAATTGCTAGGCTTCCACGAAGATTGAGTTCTCCTAGCTGCTGAATACCGGACTCTCTACTTTTGCCAACACGAAAAGAAGTCATCAATACTTGAAGATTCTTCAGTTTCCCTAAATGCATTGGAACCTTTTTCAGATCAGTATTCACAAGTTCAAGGCGATGCAAATTGGTGAGTTTATGCAAATTCAAGGGCAGTTCCTCCAAATATTCACAATAGTTCAGCTTCAGTACTTGCAAGCTATAGAGAAGACATGTTGAATCGGGTAGCTTTCTTATGCTGGTATGGGAAAGGTCTAATGAACGGAGAAGTTTAAGATTGCCTACAAAATCCGGCACCTCTTCAAGGTCACGCCAATGAATCAAAGATAAAACTCGTAAGAATTTAAACTTGAGAAACAAATCATGTATTCTCGATATCTCCCCATCCAAAACTCTGATGCTCGTGCATGTATGTACGTAGACTTTTAGGATAACATAAATTCCCAAACTCATTAGCGGATTGATCATCATCAGTTACAAATAGAAAATGACGGAATTTTGGTATACCTTCTGGTTTATCAACTCCAAACCTAAAACAAATGTCCCCAGAAACAAATTTTGCCAAATCGTTGAGAAGATCATGCATGACAAAAGTCCATTTGTAATGCCATTCGTTTGATTGTTGAAAGAAGGACCTGGATAATAGATCATTGAAGTATTGTTCACCAACTTCTTCTGGACTCTTATTTTGTTGTGGGTGTAGAAAATTTTCAGCCATCCACAACAGAACTAAAGATTCCTTGTCAAACTCATAATCTTTGGGAAATAAGGCACAATATGCAAAACACCTCTTGAGATGAGAAGGAAGATGGTAATAACTCAAGAATAAAGCAGGAATAATTTTACTATCTTCTTTGGGTAAGTCCCATATTTCGCTTATGAATACACTTTCCCATTCTGAAACAGATGACTTTGTGTATAAAAGACTTCCAATAGTTTCTAATGCTAGGGGCAATCCTTTGCACTTTTTAACTATCTTCATACCAATCTCCTTCTTCAGGTCAGGATCCAACTCAGGATTATCATCTGGGAGTGCATGCTTAGAAAAAACTTGCCAGCTGTGATCTTCTTGTAATTGCTTTAGTTCTAATACTTCATTTGACCGCATGGTAGAAGCAACTTTGAAACTGCGTGTGGTAGCAAGAATTTTACTTCCTTGAACCCCATAATTAAGAGGAGTTTGCAATCTTTTCCATAGGTCTCGATCTTCGTTCCAAACATCATCCAAAACAAGCAGAAACCTCTTTCCTGTCAATTGTTCTTTCAATCTTCCCTGAACCATTCCTAGGTCTCTACTATCATCAGTTTTTTTAGTGATTGCCTCAAGAATTGCTCTTGTGACCTTGAAAACATCAAATTCATCTGAAACACAGACCCAAGCTGTGATGTGAAATTTGCCCTGTATCCCTATCCCTGGGTCACTGTATACATGTTGGGCAAGTGTGGTCTTACCCATCCCGCCCATTCCCACAATAGAAAATATTGATAGTTGGCAATGATTGTCAGATGTCAGCCAATTAAAGATCTTTTTTTTATCATCATCTCTGCCATAAAAAACACTTTCAACCACTGAAGATGTTGATGGCAATTTCTGTGACACTTTACTAATAGATCCTGATCCAACCTCAACACTACTAGCAATTTTCAAACCTAGATCATCCTTTTGGTTTGAAAGAGATTCAAGTTCATCAAGGATTTCTATCATCCTTGATTCAAAACTGCTTACCTCGCCAGCACTGGTATGGTATTCAGCTTCCATCTTGCATTTGGTGAACTCGAAGTCTATTTCATCCAACAGATCCTCCGCATCAAGCAAAGCGTCTCTAACTTCATGAAGCCATGCTTTCACAAGTGAATCGCTGATCTGCTTTAGTTCAGCATCATGAACCAAAGCATTGATGGACAGCAGTTTCCTCTTCAAGTTTTTGAGCAGCTTCTCGTCGAGCTCTCTTCCACGAAAATAATCCAAAACTTGACGAGAGTCAAGCTTGTCAAATAGCGCCTGAAGGACGGCACCAAAAAGAGCACCACCAAGCGTTTCCAGCACTGGCATGGTTGCAAAGAAAGAGGCTGAATAGAAAAGAAGAAAGGAATGGCGTGAATGAATGGCTCAGCGTCAATGCAGAGAGAGCAGAGTTAACAGTAACAACAGCTAAAGAAAGACTACTTTCTTGAACATGGGTTTCCTTCAATCAATTTGATAGCCAACCAATAGCTGTAGATTCTTCAGGTTAGCATCCAACTCAAGATTATTTAATATTTTAAAAATATTTTTTTTAATTTTCTTATATACAAGAATTAATATCACAATCTTTTAATTTTAAAGAATAAATTAATATCACTTTCCTTCAATCGAGGCTTGATGGCCAAACAATAGCTGTAGATTCCTTTGGATAGCTTCAATCAATGCTTGGTGCCTATCACATCTGCTTTACTTAACCAAATATCTAGCAACTTTAGTGCATTTAGTCAATTTTGGTGACTTACTATCAATAATTTAAGCCATATGAAAAGAAGAAAACATCACAAACTCTGATCAATTTTATTAAACAACTCAAGATTTTTTTAGAGTAAATGTTCATCTAAAAAATACATTATTAAAGTAATAATGTGAATATATTTAAAGGCTAAAATGATATTTTATAAATTATTTAATATCTTAGAAACTTTTTTTTTCTTCTGTTCAAAAATTATTGGAACGATGTGTTCCAATTTTAAGAATAAAGTTATCTTTGATATTTTTTTCTTTATTATTATACTTTTATTAAATCTTTTTGCATCTTTCGTCATTTTCTTTCCTTTATCATTTCTTAGTTTCAACAACTAATATAATAACTATATATTTTTAAAGACTAAAATAATGTTTTAGTTATAAAAAAAATCTAGAGTGCATAATATTAAAAATTTATAATTTGTATTACTTATTTAGAAGTAGATACCTATATTAGTCCACTGGAAACAATGAGAATCCTATGTATACTCACGAATTATTAATAATTATAGTTTCCATGACACCAAATAAAAAAATATAGTTTTTGCTCTACCTATTAAGAAGAAAAATGAAGGTCCATTGGAAAATATAATTTTGATGAGAAAGATTGCAAACCAATTATACATTACTATTCAAAATTTTTTTGTATTATATAACTAATATTTATAAATCAAGATATTTATTCAAATTTAGAAACTTTCATAATCTAATATAAAATGACAAATACGTGTTGGATTTATAAGGGTGGAAAATTTCTCGCAAGTAGTACGAGAGCTTTCATTATTTTTCTAATTGTATGAAACATTTTGTTATGTTTTGGAAATAAAGGAATGATAAAGATATATTTCCAATCTATTATGTTGTATTGTGTGAGCCTTTATAAAGGAATGTGTACTGATCGGCATTGACTAACCTAGAAGTTCGTATGTAAGTATTGCCAGCGAAAAGCTGTCATAAGGACAAAGCTTGAGGGACTGTGTATCAGTCGGTACTGACTAACCGGGAGGTTCGTACATATGTACTACCACGTGGTCTAACGTGTTTTTTCAGAGTAAAGAAACCCGCGTCTGAGACATCAGAAGATCGGTCCTACAGCACCATTTTGCTCCTGAAATGTCTGTACCCTTGTTTGGTGATGTAGAACACCTGTCTGATTATATATATATATATATATATATACATGTATACATATGTTCTAGTTTCAAAAAATCGATCCCTTCTACATTACAATTTTCGCCTTTTATACCTTAGTTTGAACAACTCCTGTCCTATCACATGTGTAATGTCGTAATCAATCACTAAGGCAATTTACACAAGGAATAATTAATGCTAAATGACCTTAGTTGTCTAATCGGACAGACTCGGTTCGCCTATCTGTCCTTCCAACCGGCCGAGCTATGACCGACCGTAACATAGCCCCTTGTAAGCTTAGTCCAGACTTAAGCTTACAATGTCCGCTCGGTCTGTAGTCGGCTTCCTTCCCTCGCTCATCTGGGGTGACATTTGATTAACGTTCATTTAATTCTTTCTTGGAACTCAGCGCACCCCTTCATTTACTGCAGTAATCATATGAGCACGTATTCCCTATGAACAGCGTTATTCTTTACTCCTTGGTGGTTACCTCGCTAGTTACTCCCAATCATTCTTCCCAACTTCTCTGGTGTTCTCTCATCCCCTGTTTCCGTTTGGCGCTGCCCTTATCCTCTTTCGTTTGCTTCTCGTTCTTCGTCGTCATGGCTCCATCAGGTAACTTCGCTCCTCTACCATTTCTTGAATTGCTTTGGCATGTGATGCGAATCTTTCGACGATTTTGCCTAGATTTGCCAGCCAGGGTTCGTCACTGACCCTTGCTTCTTTTGTTCACAAGGGACCTCTTTGAGGATGCACCTGGCCCCTCCACTCAAGGAGACCAGTCTCCTGCTGAGGCTACTCCTAATGCTGGATTCGAAACCCCAAGGGACAAGCCTGCGGGTTCGAGTTCTGGCTCCTTTGATTCATATCCTTTTGAGGTTTGGTATCGCGATGATACTCGTGATTCTGCTGACGAAGACCCTCAAGCTTGGGTGGATCCAGAAGTAAAGAAGATGTCCTCATTATTGACTCGTTCTAGTGCCCTCCTAGGTATGGCGAAGGCCATATGTCAGCGCGGCCCCTGGTTTGTTCGCGTTTCCCCTTGCCGTCCTGGAGAATCGGTCAGTACTGCCTTGCCGGCCGAGGGGAAACCTTACTTTTATTTGTACGACACCCTCCATTCTAAGCTGGGTATCAAGCTGCCCTTCAGTCATTTCGAACGGGCCGTACTTCAAGTTCTCAACGTAGCCCCTACTCAACTTCACCCTAACGGTTGGGCATTTGTGAGAGCTTTCGAGCTTCTCTGCGAAGACCTTGGTAAGGCTCCAACGTTGGGTGTCTTTTTCTGGTTTTATACTGTGAAAAAGGTCGACAAGGTTGGATGGACGTCCCTCTATAGCCGACCTAAGCGCAAATTATTCAAGCCTTTCTTGGCAAGCTATAAGAAGTTCAAGTCTCGTTTCTTCAAGGTGACTCTTGGCGACTCTGGCCCCAATTTGTTAGTGGATCGTGCCGGCCAGCCGTTCTTTTCGCTAACCTGGACGCATCAACCTGCTGTTTCCATAATCGTCCACCTGAAGGACTTAGAGGATTGGGAGGATAAGTTTGCTAGGGAGCTGAGTGAACTCCCTCTCCTTCCTAGTGCTAAGATTATTAAAGGTGTAGGTGAGTAATATCCCATTCGGTTACATGTTTGTACTTTAGCGTTTGCTGATTAATCTTACTTTTTTCTGTTGGCAGATTACTCTTCTCGCACTCTTCGTGATTTGAAGAGGAAGGCGGCCTAGAAGGTTGAGGAGGAAGAGCAACAAGCTACCGCCTTCGCTGAACCTATTGTTGCTGCTAAACCCTCTCCTCAGCAGGCGGCTATAGATGAGGCTTCCGATGCCCCTTCATTGATAGTCTTGAATGAGCCCGCGCCTCCTTCACCATTTGTTGGGAGAATTGATGGTAGCTCTTCACCAAGATTCGAAGAGTGTCCTTCCAAGCGTCAACATGTGGAAAAACCTGTTGCTGGAGGCGTTGAAGTCAACAAAGGATCTTGTCCCTCCAATGACTTTTAGTGGGATACTCTGCTGTCAGGGCATCCTCCTACTTCATCAGTCAGGGGGCTGCCTTCTCTTTTGGGCCAAGCCATGGATAAGGGCTTGGCTTCTTCTTCTGAAAGCAACAGAGTTAAACAGCTTGGAGTTGCTGGTACCTGCAAGACTTTGCAACAATATGCTACTTATTCTCTAATCCTTTCTAGGGTCGCTGAGAAAGAGTTTGGTAGGTTGGAGTTCCAAAGTAGGTCATGTGCTTGAACGTCTGAGAAGATCGAGACTGAGTTCCTCAATTTGTCGAAGGCTTATGTTGAGGTCGAAGTTAAGATCAATTCCTTTCGGTCGGCCAATGCCGCCCTTGAGGAGGACTTACAGAGGACAATAGCTAAGAACAAAGACTTAGCTAGGGCGAACTTCGAACTGGACATGGCTGTTGATTCTGCTAATGCGGAGGCAGGAATATTGAAACAGAAGAACGAGGGCCTGAAGGCTTCCAATTTGGACTTGTGTGAGAAATTGGCTTCGGCCGAATCTTTATTGAAACAAGCCTTGGAAGACATCCGGTCTCGTGACCAAACCATCCTTGCCCATGGTCAAACGATTAAAACATGAGAGGATTGTCATAAAAATGGGTGGCGATATAGTTCATCAATATGAGGTGGGGTTTGCCAAGGCTTTGGAACAAGTCCGCTTCCTCCATCCCAATATTGACGTATCCAAGGCGGATCCTTTTAAGGAGTTTGTAGATGGTCAGCTTGTCTTAGTTCCTACTCCTCCTGGTTCCCCCACTCCCGAATGAACTATGTAATTTTTAGGTTTTCCTCATGTAACGCACTTTCATTAATATGCTATTCCTCGCCTTTGTTGACTGATTTTTCCTTAAGCGTTCGTTTGTTTTTTATCCGCTTTGCCATTTAATTCGTTTGACCTTTAATTTCCAGTTATTTGACCTTTTTTTCGCATATTTTCGTATATGCCGTTGCGATATGTTAGTATTACTTAACATGTTATTTATGTTTATTCTAACGATTCCGGTCGTGTTCTGATGTCGGAGTAGGCGTGCTTGATACTTGATTTTACTTTCTCATTTGAAATGGCGGGTTGTCTTTCCATGATTGTTGATGGTGGTGGTCTTAGTAGACTTTGGTTCTTCGGACCCCGGATCGGTCTCTATGACCGTTCGTTTTGGGTCTTGTAGCTTCAACTCTTCTGACCTCGGATCGGTCTCTATGGTCGTCCGTTTTGGGTCTTGTAGCTTCAACTCTTCTGACCCCAGATCGGTCTCTATGGCCGTCCGTTTTGGGTCTTGTAGCTTCAAGGGCAGCTCTGTTCTCTTTCTTTCAATCTCTGTTCGTGGCTTGCCTTGTGCATAGATATAATAATCTGTTTATGTACAATCAAAAAACTAACACCTACTTACATACACTATTACATAAAGCTCTTAACTAAAGTACCTTCTCAAGCTGTTGGTGTTCCAAGTGCGTGGGATTCTTCGTCCATCCAGATGCTCCAACCGATAAGCTCCTCTGCCCACCTTCTCGGCTATCTTGAAGGGTCCTTCCCACTTAGGCGTTAGTTTATTTTTCTCCACTCCAAGAGTTGTCTTTCTTAATACTAAATCTCCTTCTTCAAAGTCCTTGTATACTACCCTTCAATCGTATTTCCTTGCCACCCTTATTTTGACTACGTATTCTTTGATATGGGCTATCTCTCTTATTTCTTGTAGTAAGTCTAAATTTGCTCTCAGCTCATCTTCATTCGCGGTCGGTTCGAACAATGCTGTCCTAGGGGATGGCTCCCCTATTTCGACTGGTATCACAGCATCTGACCCGTATGTCAAGCGAAATGGTGTCTCACCCGTGGTGGAATGTGGTGTAGTATGGTAAGACCATATGACTTGAGGCAGTTCTTCTGCCCATCTTTCCTTTGCCTCTTTTAACCTTCTTTTCAGGCCTCTTAGAATGACTCTATTAGTTGCCTCTACCTGTCCATTTGCTTGGGGGTGTTCGACAGAAGTGAATGACTGTCTGATATGTAAGTCTTGGCAAAATTTTGTGGTTGCCGAAGATGCAAATTGGGTGTCGTTATCGGATACAATCTCTGCTGGTAAGCCAAACCGACAGATGATCTTCTTCCATATAAAGTGCTTTACCCTCTCAGCCGTAATTGTTGCCATTGGTTCCGCTTCTACCCATTTAGTAAAATAGTCTACAGCTACCATGAGGAATTTGAGTTGGCCGGGTGCTAGAGGGAATGGCCCTAGAATGTCTATTCCCCATTTCTAAAAAGGCCATGGAGATGTCACCGTATGCAGTTGTTCCGCCGGAGCTTGATGGCCATCAGCAAACCTTTGACACTTGTCACATCTTTTTACATAGTCCATACAGTCAGTTTTGAGTGTCGGCCAGTAATACCCGGCTTTGGCGATTTTCCCAGCTAGCGCTCGTCCTCCTATATGTGTCCCGCAAATACCCTCGTGCTCCTCTTGAATGATATACAATGCTTCTTCAGCATCTACACACTTAAGCAGGGGGGAGGAGAATCCTTGCCGGTATAAGCGCTGTTCTATGAGTGTGTATTTGGGGGCTTCTTTTCGCACTTTGTTCGACCCGACCGAGTCAGCTGGAAATTTCCCATCCTTCAAATATGCTATCATGAGGTCCATCCATGTTTTTCTTTCTTCGTTGTGCTGGACCTCCGGCTTGTCTATCGTCGGGGCGCTTATGTTCTCGTGGATGACTGACCGTTGTAGTCCCCTTCTCGTACTAGCTAACTTGGCCAGTAAGTCAGCTCTCTCATTTTGATCTCTGGGCACGTGCAGAAAAGTGAAATTTTCGAAAGATGCCGCCATCGCCCTTGCCCTCTCTCGGTATTTGGCCAACTTCGGGTCTTTAGCTTGGTATTCCCCATTCACCTGTCCCGTTACTAACTTAGAATCACTTTTCACAGTTAATTTTTTAGCCTCAATCTCCAGGGCCAGTTTCATGCCTGTGGGCAGTGCTTCGTATTCTGCCTGATTGTTACTCGCTTTGAAGTCAAAGTGTGCGCTCTATGAGTATGTCGTCCAGTCCTTCAAGTATGACTCCGGCACTGCTCCCAGTTTGGTTGGATGGTTCGTCCATAGACAAATATCATTCCCCCTCTATTTGTTCGTGCTCCGTGGTGAGTTCAGTGATAAAATCCACCAGTGCTTGGGCTCTTATTTGACCCCTCCTTTCAAATGATATGTCAAATTCAGACAGCTGAATGCTCCAAGCCACCATCCTTCCCACCAAGTCTGGCTTCCTTAAAACCTGCTGAATAGGTAAGTCGGTGCGCACAATGATGCTAAAACTTTGAAAATAAGGACGCAGCCAGCGAGAGGCC
This sequence comes from Mucuna pruriens, assembly GCA_025330945.1. Classification (NCBI taxonomy): domain Eukaryota; kingdom Viridiplantae; phylum Streptophyta; class Magnoliopsida; order Fabales; family Fabaceae; genus Mucuna; species Mucuna pruriens. The sequence goes on from JAENHJ010000068.1 coordinate 67,973, forward strand.
ACCACCAAGGCTAAGGCTCCCCTTTCAATCTTTTGATATCTCTTCTTGGGTCCCTGAAGAGTCTTACTAATGAAGTATACTGGATATTGCTCCTTCTCCTTTTCTTGAATCAAGACAGAGCTGATAGCGGTCTCTGTTACTGACATATACATGTATAATGGCTGACTGAGCTCTGGTCTCACCAAAATGGGTGGGGTGGTCATCATGGCCTTCATCCTTAAAAAGGCTTCTTCGCACTCTGGAGTCCATGCAAAGTTCCGTTCCTTCTTCAGCGTGTTCAGGACCAGCGTAGCTATTTCAGAGGCTTTAGAAATGAAGCGTGATAACGTCGTTACTCTCCCCATCAACAGCTGAACCTCCTTCACATTTTGGGGACTTCTCATGCTTATAACTGCTCTGCACTTGTCTGGGTTTGCCTCTATTCCTTTTTCTGTGAGCATGAAACCCAGAAATCTTCCTACTTGTACCCCAAACGAGCATTTCTCTCGGTTTAATCTTAATTGGTGTCGTCTCAGTACTTCGAACACTCGTCCTAATGTTTCGCAATGACTTTCTCCTCCTTCCGACTTTGCTACCATGTCGTCCACATACACCTCTATATCTCTACCTATAATATCTTTGAAAATTTTGTCCATTAACCTCTGATATGTGGCTCCTGCGTTTTTAAGTCCGAACGGCATTACTTTATAGCAGAAGGCCCCGCCGTCGGTGATAAAGGCAGTCTTTTCTTCGTCATCCAGATGCATTTTTATTTGGTTATAACCCGAGTATGCGTCCATGAAACTCAAGAATTCATATCTAGACACGCTATCTACCAATCTATCTATATTTGGGAGGGGGTACGGGTCTTTTGGACATACCTTATTTAGATCCGTGTAATCGGTGCACATTCTCCACTTTCCATTAGCTTTTCTCACCATGACTACATTGGCTAGCCATTCTAGATACCTCACTTCTCGTATAAACCCAGCCTTTAGTAGTTTACTAGTCTCCTCTTGGATGGCTCTCCTCTTCTCTTCTCCTTGCTTTCGCTTCTTCTGCATGACCGGTCGAGCACCGTCGGCCATTGATAGCCGGTGGTTCATGAAATTTGGATCTATCCCAGGCATGTCTTCTGGTGCCCAGGCAAAGACATCGCAATTTCGCTGCAAGCAACGTATCAACTCAGTTTCTTGCTCTTCAATCATGATAGTGCCTATCTTCGTCTTCTGGTTCTCCAGGAGGCCTACTTGGATCTCCTTGAGCTTTTCTACTGGGTGAGGTCTTTCTCGTTCATCACGACATCTTGGGTCCAACTCCAGACTTAAGGTGTTTATAGTTGACCTTCATTGGCCTACCCTCAAACTATCTTCATAACACCTCTTAGCCATACCCGAATTCGCCCAGACAGCTCCTACTCCTTCGCTCGTCGGGTATTTCATGCATAAGTGATACGTCGATACGATGGCCTTCAGTCGGTTTAGGGCCGGCCGTCCCATGATGATGTTGTAAGATGCTTCTGCTTCTATCACCGTGTACAATACTTGGATCATTTTTGCATTATCACCCTCCTCAAAAATAGTGTCGAGTTCTACAGTTCCCTTTATGGGCACCCTTACTCCTGAAAACCAATATAGACATCCTGGGGTCTCCTTTAACCCTGAGAGGCCCATTCTCCTATAAGTAGACCCGTACAGTATGTTGGCCGAGCTACCTTGATCTATCAGCACTCTTTCTATTTTGAAATCTTCTACTACCATCGATATCACCATCGGCTCATCACCGGCCGCCTCATACCTTCTATCTTTCTCTTGAAAGGTTATAGCGCATCCTTTCCTCCTCTCTCCTAGGGGTGTAAGGTTGGCCCCCGTAAGGATCTGATAAGACTGGTGAGCCTTTCACTTCTTCTGAATGTCTTGCTCAACACACAGTTCGTCGCCTCTTGATATGGTCAAGATGGTTCCTCGGTACCCAGCCATAGCCGGCCAAGGTGACCTAGAACGACCGATGTTGTCTCGGTTTCTCTCTTCCCTTCCACTTGCTCCTGCTCTCGCCCGAGTCCTTTCTCTTCCTGTTCGAACCACATACTGCCCTAATCGCCCTTGTTGGACCAAGCCTTCTAACTGGGCTCCCAAAGTCCAACATTCTTCTATTGAATGGCCGACAGCTTTGTGAAAGTCACACCACTCCTTCCTGTTCTTCCCCATCTGTTTTCCTCCTGCTGCTTGAGGAAAATTTAATAGCCGCGTGTGACAAATTTCCCGCATTATGTGGGCCTTTTTCTCCTTTAATGGAGTAAATTTTTGCAGAATTTCGTGCCTCCTCTCCAAGTCTTGTCTGCGAGGGAGCTCCCGACCGCCTATCAACAACGGCCGCTATCTTGTTGGTCTGGATCGACCTTCTTTACTAAGATATTCCACCGCTCTTTTCTCAAAGCGACTCTCCTCCATTTCCACGTGCTTCTCCGCTCTAACACGGATTTCTTCCATACTCGTGGGCTTCTGAAGGGCTAGTGCATCATTGAATGGGCCTACCCTCAATCCCTTCTGAAAGGCTTTGACAAAAAACTTCTTATCAGGGTCATTGACCCTCACAGTTGCGTCGTTAAAACGAGCCATGTAACTCTTCAGGCTTTCTCCCCTAGCCTGTTTGATATCAAATAAGTCTGCCACTTCCAAACGCTTCGGCTTGTTTGCTGCGAATTGGGATAAGAAAAGACCCGCCAGGTCGCCAAATGCATAAATGGACCTAGGCTGGAGATTCATTATCCATTGTAGCGCTACCCCCCTCAACGTCCCTGGAAAAAGCTTGCAGCTAAGCTTGTCGTCACCTCCACTTATATACATCTGAGTTTGAAAGGCTTGTAAGTGTGCATGAGGGTCCTGAGTTCCGTCAAAGGGGTCCACCAATATCTCCCTAAAAAGAGGTGGTATGCAAGCTTCATCTATTTCTTCACAGAAGGGTTGTCTTCACAGAAGGGTTGTCTCCACAGAGGTTGTGCCAAATGTTCTCCTCTTACCTCCTGCTCTTGCTCATTCCTCGCCTTTAGACTTGCTATCTACTACCTGAGTTCCTTTTCTCTTTGCTCTGCCATCTTCATTGCTTCTGCATGACGTTCCTCAACTAGTCGATGTCTGGTCTCCGCCTCTGCACTTAGCCTGGAATGCTCATCACTTCGAGCTTGTAGTTGAGCCACCGTTCTTAACAACCTCTGCAACATATCCTCCTCTCCTTCATTGGTTGAGCTAGCTTGGTTTCTAGTTATCGACATTGTTATGAGTTCGTCGTTGTTCACTGTTCACTGTTTTCTCTCTTCTTGTGGTGGTGGGGATTGATTTTACCTGTCCCACAGGCGGCGCTAATGTTCTAGTTTCAAAAAACCGATCTCTTCTACATTACAATTTCTGCCTTTTATACCTTAGTCTAAACAACTCCTGTCCTATCACACGTGTAATGTCATAATCAATCACTAAGGCAATTTACACAAGGAATAATTAAAGTTGAATGACCTTAGCTGTCTAATCGGGCAGACTCGGTTCGCCTATCCGTCCTTCCAACCGGTCGAGCTATGACCGACCGTAACAACATACGAAAGGGAAATGGTGTTGTATTGAGAGAATTTACCAGCATTCAGCAGAGAACAAAATGATTCCTATAATTCTCGTTTGTTTATTATGAATCGAGATTTGTCATTTTATTTTCTTGCTTCCTTCAGATCACATGATGCGTTATTGGATTCGAAATGTATTTTTTGTAACTACCATTATAGTGAATCATAGTACGGTTATATGCTGTTATAATGTCCTCCACAGTTTTTTTATTTTTTAAATGGATCCCTAGTGTCATTATCTTAAGAGCCTATTATCAAATGTCGTTGCACAGTTTTTTTTAGATACGCATCAGTGTAGTTTTTTTTATTAGATGCCGCATTATGATAGTCATTTTTATATTGTTATTATTAAATGATGACTATTAAACATAATTTTTTTATTATTATTATATAATCAATAATAATATGTAATAATAAATATGTGATAATTATAAAATTTTATTTTTTCCATATAAATAATAGTCAGTCTAAAGAAAAATTATTATTTGACATAACTAATTGTCAATATTTGATTATTTTATTAAAAGTATCACTTAAAAATTAATTTTTCTGTGGAAAGACTAAAAATTAATGTTGTACTAGATATTTTGTAATTGATCTATTTTGTGATTTATTTGCACATACCATGTTATATATTTTGTATGTCTTCTTTTTATTACACATTATTAATTTTTGTTCTCTATTTAGTTGTTATTACTAGTGTTGCCAATATTTCTACTCAAATAAATAATATCTCGGTACTGAATGAGACAAATTTTAAGGTTTAGAAGGAAGTAGAGATAATTTTTGGTTGTATGAATTTGCATATAACACTTTGGATAGAAAAACTCATTCCTACTTCAGAAAACCTTGAAGAAGTTAAATTTGATAAATGGGAACACTTTAACCGAATGTGTCTTATGATCATGAAGTGCTCAATTATAGAAGTACTTCAAGGTTATATTTATGAGAGTCAAAGTTCAAGGAAGTTCCTTGAAGAAATTGAGCAATTTTTTGTCAAAAATGAAAAGACAAAAATGAGAAACCTTTTGCTAAACTCATTTCCATAAAGTATATTGGCAAAGGAAATATAAAGGAGTACATGATAAAGATACCTAATATTGCATCAAAACTCAAGTCACTTAAGCTAGAACGGTGAAGACTTGCTCATACACTTGAGTTTGATCTCACTTCCTGCACACTTTGAACAATTTAAAGTGACCTATAATACTCAAAATGACAAATGGTCCTACAATGAACTTATATCTCACTGTGTGCAAGATCGAGGAAGGGAGGTAGTAGAGAAAGAAGGCTAAAAATACTCACTTTGTTTCAATCTCTCTTAATAAGAAAATGAAGAATATTAAGGGTGTTGCGTAAGGATCTTCTCAACAAAAAGAAACCAAATGATGAGAAATTTACTTGCTACTTCTGTAGGAAGTTAGAGCACATAATTTAACTTTTGTGCCTAAGGATACTTGCTAGTGTTATCACTCACATAAGTGTGACTATGTATGGTTGCATGTGAAACCGACCACTAAGTAATGATGAAAGATTCATTTTTATGAATGATGACAATAAAGTTGTAGTAGAGACTATTGAAACTTTTATATTACAGTTGAAAAATGTATTTCATTTGGACATACGTGAGATTTTTGTTGTATCATCTTTTAGGCAGAATTTAATTTCTATTTCTTGATTTAACAAATTTGATTTTTCTTACACTTTTAGAAATAATAAAATTAGTTTTTACCGGAATTCAAAAATTGTTAGTTCTGGTTCATTAATTGATAATCTATACATACATGATTATTTTAGTTCCTGTAAGAAAATACTACAAATAAATTCCCGAGATAGAAAACAAAAATTAAATGAGGACTCAACCACCTTATGACACAAGCAATTAGGTCATTTCTCTAAAAAAAATTTAAAAATTATAATAACAAATCAATAATTATTTTAGTTTAAAATTTAAAAAAAATATATGTGACTAAAATAATAATATTAATGTGTTTAGAGTCTAAAATAATATTAAGAATATTGATATGTCACAAACCTTTTTTTTCTTCTATTTAGAAATTAATATCACAACATCTTTCAATTTCAAAAGATTAGTTATCCTTTACTCGTCATTTTCTTTTTCCTTTTTGCATTGTTATACTTTTACCAGATTTTTTTGCATCTTTCATCATTTTCTTTACTTACTTTGCATCTTGCATTGTAATCCAAGACGTGAAGAATAAGGAAAAAATATTAAAATCATCAATGGAAATGGAAAGAGAGGGATTCGAACCCTCGATACAAAAATTTGCACAATGGATTAGCAATTCGACGCTTTAGTTCGCTCAACCATCTCTCCCTAATTGAAAAAAATAGAATGACTTTGTTTATGTTATATCACATAAACAAGAACAAAAAATGAAGCTTGAGTGTCCAAAGTCCTCTAGATGAGTGGCTATGGACTCCTTCTTTTGTTATTTCATTGTTGATTCTAAGTGCATTCAAAACACTTTGAGCAAGTGGTTTTGGACTCCTTTTTTATTATTTTATTCATCCTTGCCCTTTAGATAGAAGGCTCTAGATTAATACCTTTTTATCTTCACCTTGACCATTCTTATTGGTTCTCGAACAAGGTCTTTGAAAAGCTTTCCCATTTTTCTTGTACTCTATTTTTCGTCCTAACCATATGGACGAAGTACTCTCAATAAGCCCTTTTAAAAATCCTTTATAGTCATTAGTTTGTCCAATCCCACTCAACAAAGAGTTATTAATAGACATTCCACCATTGTCTAATTACTACATTTATTTGAACTCCCAAAGTGTCCTACGAGTCTTTGTTTACACTTAGCACGATCATTCGAGAAAGCACTTTCTATTTGGTCACTATTAGGAACCTTTTCCAAGAGTTAATAATCATTTTAGATGCACTTGTGGTTTTATTTATTGAATTCAAACTTGACCCATCACTATCCTTCGTCCAAACCCCTTTAGACGAAGGTCTCCTAACAACCTTTCCCTCTTTTCCAATTTTGAGATATTCTACAAATCCTTATTTGTACTTAGTATAGCCATTTTGAGGAAGCACTTCCTATTTGGTCATAGCTAGAAGCTCTTTTCTTGAGATCAATAATTATTACAGATGCACTTCTAATTTGTTTATTGAGCTCGAGTCCAGCTTCATTACTATCTTCATCATCCAAAACTCTTTTGGACGAGGGGCTTCTAATGACTCCTCAATTTCTTAGTGTTTTCTACTACCTACATTTATATGATTGGGACGCAGTAGCTCCTTTCCACTTTCTTAGTGTTTTCAGCTACTTGAGTCCACATGTTTGAACGTAGCAACTCCCTTTCCACTTTCTAAGTGTTTTCTGCTACCTACGTCCATATGTTTGGACGCAACAACTCACTTTCCACTTTCTAAGTGTTTTTTGCTACCTGCATCCATACGTTTGAACACAATAGCTCATTTTCTACTTTCTTATGTTTTTTACTACTTGTGTCTATACGTTTGGACACTAGTAACCCTCTTCCACTTTTTAAGTGTTTTATACTACTTGCGTCTACACGTTTGAACGTAGTAGTCGCCTTTCCACTTCCTTAGTGTTTTCTACTATCTACGCTCATATGTTTGTATGCAGTAACTTCATATCTAATTTTCCCATTTTTAGCCATCTGGGTCCAAGCGTTTGGATGTAGTGGTTTTCCTTTGCTTTTTTTTCTCTACTACTGTCATCCTTACCCAATGGACGTAGAGCCTTGGACGATTCCTTCTACATCCATTAGATGTAAGAACCAAGGAGTGACTCCTACTCCTAACTTCTTCTTTATATTTCTGGTTTCGACGTCGAAGCCAATGAGTGACTCTTACTCCTTCGTTCCAATTTGTTTTCCTTTGGATGTAGGAGCCAGTGAGTGGCTCCTACTCCTTTCTTCTACTTTCTGTTTTTGGTTTGGACACAAGAGCCAACAAGTGGCTCTTGCTCCTTTCTTCTACTTTTTCTGTTTGTTTCAACCTTGGGAACACATGCTTTGAAGGCTAACCCCTTTTATGCTATTATTGTTCTTTGCTTGTCCAAGCCTTTGAATGTAACAAGTTTATTTTTATGCTTCTATTTTCTATTTCTTTCAGCCTTTAGATGCATGTCCCCAAGGATGACCTTTTTTCTTATGATATTTGATTTCTATTTCTGGTTGGGTCGACCTTTGGATGAAGGCTAGTTTCCTTCTAATCTTTCTATTACTTGTTTTCCTACGTCTTTAGACATAGGCTCCAAAGGCCATCCCTTTTCTTTTCCTTTATGTTTCTGCTATGCCTTTGGATGGAGGCTCCAAAGACTAGCTTTCCTATCATTTGTTCTGTTATGCCTTTGGACGCAAGCTCCATAGGCAAATTCCCTGTTATCTATTCCTGCTATGCCTTTAGACACAAACTCCAAATGCTAGCTTATAGTCATCTATGCTACTATGCCTTTGGACGCAAGCTCCAAAGGTCAGCTTTTATGTTATTTGTTCCTACTATGCCTTTAGATCTAGGCCCTAAAGGTCAATTTTACACTTCCTTTTCTTTTAATGCATGAGCCATCGAGTGGCTCCTGCTCCTTCCTTTCATCTTGTTGTTCCTTTTGGATGCATGAGCCAACGAGTGGTTCTTACTCCTTCTTTTCCTCTTTTGCCCCTCTATTCTCTAAACACAAGAGTCAACGAGTGACTCTTGCTCTTTTTATTCACTTCTATTGTCATTTTCTTTGGATGCAGAGGCAACGAGTGACTCTTACTCCTCCTTTTCTCCATCTGTTTCTATTCCTTTGGACGTAGAAGCCCATGAGTGGCTTCTACTCCTCCTTTTCTTTTCTTTTTTTATGTTTTCCTTAGACGTAGGAGACAACAAGTGGCTCTTTCTCTTCCTTTTCTTTTTCTGTTTTTGTTTTCCTTGGGCGTAGGAGCCAATGAGTGACTCTTGCTCCTCCATCCCCCTATCTATTCCTTTGGATGCAGGAGCTAATGAGCAACTCCTGTAGCTCTAGTTCTTCCTCCATTCCAAGAACCTTCTAGAACTACATAAACTTTGCTACATAAACTTTGAATTCTTCATTGTATTAAGAGATACGTAAGAGCAAGAGACAACTCTTGTTAAATTAAAAAAAACAAAAAAAAAATCTTTCCTCTTGCAATAATAAAGTGTAATTCTATTTGCATTTGAAGGGTGAAAACTACAATTTAGAAGTCATGATAGTTTCACATGTCTAACTAAGGTAACCGTCTTAGGACGGATGATCGTAGGGTGCTAATACCTTCCCTAAGTGTAATCAACTCCTAAACCTTAAATATGTTTTCGTGAACTAGGGGTATCCTTTTAAAGGTTTTTTTTTCTAATATTTTTCTTAATAAACATTTGTGGTGACTCCATTGAATTCACTTTTCTTTCTTTAAAAGGAACTTGAATTTCATTTTTTCTATTTTTGTAGTCCCTATCACGATCACAGTTGTGACATGGTAGCTCCACTAGGGACATTTTTTTAAAAGAATCAAGCTTGCATAATTGAATGTGTGGAATCAATGACTTCTCTTTTGTTGTTTTTCCCCTTCATCTGTTTATCCATTCTTTTATTTTTGCACTCTTGTTTTGTTTTTCCTTACTGATTTGGATGCCTTTATTTTGTAAATGAGTGTTATTAGTTCTGTGATCCCGAGGGCTTCCATGCAATCTGTTGTGCCTATACACTGCTATTTGCCTAGGATGCAGTGAGTGGCCTACTGATGTTGCAATTCATATTACATATATTATCTTGTTTGAACCTTATAATAAAAAACATGTGAATATGTTGTTCTGTTTTGTAGCAATGGGCAAGCCTGTGGTTAGTTTTCTGTACACATCATTCTTACACAATTTGCACACTTTGAATGAGGTCTTACACCCAAACCTGAGTGCAAGTTAGGAAGTGAGAGATGAGTAGTGGTAGCCATTTTGAGGCATACGTCTTTTTTGTTCATCACAAAAGTCTTCGTCTAAAGTGTGATCCTCTTACGAGAACACCCACATCTTGGATATACTTCAATTTGTGGTGACTTCGTGAGATAGATGTTGAGCTCTAGGGGCCAATAAAACTACAAAGGTAGAATAATCCACCACTTGTGAGAGTCACACATAGGTAAAATCCATGGAACCCAATATATGTTGGTCTCTTATCCTTTAGGACACTAGGGAAGACACCACCTTTGTCCATTCTGTGTTCCTAGTGCAACGCCAAAGCACACTTCTGCTTGTTCAGCTTCATAGTATCATACATCATGTAAACTCATCTTGTATTGACATTTCCTTGCATAGGTTAACTGATAATCATCAAGATTAAAATTCAATCATCAGTAGAAAGGAAAGAAAATGGATATTGAATCAAAGGGTGAAACAAAAAGAACACTACCTATCAAAGTCAAAATAGCAAAAGTTCAATATTTAAGATCATATGGTAATTTACTGAAAGGAAGCCTACGTAGGAGTTTTGAAGGGAAAAATATGGAAAGATCCTTGGACTAATGGAATTAGAAGTACAATTGTTGGTTCTCTTCACTCACACAGTTCTATTACCCGTCATTGAGACTATACCGTTCAGAATTTCAAACTAGCTCCCACCTTGGAAGAATATGAACACATCCTGGGGCTGCCTCTAGCTTATAAACCTCCTTACTTATACCAAGGGCAATATCAATCTTTGAGCTCTATAGCAAAATTGTTAAAGATGCCCGAGCAAGACCTGACCAAAAGGAGATTAAATAGGAGCAATGTGGGTGGTTTTCTGCAAAGCTATTTGGAAGAGAGAATGAAATGTCCATCCAAAGAGGAGGATTAGTCAACCTTCATGGATATATTAGCCCTCACCATCTACGAAACCATCCTCTTTCCTTACTTGGACAATTACGTTGACTTTGCGACCATTGATGTTTTCTTTGCATGTCGAGATAGAGGAAGGAACCTAGTAATGGCCATCCTTGTAGACACCTATTACACTTTCTACTAGTCTAAAACAAGCTAGAATAATCATCTCCCAGGATAGCAAGTAGCTACTCTCATCTCATTAACCACCTGCTTTCAAGGACTTTCAAAGGCTCTGGTAGGAAGTTGGTCATCCCTCAATCATATTCATGGGTCTGTATCATCAGTAAACATGAACACTGAATAAAACAACATATTTAGACAATTCAACTAAAAGGTGGAGCACAATGATATTAGAAATTGACAAAATTGTTGCAGACACAAGTAAAAGTAAATTTTATTGTGTTAATCTGAGAATGCATGAGATATAACATCTATGGGACTTCATAGATTATTACTGAAAGTCATTCATCTCATCTGTTTAAGTTGAGCCATCCTCCCCTAACAAACATTAATCAAATTTGGTGTCCCTTATGCTACTATTGTTTGATATCTAGAGAGTAAAAGTTTGCAACATTTCCAATAAACAAGATTGCAGTATAGGGATGAGTTGTTAGCTCAGTATTTGAAATTGTCCAAAGGACAAAATATTTGATTTGAAATAAGTAACTATATGTAACAGAGTAGGTACCTGATCCAAAGGTAGACAATATCAGAATCGTCACATTTAGCCTTCTTTTGCATGCTATTATTGTCATCAATTTGGATGCAATCATTGTCAGGAATTTTTGGCAAAAATGTTTGAGCTATAAACTATTGCTCCAGCTGTGAACGGAATTTTATATCTACAAGAGATGGACATTGAATCATCTCCAAAGTTCAAATGAATTTGGAATTCTTGTACCACCATAGCTCCCGATTGTTTCAATCTGATTCCATAAAACCATACAGTCCAATAATTACATGACAACAATGGACATGGGAAGGTTAAAGAATTTATGATGAAAAAAACAAAACCCTAAGCTGCTCCATTTAAGATTCTTTAGAGTTTCATTATAGTTTCTTCTTGAACTTTCAGAATATGATGTTTTGGAATTAAAGAAACATTTGAAAACAGAAAGTTATGCAATATGTTATTAACAGAAAAATAGATATGTGGAACGCTAGCATAAGAACATTAAGCAAGAAAAGATGAGAAGAGACACAGAATGAAACCCAACCCACATCATAGATTCATAGGAAGCTGTGCAAAGAGAAAGACTAAGTTCATAATGCCTTTCCGGTCTAAGATTGAGTTCAATTGACTCCAAAATAAAATAAAATGACATGGTGCTAGAACTTTTGCACTTTCCCCTTCACAATTTTTCCTGTTCCGGAAACATAAGCAACACATTTTATTGTAATTCAACTTAAGTATTGGATATTGATAACAGTAATTCATGCTACAAAGATATCATGAAGAATTGGCACCTGATGAAAAGGTAGTGTAGACATTTGGTGCATCTGTAATTTCAAACTAATATATTTTCAATGTTTCAATGTGAGCAATCTTTTCCCAATCTTCACCTTGTGCTTTCTTGAGACGCGGTTTGAGCAATGGACAATTCCAAATTTCGAATGTGGAAATGGATTTGGGCAAACCCTCTTCCGGTAAGCATGAGAGTATTTCACAGTCTTCAAGAATCAATTTCTCAAGAGAGTTAGGTTGGCAGAGACCGTTGTAGTCCAGTTTTACGAGAGGCCAACAATCACAGATTATTAGAACAGTAAGAGAGAGCGGCAGCAAACCTTCATCAGGAAAAGACTTCACGTGCATACCATGAATCCACAAGGTTTTCACGGAATTGTTGGCTCCCAAAACCCCTTTCATTGAGTTGAGAAATTTGTTGCAAAATGAGAGATGCATCTCTTCTAGATTTGATGGCAAACCTCCTCCAGAAAACTCAACTTTTGAACAATAGCTTATCTCCATACGAGTAAGAGATGGAAGGAGGACATGCATGTCTTTAGGCAATGATTTCAAATTTGTCAGCCATCCAATTCTAAATCTCTCTAACCGAGTTGCAGATAATCCTCCCTCCGGAAATGATTCAAATTGAGGGCAGTGATCAATGGTCAGATGTTTGAGATGATTATGGGGGTGCCCCTGTGAAATCATCCGTAGTAGGTTACAGCCACGGAGTGCAAGCCTAGAGAGTTTTGGAAAGAAATCTAGAGGAAAGGTCGTTAAAGAGTCACAACTATTTTTTATCTCCACTTCTACAAGAAAATCGAAGCAACTGTTCATTGGAATATTCATCTTTGGAGAATAATGAATGAGCAAGGATTCAAGAGAAGCAATAAATGACAACTTAGGACATTGCTCTATAGAAAGACTACGAAGTCGTGGAAAAGCACCTGTCACATCTATACAATTCCATTCTTCCCATTCCTTCATATCCTCGAAGTTCAATGTTTCCAAGGATGTAAATGAAGAAGAGATACTCCCATGAAAATCTGTATCAATACGCACAATGCTATGAAGCCCGATAATTGTCAAGTGCTTGAGCAATGGCAAAAGTCCAAGGGGCGGCAAACATACGCAATATTTACAATTCTTCAAAGTTAAGAAAACCAGATTGGATAATGAATTATCCAACCAACTTGGAAATTGTGTACCGCCATAGTTATTGATTGACAAATTCTCCAAATGTCTGGAAGGTTGCAGATTGTCAACTACTTCCCTTTCTTTCGCAGAATCTTCTTCAAGGTTCTGATTTTGATTCCATTCTAACACTAGGTCCAAGAGATATTTTTTATTCTTCAAATCTGCTGCCAATGCATCCACCGGATTCACAATATTCTGTAGATCCTCAATTGCTAGCCTTCCACGAAGATTGAGTTCACCTAGCTGCTGAATACCGAACTCTCTACTTTTGCCAACACAAAAAGTACCCATCAACACTTGAAGGTTCTTCAGTTTCCCTAAATGCATTGGAACCTTTTTCAAAACAGCAGACTGAAGTTCAAGGCGATGCAAATTGGTGAGTTTATGCAAATTCAAGGGCAGTTCCTCCAAATATATACAATTGTTCAGCTTCAGTACTTGCAAGCTATAGAGAAAACATATTGAATCAGGTAGCTTTCTTATTCTGCTATTGGAAAGGTCTAATGAACGGAGAAGTTTAAGATTACCTACAAAATCCGGCACCTCTTCAAGGTCAGGCCAATGAATCAAAGATAAAACTCGTAAGAATTTAAACTTGGGGAACAAATCATGTATTCCCGATATCCCCCCATCCAAAACTCTCACTTTGCTATGCATGTGCATGTATGTACGTAGACTTTTAGGATAACATAAATTTCCAAATTCATTAGCAGATTGATCATCATCAGTTACAAATAGAAAATGACGGATTTTTGGTATACCTTTTGGTTTATCAACTCCAAACCTGAAACAAATATCCCCAGAAACAAATTTTGCCAAATCGTTGAGAAGATCATGCATGACAAAAACCCTATGGCATAATTGTTGAAAGAAAGACCTGGATAATAGATCATTGAAGTATTGTTTACCAACTTCTTCTGGACTCTTATTTGGTTGTGGGTGTAGAAAATTTTCAGCCATCCACAACAGAACTAAAGACTCCTTGTTAAACCAATAATCTTTGGGAAATAAGGCACAATATGCAAAACATCTCTTGAGATGAGAAGGAAGATGGTAATAACTCAAGAATAAAGCAGGAATAATTTTACTATCTTCTTTGGGTAAGTCCCATATTTCGCTTATCAATACACTTTCCCAGTCTGAAACAGATGACTTTGTGTATAAAAGATTTCCAATAGTTTCCAATGCCAGGGGCAACCCTTTGCACTTTTTAACTATCTTCATACCAATCTCCTTTTTCAGGTCAGCATCCAACTCAGGATTACCATCTGGGAATGCATGCTTAGCAAAAACTTGCCAACTGTGATCTTCTTGTAATTGCTTTAGTTCTAATACTTCATCGGACCGCATGGTAGAAGCAACTCTGAAACTGCGTGTGGTAGCAAGAATTTTACTTCCTTGAACCCCATAATTAAGAGGAGTTTGCAATATTTTCCATTGGTCTCGATCTTCATTCCAAACGTCATCCAAAACGAGCAGAAACCTCTTTCCTGTCAATTGTTCTTTCAATCTTCCCTGAACCATTCCTAGGTCTCTACTATCATCAGTTTTTCCAGTGATTGCCTCAAGAATTGCTCTTGTGACCTTGAAAACATCAAATTCATCTGAAACACAGACCCAAGCTTTGATGTGAAGAAATTTGCCCTGCATCCCTATCCCTGGGTCATTGTATACATGTCGGGCAAGTGTGGTCTTACCCATCCCGCCCATGGCCACAATAGAAAATATTGATAGTTGGCAATGATTGTCAGTGTCAGTGTCAGATGTCAGCCAATTAAAAATCTTTTTTTTATCATCATCTCTGCCATAAAAAACACTTTCAACCACTGAAGATGTTGATGGCAATTTCTGTGACACTTTACTAACAGATCCTGATCCAACCTCAACACTACTAGAAATTTTCAAACCTAGATCATCCTTTTGGTTTGAAAGAGATTCAAGTTCATCAAGGATTTCTATCATCCTTGATTCAAAACTGCGTACCTTGCTAGCACTGGTATGGTATTCAGCTTCCATCTTGCATTTGGTGAACTCGAAGTCTATTTCATCCAACAGATCCTCCGCATCAAGCAACGCGTCTCTAACGTCATCAAGCCATGCTTTCACATATGAATTACTGATCTGCTTTAGTTCAGCATGATGAACCAAAGCATTGATGGACAGCAACTTCCTCTTCAACTTTTTGAGCAGCTTCTCGTTGAGCTCTCTTCCACGAAAGTAATCCAAAACTTGACGAGAGTCAAGCTTGTCAAATAGCACCTGAATGATGGCACCAAAAAGAGCACCACCAAGCGTTTCCAGCACTGGCATGGTTGCAAAGAAAGGGGCCGAATAGAAAAGAAGAAAGGAATGACGTGAATGAATGGCTCGGAGTCAATGCATAGAGGGCAGAGTTAACAGTAACAACATGTAATGAATGACTATATTCTAAAACATGGGTTTTCTTCAATTAAGGTTTGATGGTCAACCAATAGCTGTATATTCTTATCGACTGCTTCAATCAAGATTTGGCGCATATCAAATTTGCATTAATTGTTTTTTTTTTCCTGTAACCAAATATCTAGCTTTTTTAATGTAATGTCATCTTTCCATTTCAAAGACTAAAGTTTTTTTTTTCTTTTTTCTTTTTGGCATTTATATACTTCTACCAAATCTTTTTGCATCTTTCGTCATTTTCTTCGCTTACCCATTACTTATTTATTTATATTTGCTCTAGTCTGAATTAGTCTATTGATTCAATTATCATCATCATCAGTCCATTATTCTTTAGACTTTTACATTTGCAAGCTTATAGTTAATTATGAGCCATAATGTTTTGTAACAAAAATGGTTAGAATTTATTTATTTTTTAGCAAAAAGGGTTCCTAACTGACATTGATTTGGCTCTAGCAGCAATAATATTGTTAATTACTCCGTTACCTTTCAATTCCTCTTTGATTAACACTCCATTCCTGTTCCAATTTCCGTAGGGTAAGAAACCAAAATCTCATAAATTGCTAATAGGAGATATTGGACCTAAAGGAAGTCATTAGTCAAGTTTATTTGATAGATTTAAGGGTCGCCAAAGAACTTGAAATAGGATCAATATTTTTTCTTTTACATTTTAGAAAATTATTTGAAAGGATGGTCATATTTAAAAAATAAAAAATAAATAAATGACTTCAAATATATCTTTAAAATTTCAGTTGTTTCATTTAAATTCCTAAACTTAAATCACTTAATGTTATTTTGCTTCTTAAACATATATTAATATTGTTAATTAAGTCACACATTTTTTGAATATATTAATATTGTTAATTAAGTCACACATTTTTTTGAATTTTGAGTTAATGTGATTAATTGGTTGCACTTTCATATACTTATTAAAAATTTCTTAGTTTTAAGGGCTAAAATAATGTTTTAATTGTCAAAAAAAATTTAGTGCATAATGGGTTGTCCAGAACACGTAGATGGTTTAATTTTTTGACATATATTTTGATGGGAAAAGTCACATTTTTTATGATGGGAAGGTAATACGGTACCACCAATAAGGCACCACCAATGTGGTGATACAATGCAGCAGATAAAAATTCCCCTAAATTGCAAGAATTCCAGAGTAATCACAAATGCAAATGAAAGTAACAATGAGAAGAATCACCCAAGAGATACTAATATTTTTAACGTGGAAAAACTCCCTCAACCTGAGGAGTAAAAACCATGGGTCGACAAGACCAAAGAAATTAATCCACTATAATTAATTAAGAGTAAGAGTTATCAATCTCTTTTGTCTCTCTCACTCTATTAATAATTCACTCTCTCCATTTCCAAATATAACCCCTTCTCTTCTTATAAAGAGAGACCTAACGGGGTTGAGAGTATTGGACCACATAGTTGGGAGCCCAAAAATAATCTAACATATTTTATTTTAAAGGACATGCTTCTAATTTAGAACTTTGTTTTTCTCGCTTGTGATGACACATTTGCATGATTTGTTTTCGCCTCACTGTGTTTAAAAGTCATAAAAGCCTAAGAAGAATCATGGTGACATTTGCCCAAGTGTGTCACGAAAATCACAATTTCACAATTCGTGTCCTCAATTTATTTTTTAAAAATTTATGTCAATGTAAATTCACAGTTTCGTATTACACATGATGCATTAGTTCTTTTATATATATATATATATATATATCAAGGATATCCTCCAAGTCATAGAAATTATTGAAATAAACTGTCTTTTTTAATAAAGTTTTTTTTTATACATGTAACCAGGAATCATACTACTAAAAAAATACTAGAAAAAGAGTACAATAGGAGAATTATTAAATGTATCTCTTTGTTAATGGTCAATAGGTTATCCTTGATTCTTAACAATCTGGAATTGGGTTAATCTTTTTAACTTGTAGAAAATTTTGTCATTCTGACTGAATTTGAAAACAGACGTAATATTTTTACGTTTTGTTTAACATATGCCCACATCTGTACCTTAAATTAGATACTTCAACTTATGCAGGCACGAATAATTTCCCTGTACTTGTGTATCTGGCAATGTAATTGTCTCTTAGCACAAAGTTTTTCTAAACTGTAAGGCTTCAACCTTTCAATTTCTGCTTTCGTCTTTCTAAAAAGTTGACAGTGATAACTCCAAAGTTATTCTTAGAGTCTGTGTCAATGTTTCTTTGTAATACTGCAAAACTGACATGCATAATGCATCTGTATGATACTAGTTTGAGCTATTAATACCAATTTTCCAATGTTTAAGAAGGAACAAACTACTGTATCTGAAAGTGTTCAATGCTGTTACATTAATTAAATAAATTCTAAATTAATTTCTGAATTTTTAGTTATTTCATGTAAGTCCTTAAATATAATCATTTATAGTTCTTTTAGTCTTTAAATATATGTTAAATATGATCATTTAAGTTGCATTATTTTGAATTTTGAACAATGTAATTATCGGATTATACTTTTGATAATTTATTCAATTTTTTTTTAATTCTAGAGACTAATGTTATAGTATTATATACTTTAAGGGATTTAAATGGTGGTTTATTCACAGTGAGTTGGAAAAATAAGTTAGTTAGAGAGGACGTGAATTGATTGGTGCAAAACAATGAAAACAATGATTGAGTGTGATAATGACATGATGTAGTCATTGATTATAAAAGTCATTTAAAAAAATTATAGGTGTAATATTTATATATAATCTTTTAAAATTTACTAGTTTTTTTAACCAAATATTCTTTAAAATCTCAATTCAATATATCCTAAATATATTTTTTTCAATCTCACCGTAAAACAGTAAAATAATTCCTAAACCATAATTAGATTAAATCTAATAGTTCAAATTAATGATTATACTACATAACTCATATGGAGATAATAAAAACAATGAAATAAATTTTGAATTCATGTCCCTTGCAACAAAATAAAATATGATAAAATGACCCAGAATCATATCAAGTGTAGTAAAATAAGATCAATTTTTAAATTGCTATATAAAAAATTCAATTTCTAAGTTTCAAGATCAAAAAGTTTTTAAAATCTAAATTTTCAAATTTTGAACTTTATAATTCTGAAATTTATACCTATAATTCAAGGTTAAAAATTAAATCTTAAGGCTTATTTTATGCTTTAGACTCCTACTGTTCAATTTACTAAAGTTTTATTACACTTAAATTCTTAATTTCTATAATTGAAATTTTGAATGAATTAAATTTTTTTACTCTAAATCCAAAAATTTCCCAATTTTCTTAAAAGAAAAAAAAATAACTTTCAAGGTTTAAAAAATTCTGAGAGTTCGAGATAAATGAAATCTTGTTTCTAAACAATTCTGAATTTCGGAAAACTAAAGTTTTGGACGCTACAATGAAAATTCAAGTATCTGGCCAGTGCTAACTTCTAAAAATCATCTATTTTTAGCTCCAATTCTTGGCAAAGTTCTAGACAATCAAAATTAATTGATAATTCTTCTCACATTCCAATTTTTAGCTCCAATTAAATAGAGATTTTTAATGGAGTGGAAATCAATATTTGTTTAATTTTTTGACACATATACTTTATCCCTATTTTTATTAAATTAAACATAATTAACTAGATTGCAAGTTCATATTATTTAGTAAGTTTTCTTAATGCTTTCTGGGGCTAATTAAGATTGGGTCCAATTGACTACATATTTGAAGAAAATATCATAAACAATAGGAAAAAAAAATTGTACAAGAAAATTCATAAACCGTTGAATAAAATAACTTAGAAGGATATAAAATATGGAGAATAGAAAATATAGAGAACGAGAATGGCTAGAAATAAAGTAGCCAATTTATAGGTATAAGTTTTAATTGAACAATTACAAAAAGTTTAATAATACCAAGAAAAAATATAAATAGCCATAATATACGATGAATATCGAGAACGGCTAATTAATACTTCTCCCAAGGTTGATTATTTGAGAATGTGTGCTTCGTTAAGTATTATTGAAAATAAATTTTGGAGGATAAAAATCTAATTGTGGAAAAAGAATAATCATTTTTTAATACATTATTATATATTGTTTCATTAAAAATCTTGGTAGGAAAATTCAATGAGACAAAACCATTGTGAAGGAAAAAATAGTGCATAATATATTTATTTCTCCCTCTATGCAAATAATCATCTTTAAGATTATGAAGATTCAATCTTGTGTATTAGTTGTTAAAAAAATTTTTTTGACAATAACTTTGTAAATAGATTTATTATACTCTCACATGAACGAACATGTTGAATATTTATATCACCATTCTTTTTGAATATCACAAGTGAAAAAGAATTTCGGTAGAATATTGATATGAGATGCCCTATGATCTCTTGAATTATTGGATCTCTCACTCCATGTTGATGAAAGAGCTCGAGAAAATTGGGAATAAAAGGAATAAGGAACACAAAAAAATGTGAGTAAGGAAGAAATGATATTAGTGAACTCGCCACTCACCCAAAGTTTGAGGAAGATAAGAGTAAAATGAGATTTGACATAAACCTCTTGAAAACTTGATAAGAATTGGGGTCCCTTGTACAAAATAAGAGAGATTATCTCTAAAAAGTTGTCAAATAGCATATTATGCTTTCATTAACAAAAGGTTATGTTTGCAAAGGGGTGGAGATGACTTTATATAGCATCCTACATGCCTAACCTTTGTTTGGATAGGATGATATCCTATCTTACTATCCAACCAAGCTAGAAGCTATCCAAGCATAAGCTTATCCTACTTCTATCTCACAAAGCTAAACAAACAAGCTTAATGTACTTTAAGTTCTAAAGCTAAGACTTTAATGCTACCCAAATGACATATAAATGACATACAAATGCTTCTAAGAGATTAAAGAGCAAGCTCATATAGAGTATATGGTTGGGCTTGAACTTGGGCTTAGGTCCTCCAAGATTATAAGCACTCCTAGTTTTTGAAGCCCTTCTTCTTGTAGTCTTCTTAGCCTCCCTCTAGTCATAGGACCTTGTAGAGCTTCACTATCTCTTGCTTCATGCTCATTTTCTATGTCTTCAAGTGCTATCTAAATCCTTATCAAGTTCCCCTTCTTTAAAAGGATTTCACCTCAAATTTTCAAGTCTAAATTACCTGAAAACGAAGACAAGTTAGAAACATGGAAGATATGACTTCCCTCATAAGTTTGAGGCATTTCAAGGATATATGCATTATTATTTATTTTCTTTATTATTTTAAAAGGATCATCTCCTATTAGGAATAATTTAGATTTTCTTTAGTTAGGAAACCTCTCCTTTCTTAAGTGAACCCAAACTAGGTCACCTACATCAAAATCTTTTTGTATTTTCCCTTTATTAGGCCTCTCAACATATTGCTCAACTTTCCTTTCAATGTGATAACGTGCCTTAGCATGCAATTCTTTAACAAATTGAGCTTTAGAAACACCATCACAATTAAGAATAGCATTCACATTAGGCAAAGACAATAAATCAAGGGCTGTTAAAGGATTAAAACCATAAACCAACTCAAAAAGGATGTTAGATGTAGTGGAGTTAACTACCCTATTATAGGAAAACTCTATATGGGATATCCATTCTTCCCAAGTTCTCAAATTCTTACCCATAAAACACCTAAGCAGTTTGGATAGGGTTCTATTTGTAACTTCAACTTGACCATCTATTTAAGGATGGTAAGTAGTTGAAAAGAAAAGCTTAATGTCAAGCTTGTTCCATAGGGTTCTCCAAAAGTGACTAAGAAGCTTGAAGTTCTTATCAGAAACTAGGTCCTAGGTAGACCATGCAACTTTACCACTTCCTTGAAAAAAAAGATTGGCCACAAGACATGCAACATCAACTTTATGTTGTGTTATAAAATGGGTCATTCTAGAAAATCGATCTACTACCACAAAAATAGAATCTTTTCCACTATTAGATCTAGGCAAACCTAAGACAAAGTCCATAGAAAGATCTACCCAAAGCATAGTAAGAACAAGAAGGGGGGTATAAAAACTATAAGGGGTTTAACTTTAGACTTAGAAAAGTTACAAGCAAGGCATTTACCACATATATGATGAACACCATGCTTCATATGAGGTCAAAAAAGTGTTCAAACAAAGTCTTATAAGTTTTATATTCCCTTAAGTGTCCTATAAGACCACCTTCGTAAGTCTCTTTCACAAATAGTCATCTTATAGAACTTTTTGGGCACACATAACTTTTGATCTTTAAAGAGAAAACCATCATGTATATAAAATGTCCATTTGCACCATTAGTACAAAGATTGTAGATTTCTTTAAATAACTCATCTTTACGGTAGAACTCTTTCAAGTGCTAAAAACTCAACAATTTAGTTTCAAGCATAGATAACAAGGAGTGCCTCCTAGATAAGGCATCGACAACAATGTTTACTTTTCCTTGTTTATGTTTTATGATATATGAGAATTGTTCAAGACACTCAACCCATTTGGCATGTCTTTTACTAAGCTTATTTTAACTCCTAAGATGTTTAAGGGCTTCATAATCATTCTGAACCACAAACTATTTAGGTAGAAAATAATGTTGTCACACCTAAAGTGCTCTAACTAGTGCATAAATCTCTTTATCATAGGTAGAGAAATTTATTTGGGCCTTTTTGAGTTTTCTTACTAAAATATGCTATGAGATATCCTTCTTGTCACAATACTGCTCCTACTCCTACATTGGAACCATTACACTCTAGTTCAAAGTTTTACTAAAGTTAGGTAGAGCTAGTATAAGGACATTGGTTAATCTCTCCTTAAGAGCTTGAAAGGCTCTTTGTTGACTTTCCTACCATTTAAAACATACATTATTTTTAATTATTTCATTCAAGGGTGAAGCTAGGGTGCTAAAATCTTTAACAAAGAATCTATAAAAACTATCTAGCTCATGAAAACTTCTAACATCTATTGTTTTTGGTGTTAGCCAGCTTTGTATTACCTTTATTTTTTCAGCGTCTACTTTGACTCCTTCAAAGTCAACCATATAACTGAAAACAACCTCATATGCACAGAAAATGCATTTTTGTCTAAGTAATGACAACACATTTCTAAGATGCAAAATATGATCATCAATGTAGCTAGAATAAACAAGTATATTATCAAAGTATACAACCATGCATTTACCAATCAAAGATCTAAGAACATGGTTCATCAACCTCGTGAATGTACTCGGGGCATTAGTAAACCTAAAAGGTATAGCCAGCCATTCATACAATCCAAGTTTAGTTTTAAAAGTGATTTTTCATTCATCCTCATCTTTCATACGAATCTAATGATATCCACTTCCAAAATCTATTTTTGGAAAATACACACGCACCATATAATTCATCGAGTAAATCATCTAGGTGCGAGATTGAGTGTCTATATCTAATTGTAATGGAATTTAATGGGTCAATAGTTCATACATATTCACCAAGTACCATCTTTCTTAGGTATTAGGATTATAGGAACAATACATGAACTTTTACTTTCCCTTACCAAACCTTTGTCAAGCAATTGTGTCACTTATCTTTGTATCTCTTTAGACACCTTAGAATTAGCTCGATAAGCATGCTAGTTAGGCAAAGAAGAACTTAGCATAAAATCAATTTGGTGCTCTATTCCTCGAATAGGTGGCAATCCTTTACGCATCTTGATAAACGTGTTTTTCTAGTCGTCTTCGTGCATCAAATAAACTAAAGCTAACTATAGTATAGTCAACCCTAGGTCGAATTCTCTCAAGGACACAATGTGTTCGATTATGGCTTAGTGTGGAAAATAGAGTAATATAGAAAACACTAAGTGTAGAATGCCAACTCGCTCTCAGCAAAGACTGATCTGATCCGGTCTCTACAGAGATGGATCCAACACGGTCTCGGCTAAGTGCAGACTCAGACATAACAGAGTCGGACTAGACTCGATCTTGGACTGAAATGCAAGAAATAAGGGGTTTTGGGTGCAGAGAAAGTAAAGACAAGAATTAAACTAAGTACAAAAGTAAATGCGATCTAAACTATGCTACCACTACTGCTACTACTGCATTAATACAAAGTCCCAATGAACAAGTCGGTTCCACATCTTTACCCGAAATTAAACCTCCGAATCAACCCGAGATTCTTATGATGATTGCCAAATATTCGTCCATTGCCATACTGAGGATTTACACAATCGCTACCTCATCAGTTGGTAAGGATTAAGCTCGGAGTTGATTTTAGGTTCTCTAATCGATTACCTACTCAAGTTGTTAAACCGATTCCGATCGACCTAGTCTAACGTTGGTCTACTTAACAATGTGCAATCGCGACACAGTAGAGCAAATTAAAATGTAGGATTCATAATCAAGAGATAAGCAATAGAAACTACTTGTATTATTGGAAACAAAGTGCAAATACAGGGTGTGAAATCAATGGTTTCATCTTCCACAACGATTGCCATGGAAGAGCGGTGATGGTTCACTATCAATAGTCAAGACGTTGAGGATCAGGTTCATCAAAGTGTGTTGGCTAACCAATCGGCCCCCTTTGACAACCTTCGGCTTCTCAGTTCTTGACCTGCACCTCCTCGATCGAGAGAAACACCTCTAAAGCACTGTGCACCACCGTGTGTTTTGGACGTGAGAGTGAGAGAATGTAGTGTAAATGAATATGGAATTAGGTCTAAATTCCAACGCCTCTACGACGTGCACAAGGATCCTATATATGCAAGAGTGGATTCCTTGTGACGCATACTAAATCCTAATTAACTTCCCTGACATAATTACAGATTCTGAATTGCCTATTCTACCCCTCTAATGATCTTCCTTACGTTGCAAGCTTCTTCCAAGAGTGACATGGCAACTGAGCTGGATTAAGCTGAAATGGGCGTGCCCAGGCTGGGTCACTCTAATTGGGCCATTACACTTGGGCCGCTTTGCTCCTTTAGGTTGCTGGGCTATAGAGTCGGCCGGTTCGGGAGGGAGTCAGTCTGGCTGGGACGACTTCTCTTGGACTGAGACTCTTCTTGATGGGCCAAGATGTCCATTGCTTGGCCTGTAAAATGAATCCAATCTTTTATTAGCTAAGATTCCCAATTTAACATAGATTTATATTTTCCCTATTTCTAGGTTCATAATCTGAATCTTAGCTAAAATGTGATTCTTGACAACCAAATGATCTCAGAAATACCCATCTTAAGCACTTGTAAGGTGTATAAAATATGACTCATCAAACCCTTACACTTACACTTTTGCACTCTTGGGCAAAATCAAATTTGATCATTAAGGGAGTTGCAAAAAGAGAAGATGAACTTTTCAAATGAATTTCTTAGATTGAACAAAACAGAGTTGGCAAACATTCATCCCGAGATCAAGATATTCAAGCAATCTATGAAAATTACTTTTTTCACATTCAAGGCAAATAAGCAACATGCAAACATTAAAGAACAACTAAGAAGTGATAAAGCTCGCTCAAGAAATATTCTCTCAGTCTCTTAAGTGTTCAGGCCTGTATGTACACTCAAACATTCCATGCAGCCGGCACTACTAGATCTTGACCGGCCTCTCCTTCTACACCTTCAAAAACACATGCATTCACTATCACAAGGACTTTCTTTTCGGCTTGTAATGTGGCCAGGGTTAAAGGGTAGGATACAGGATGGTAAAGTGAGTTTGCTAACCATAGGGAGGAAAGGAGTAATGGGGAATAAGTTCGCAAGCATGGAGAGTACCCCCTAGGACACTAAGATTTTATTTGAGAACATCCTTGCTCACTTCTTTTCTTTCCCTTTGTATTTTTCTTTTCCTCTTTTTCTCACTTTTTATTTTGCAGCTTTGTGCTGCATTTTTGCTGTAGCTTCTAACTTTTGGCTGCTTTCCTTTTCTTTGTTCCATCCTACGATTGTTTTTTTTCTTTTCTTTTTCAACCCTTTTTCAGATACACTACTCTTGCTATGTCCCCGGGTGTCTCCCCCACACTTGAACGAGACCCACTTCCAAAACAATTCCAAAGCTCCTCTGACCCCTACGATTGAGGTTGGTCATGGTTTTTCGGCTTTGGCTTGTAATGAGCTATCATATTAGAAAGAAGATGGTTATTCAGGCTTAAAGAGGGTAAACAAGGGATTTACTATGCAAGGTAGGTACATTTGGCTCATGGCTCATTAGAAAAATGGCCTAGATCATATCATTCCTGCATGCGAAACTAGATGCATCTAGAGAGTCAAGGGAAAATCTAGAGTACACAGTTACCATAGATGCAAACATCACACAAGAAAGGAGAGAATGGCAAGATGCAAAGTCATTTATGTATACAAGGCTCAAAAATTCTCACAAGGATAATTGTTTTGCCACTAATGGTTTATCTTTTTCATTTTTTCAATCACTTATTGCCTAAGAGTGCAAAAATTTCACTCGCTATCAAGTTTGAAAAATCTTTCCTCCAGGGTTATGCACTGCCTTTTACTGTTTCATCCAATCCTAAAGAAATCCATTTAAATTCTTTTTCAACACATTTTTCTCAAGAATCAGAAATCAGAATTCAGTTAAGGGAAAACAAAACAAAACAAAATCAAAACAGAAATTGAAACAGAGCCGAAGTTGGTTTGAATTTTGTTGAGACAGAACTGGAGTTGGCACAGACTCGGCTAAATAGTTTTATTTTGAAAATAAAAGAAAATAAAACTTAATCAAAATGAAAATAAAACACAAATGAAACATAAACTGAATTCAAGACAAAAAAACAAAACATAAACAACAAATTGGAGCCGGTATAGAATCTGATCAAAGCAAGTGATTTTAGGAGTAGAATTGAGCAAGCTCTAGATGACTACACCCTCCCCCCAAAGTTGAATGATGCATTTGCAATGCATGGCATGAATCTAGAGGGGATCCTGAGGCTTGCTCAGGGTGTGTCATCTAGCGGGGTCGGTTCCATTAGTGAAATGCTCTCCATCTCGCCCACTGTTGGCACTGGACCTTCATGAAAAAGTTTGATTTGATGCCCATTGACCTGGAAGATGCTATTTTTATTTTCATCTTTCAATTCCACTACACCATAGGGAAAAACATTAGTGATAACAAATGGTCCATCCCATCTGGAATGGAGCTTACTTGCAATGAGCTTTAAGCGTGAATTAAATAGAAGCACTTTCTGGCCGACTTGGAACTCCTTCCTCAAGATCTGTTGGTCATGAAATTTCTTGATCTTTTGCTTGTAGATTTGGGAGTTCTCATAGGCTTCCAAGCGGAGCTCATCTAGTTCTGGGAGCTGGTGTTTTCTTTGCTTCCCGGCCTGGTCGTAGGCCAGATTGCATTGCTTGACTACCTTGTAAGCTTGATGTTCTATTTCAACTGAGAGACGACAGGCTTTACCAGAGACAATTTGGTACGGAGACATCCCAACGGAGTCCGGTACGTAGTTCTGTGTGCCCATAGAGCATCTTCAAGGAGTCAGCTCAAGTCCTTCCAACTGGGATTGGCCATTTTTGTAGTGTTTTCTTATTTTCCCTGTTAAATAATTCAGCTTGGCTGTTTGTTTGGGGGTGGTATGCTATGACAACTCGATGCACCACCTCATACTTATGGAGTAAGGCAGACATGGCTCTGTTGCAAAAGTGACTACCTTGGTCACTTATAAGAGCTTTCGACATACTAAACCGATAGAAGATATTGGATTTCAGAAAATCCACTACAACTTTGGCATCATTGGTCTTGTTGGCTATGACCTCTACCTATCGCGATACATAGTTGACGGTAAGCAGAATGTATGAGTATCCATTGGAGACTAGGAATGGCCCCATGAAATCAATACCCCAAACATCAAAAACTTCACAAAACAAAATTGGTTGCTGGGGCATTTTGTGCCTTCTGCTTATGGCCATTCCTGGCTTTTTGACATTTTTCGCAGTGGAGAGGAATTGATAAGTGTCTCGAAAAATGGTGGGCCAATAGAACCCACAATCAAGCACTTTCTGGGTCGTTCGAGTAGATCCATAATGGCCACCTCCGGATGCTGCATGACAAAATTGGAGGACTGATTTGATCTCAGCGTCCAGGATGCACCTGCGAATGACTTGATCATTGCAGAGTCTTCAAAGGTAAGGATCATCCCATATGTAATACTTGGCATCACTTTTAAGTCTTCCTTTGTACAGTCAGGATGTCTTTGGTGGAAACTGAGATGTAACCACAAAATTGCAAATGTCTGCAAACCATGGTGTGGTCATGTTGATTTGTAGCAGTTGCTCGTTAGGGAATTCATCTTGAATCGACATTGGGTCACTCTCCCTCTCGATCCGGCTTAAGTGGTCTACTACAGGATTCTCAACACCTTTCTTGTCTTTGGTCTCTATGTTGAATTCCTGGAGAAGGAGCATCCACCGAATCAGTTTTGGCTTTGCATCTGACTTCTTTAACAGGAATTTTAAGGCAGCATGGTTAGAGAAAACAATGATTTTGGAGCCAAGTAGATATGAGCGAAATTTGTCCAAGGAAAACACTATTGTTAGCAGCTCCTTTTCAGTTGTTGTATAATTCAATTGGGCTAGGTCCATTGTTTAGGACGCATACACAATCACATGCACTTATTTGCTGGCTCCAGCTCTTTGGCCTAAGACAACTCCCAATGTCGAATTGGAGGCGTCACACAAGCTCGAATGGATAGTCCCAGTTGGGTGCTTGGAGAATAAGTGCGGATGTGAATTGGTTCTTCAGCTCCTAGAATGCTTCGACACAAGGCTGGTCAAATTTAAATTCCACATCCTTCTATAACAGCTTGGATAGTGGCAGGGCAATTTTGCTGAAATTCTTGATGAATCTTCTATAGAACACTGCATATCCCAAGAATGAGCGAACCTCCTACACATAAGCGGGGTTTGGAAGAGAGGTAATGATATCGATCTTTGATTTATCAACCTTGATGCCTTTGTTGGATACAATGTGTCGCAACACAATTCCTTCAGTCACCATGAAATGACATTTTTCGAAATTAAGCACCAAATTTGTGTCTATGCATCTAGTTAACACCTTGGATAGATTTTCTAGACATGCGTCAAATGAATCAACGTACATCATGAATTCATCCATAAAGACTTCCATGCAGTCCTGTAGCAAGTCCGATAAGATGCTTGTCATGCAAGAAACATGTTCGGTGCATTGCACAGGCCAAACAGCATGCGTGTGTACGCAAAGGTACTGAATGGGCAAGTGAAGGTCGTCTTATGTTGGTCTTTAGGTGCAATGTGGATTTGCATGTATCCAGAGAATCCATCTAGAAAGCAGTAATGGGATTTTCTCACTAGTTTTTCTAGGACTTGATCAATAAAAGGAAAAGGAAAATGGTCCTTACGAGTCGCTTGGTTTAATTTTCTGTAGTCGATACAAACTCGTCAGCTGTTCTGAATCCACATAGGTACCAACTCATCATGCTGGTTTTTCATTACAGTCATCCTAGACTTCTTAAGTGCTACTTGCATAGGACTAACCCATTAGCTGTTTGAGATGGGATAGATTATCTCTACAACAAGCAGTTTTGTCACTTCTTTGTTGTTGCCTTATGGGTCGGGCTTCCTCTTTCATTAAGATTTTATGCATGCAGATGGAGGGGTTGATGCTTGGAAGGTTAGTTAGTTTCCACCCAATTGCCATCTTATGTTGCCTTAGGACATGCAACAAATTCTCCTCCTGCTCCCGACGGAGATTGTTAGCAATGATGATAGAGAGTTGCTACTCAAGGTTTAGGTAGGCATATTTCAAATGATTCGGCAATGGCTTCAACTCTGTAGGTGGTGGTGGAGTTGAAGAGGTATCAATAGTTAGTTTCAGATCTGATTGGCCAACTTGATTTGGATCTGGCATCAAGTGTGCCGACATGATCTCGACCTTCTACTTTTGTGGCCGACTCATATTGGTCGGGTTAGATCCAGCTCTTGTTAGGTTGGAGTCAGACTTGGTATTTTTCTTTGTATTGGAGTTGGATCCGGATGGAACAAGGTTCCAAACATGGCCGTTCAAAAAAAACTCGGCTTCCTCTTGCTTTCGATCATCACTACCCGAGTTGCTATTAACTCTTGCATGTATAATCAAGCCGGACTCGACACTTGTCTTTCTAACCAAGTCGGCTTCGGCCTTCTTTCGGTCTCGGCCTCTATTGGCCGATTCATACTTGGTAGTGAACATTGTTGCCACTTGCACTGATAGCTGCTTTTGGTCTTGGCAACTTGGACTTCTACATTAATTGAGCACTCCAGGTCTTCATACTTGCATACTTGGTCCAATAAATTAAGCAATTCGCCCTCATGACTCAAGTTGGCAAGGTCAATGATATCATCCTCGAAGTCAGAAAGATTGTGTACTTTCCATGATTCATCACAGTCAGCCTCATCTATTATAAACCCTAAGCAATCAGATATATCAGTACCTCTAGCAAAATTTGAAATATCACCATATTCCATTGAGAGAGTCCTAACATGCACATCAATCTTTGTTCTGACAGTCATTAGGAACGGCTGCCCCAAGATTAAGGTGGATCCCTTCCTTGGTGTCTCATCCTTCATATCCAACATATAGAAGTCGGTTGGGAAAATCAGCTCATTAACTTGGACTAGTACATCTTCGAGAACGCCTAAGGGTTGAACAACACTTCTATTTGCCAGTTGCATTGTCATCCCAGTGGGTTCCAGATCACCAAAATTCAAGGATTTATAGATTGATGTTGGCATGACATTAATTGAAGCTCCTAGGTCCAACATGGCATTGGCAAAGGTATAGTCGCCAATGGTACATGGGACAGAGAAAATTTCGAGGTCTCAGCACTTCTTTGGTAGTGCTTGTTGTGCTCTAATAGTAAATTCATCATTTCTGGTCAATGCCGACACTATGCCTCCCAATTTCACCACTCCTTTCATCTTCTTCCTCTTGTGTACGAACAATTCCTTGAGGAATTTTGTGTGCTTGGGAATCTTCTTTATGGCATCTAGGAGTGGAATGTTAATTTCCACCTTCCGGAACATCTTCAGTAGCTCTTCATCAGATTAAGGTCTTCTCACTGAAGAAGTTCAGGTTGGAAATGGCAATGGGACAAACTTCTCTTGTTGGGGGTACCTGTGAGTTAGCATCCGGCTCAGAGTCGGTATCAATCGGTCTCGACTCTTGCGGTGTTATTGGTGGTAATTCTTTACCACTTCTAGGGGTGACTACGCTTGCATTCCTCCTCATATTTAGAATTGTTTGTGAGGGTAGGTTGCCTGACCCAACCGATTGTAAATGACTCATAGTGTTTACTAGTTGTCCTAATTTGTGTCTTGAGGTCTTGGATGATGGCATTTATGTTTTGCTGGAACTACATATTATTGGAGTTCATGTTTTGTTGGAACTTCAGGTTGCTTGTTGCTAACTGCTTTATCAGATCCCCCAGAGATGGTGAGTTGCTTTGAGGTGGCATTCTCTGTTGTTGCTGTTATTGGAACGGTGGCCCTTGGTATTGCGAACTCGGCGACCGATAACCACTTTGAGTTTGAGGTGCATTCAAGGAAGATCCAAATCGCTAAGCCGCATAAGGCCCTTGACTCGGCCTTGGGCGGAATGGCTGCCTTCCAAATTGATTATCGAACTACTGACTCTGATACGACTACTTCCCGTACTAATAACCACTTATTGCTCCAATGCTCTCTGGATGGTCCAACTCAGTCTCTTGTAATGTGGGACACATGTCAATGGGTTGCTCCATGGAAGTACATATACCACATACTCTGGATGCTATGCTTGGTTGATGTTGTCCAACAACAAGCTACCTTACTAGTGATGTCAACTCAGTCAATTGATTCTCCAGTCTTAGGTTGTCAACTACACCGATTTCATTCACCATGGGGGTTGGCCAACTCCTCTAATCCAAAACTGTTGTGTATTACTTGCCATATCGGAGATCAGGTGCCTTGCTGTTGTTGGCGTCTTATCCATTAATGCTCCTCCACTAACAACATCAATCATACTTTGGTCATCATCGTCAGACCTTCACAGAAATAATGAATCAACAATTGTTCATTGATCTGATGATGTGGATATGTGGCGTATAACTTGTTAAATCTTTCCCAGTATTCATGTAGAGTTTCTCCTGAATGTTGCCTTATCCCACAGATTTCTTTCCTGATGGTCGTAGTTCTTGATGCTAGAAAGAACTTCTGCAAAAACATGCATTTCATATCTCCCAAGGTGTTGAAGAGAACTGGTTATAGATACAGCCAATCCTTTGCAGCTCCATCCAAGGAGAATAGGAATGCCTTTATTTTAATATAGTCCTCCGGTATCCCCTGCGGCCTCATTGTGGAACAAACCACATGAAATTCCTTTAAGTGCCTGTGGGGGTCTTCTCTTACAAGACCATGAAATTTAGACAACAAATGTATAGGACTGGATTTCAATTCATATGTCTGAGCTGGTTCTAGTTGTGGATACTGGATGCACCAAGGTTGGTACACCACATCTGGCGTGGCCAGCTCCTTCAAAGTTTGATCATTATTCTCCAATTGTTTCGGCTCTATAGAATTGTTAGAACTACTATACTCAAGAAAATTAGAATCATTAGTAACACTAGAAGAAAAATTACTGCTACTACTAACTACAATATCCCTAACTTTTCTTAACCTATGTAAAGTTATTTCTATCTCAGGATCTAGATCATACAATGGGTCAATACTACTCCTAGTCATGCATTACAAAAATCATGCAAAAAGATGCAAGTCAATTATGCAAGGGTTATTATCAGTTACGCAAAGCAAAGAATGAAATCAATTATGCGGGAAAGAAAAAAATATTTATGCAGAAGAGAAAATATAGTCAATGATGCAGAGACAAAAATTGTACTTACAAATTGATGCTATAAAATTTGCAGAAAAGAAAAGATGCACTATATAATTCTCTTTTTTTTTTCAATAGTGAATCTCACACAACAAAATTCGACACGTACTCAGCATGCTATATTATTTCAAGATCCAATCTAAAATAGACATAGACACATTTTAGATTTTATGACTTAATTGACAAAAAGAGCATTCCATAGACTCATGATTCAGCTTAACTCAGTTTTGGCACTCATAGACACAAAAGAACTTGTGTCCTCGACAACGATGACAATTTGATAAACGTGTTTTCTAGTTGTCTTACGCACATCAAATAAACTAAAGCTAACTATAGTATAGTCAACCCACTACAAAAAAAATTATTTTTAGTGGAGGTTTATTTGTGGGGGTTATTATAAACGGCCACAAAATTGTATGATTTCTGACGGTTTTTTTAACCTTCACAAACTACAAAATAAAATAGATTTTAGTGACATAATTTGTGGGGGTGTTCATAAACCCCAGAAAAATATGCAATTTCTGACACAAGATATGACCGTCATAAATTGATATTTTTTTGTAACTTATTTTTTTTAGTTATACATTGTTTTAAATTGATATATATTATTATCTATTTCTTATTTAGTTTTGATTTCTATTTTACTTTATATAATTCTTAATTTTTATTTTTTTTTATTTTTGTCAATTTAACTTGTTTAAAAGATAAATCAAATTTAAGAATTATATATTTTATTTATAAAAATCATGTTTATATGTGTACATAACTTTTATTAGTAGTCAATACTAATAAAAAATTGTTAATATAATTTTTTAGTGATTTTTATAACTTATTTTGTAAAATAAATATTTATATTAATAATTTTTTTTCTATAATTTATACAATGCTTATGTGAATTTATCAAAATAACGTATAAATTAATATCATTTTATTTCAATAAACTTTACATAATTTATAAAAACAACTTAAAACTTATATAAAAATCATTTGTTTATTTTTAATTATAAAAATAAGTATAAGTAATTATATACAATGGAGTTGTTTAGACAAATATTTTTGGACAAGTTAAATTCTTTTTTTCCACGGAGCAAGAAAGATGACTTGAAGTACAAATATATTAATCTGATCTGAGTTAAAAGAGGAAATGGTAACTGTTCTAAAACCAATAAGAATACTCCACGTAACGAAACACCACGCAACGAAACACCACGCGGTGAACCCCACCAGAACGCACCCGCATCTCTCTCTTCTCCCTCTACTTACTCCCGATTCAAAGATCTGCAACTCCTTCACTCTCTCATTTTCGCATGATTTTTCTCTCTGCGTTGCCATGAGGGAACCAACGAAGCCATCCATGTCATCTTCATTGGGGAGGGACCCAACCGCCGTGATTCACCCGAGGCACGAGCCATTTGAGCACGGCCTCTTGCCAATCCCACGCCTCATTTTCTCCGACCCAGCGCAAACCCTAATTCCGTTGAAGCAGAAGATTCTAGAGTCATCCTCCAACCAGCGAGTCGACTCGGTGGCCATCTCTGAGTCACTGGAGATCTCTGTTGAGCACGCGAGGCTCGTCCTTGATACCCTGGCCTCGGTTCTGCACTCCGACTCCGAACCTCTCGTTGCTGCCAAGCTCGGCGAAATCGATTTCGTGGGCGTGGACGTCCATGATCTGCTCCTGTTCCTCTACATTCAATCCTACAAGAGGCTCCTCCTGCGGACGCACAAGAACTCCGCCGCCGTCGCCGATGTCTGGCCTTCCACTTCCGCGCTTTCGAAGGCTACTTGTCCGCCCTCTCCCCGCTTCAGGTGAATTTTCCGTTTTCTTTCGATCCTTTCATTCTCTTTTACGCAATTCGATGTGTTATTCGGCGCTATTAGGCGCGGAGGTGTTGTTCCGGACCAATGCATTGCTTAATTCCTATAATCTTGGATTAATTTTAGCCGGTTACTTTCACATTCAAACCCTTGGATTATTTTTTTAGCTGGTGTTCGATGCCTTTTCGCTCGTTATGATTTTTTTCGATTTGCATATTAAATTGCTGGCAATTTCGTTTCGTGTGATTCTGTTGATTTGATACAAAAAAGTGTTAGTTCTGATGGCGAATGTTGTTCAGCTTGTGCGCAGCAACAGTCGGCGGTTTATGCCATCGCAGGCTGACGAAGAGGCTCATCAGTTGTTGTATCTGCAAAAACACTTGGCTAACATTCTGTCTCTCCTTGCAGAGCCTGTGGAGGGAGAAGGTGAAGAATCTTTGGTTTGTTAATTTACTGTATGCTACCTATGGTTGTTGCTGATTTTGACTGCAATTGATTATTTCTTATATTATCAATAAGATACTTGGTTTATTGCTGCATTATATATATATATATATATATTATCTTTGGGATTCATTCTTGTATTTCGTATGCTGTCTTGGACTTTTGGTGATGTCCCATGCAAACCAGGAAGAGAGATCTTGAATAATGAATGCCATGGAGAGTAGTTTTACATAATTTGTTGTATGCATTTTTTTAGCACATGTAAAATGTTGTTCTTTCTTTCTTTATTACTCAATCATATTATTTTACTTTTTGCTCATTGCTATCAATTTTCTCTGAAGTCCGAACATGGTACTTTGTGCATACACTAAAGACACCACTTAAGAATTTTGTAGCACATAGGTACCCTTCTGTGTTACCTTCCTGTATGATTGCAACATGTTATTCTATTTTTTTGACATATTGTTAGCATGGCAATATCATCGTGGGGAGCAGAAAACATAATTCCATAGTTTGTGTTTGTCTCACTCTGCTTTGCTAGTCAAGCTGTCTAATGAAAACTACGTACTGTCGGCCTTAAATTCTTGAAAATTACATAAATAACATTTATGTAATTTATTTGTTCTGTTCATGTTGGTCCTAATTTAATTTATTGCATAAATAACATTTAATTTATTTGTTCTGTTCATGTTGGTCCTAATTTAATTTGGCAATTTTATACTTATGTTGAAACATCTAGGGAATGCTTGATTTCAGATTGAAACAGAATGCTTGTATAATGAAGGCCATCCTCTTTTCTTCCCTTTTATTTGTTGTGGATAAATTATGTTTTATGGTTCGAATGCCTTACTCAATGCTTTACTGCATTTTGAAAGTTTTCTTCATGTTCCTTATTGTACCTTCTTTCTTTATTGAATAGGAATTCTAGCCAAACCCTCTGCCAAATTTGTTGCTGTTCCGCTTGCAATCAGCTATCCAGAAGTAGAGCTCTTGTATGTGATTAATAATTTGGTATGCTTTGGAATCCCTTTTCTTGTGTTTGTTTAGCATTTAAACGGCTTACAAACTTTATGAAGCTAGGACCTCCTTAATCAACCCTTGACTTTGTCTTCATATCTTTTATTTGAACTTTCAAATAGCTTATTTATTCATAGATGTTTGCCTTTGTGAAAATACATGACTAAATATGCTATGTAAGTATACCTTAAATATTATAAATTACATTTTATTGGATGTTTAATTTAGACATGAATAAACTATTAAATGAGGGATTCTGCTATTCATTTGTCCCTAACAAAATAATCCATATTGCTTTTGGATTAGTTTATATACTTCTGTTGTCTGTCATTTATTATGTTCCATTGATCGCTTCTATTGATAGAGTCTCGTGTATCTAAGGGAAAAAAATGGTTACGTGTTAACTAGTAGATTAGTTGAACCATTTAATTATTCTACATTACCTTTGTGCTTTACTTCTGCTTTGTGGATTAAATTTTAATGAAAATTTGATGATAATTTGGCTGTAGGATATATCTAGAATACTCAATACTGAAGATTTTGTACACTAGTGGGACTACGGGTAAACCTAAGGGAGTTGTTCATACACACAAAAGCATCGTTTCCCAGGTATGCTCTATGATGACCTCCAGTTACATTTAATACTTTGAATTGACAATTTCATCTACTAAAATAAAATTCTCTTTCTGAACACTGGCTCTACGACTGTGCAAATTATTTTGGTGTAATTATCAAATCATGCACGAACTACTGTTTATGATTTAATTTTAATTTTAATCACAATACAATTTAATCCCTGTTGACTTGAGGATGCAGTTCCTAATTTTGTTATTAATTTTGTCAAATTTTGGTGGTTTCAAACCGCCACTAAATATTTAATAAGGAAGATTCATTTTCCGGCGGTTTACAACTGTCAAAATATGTTAAGTGTAAAAGGAATTGGAACACATTTATTGTCGGTTTTAAACAGACACGAAATATCAAATGAAAAAAGAATGAAATGCATTTTTTGGCAGTTATAAACCCCCAATAAATATGTTTTATTTTCTAGCGTTTGGTACAAACCGCCAAAAAACGTTTCTGGCGTATGCAGAACCAGCGGTTTTTAACTGCCACAAATTGTAATTTTAACCCACAAATAACATGTTTTTTTGTAGTGACCCTAGGTCGAATTCTCTCAAGGACACAGTGTGTTTGATTATGGCTCAGTATGGAAAACAAAGTAATGTAGAAAATGTTAAGTGTAGAATGCCGACTCACTCTTGGCAAAGACGGATCCGATCCGGTCTCTACAGAGACAGATCCAACATGGTCTAAGCTAAGTGCAGACTTGGACGCAACAGAGTTGGATTAGACTCAGTGTCAGACTGAAATGCAGGAAATAGCGGGGTTTGGGGTGTAGAGAAAGTAAAGACAAGAATTAAACTAAAAACAAAAAGTAAATGTGATCTAAACTATGCTACCACTACTGCTACTACTGCATTCATACAAAGTCCCAATGAACAAGTCGGTTCCATGTCTTTACTCAAGATTACGCCTTCGAATCAATATGAGATTCTTATGATGATTGCCAAACATTCGTCATACCGAGGATTCCTACGACGTGCATGAGGATCCTATATATACAAGAGTGGATTCCTTGTGACGCATACTAAATCCTAATTAACTTCCCTAACAGAATTACAGATTCTGAATTGCCTATTCTACTGCTCTAATGATCTTCCTTGCGTTGCAAGCTTCTTCCAGGAGTGACATGGCAACTGAGCTGGATTAAGCTAAAATGGGCGTGCCCAGGCTGGGTCACTCTAATTGGGCCACTACACTTAGGCCGCTTTGCTCCTTTAGGTTGCTGGGCTGTAGAGTCAGCCGGTTCAGGAGGGAGTCGGCCTGGCCGGGATGGCTTCTCTTGGACCGAGACTCTTCTTGATGGGCCAAGATGTCCATTGCTTGGCCTGCAAAATGAATCCAATCTTTTATTAGCTAAGATCCCCAATTTATCATAGATTTATATTTTCCCTATTTCTAGGTTCATAATCTGATCTGAATCTTAGCTAAGATGTGATTATTGACAACCAAATGATCTCAGAAATACCCATCTCAAGCACTTGTAGGGTGTATAAAATATGACTCATCACATCTCTTTTGGAAATATGTCTTTGAATTCTTCAAGCATCCTTTCGAAAGCTACAAGTAAATTGTCTAATGGAGAATTTAACACAAGACATATATTAGTAGGTCAAAGCAATAACGACTTTTTTGTTTTTACTTAAGAGAAACTTTTTGATAATTTTTCTACTATTTATCTATTAACCTATATGCTTGTATGAAATATACCATTGTTGTTATTGTTGAAATTGCATTGAGGATAATGAGATGTGAGATAAAAATGAGTAATGATTAATAAGGATAAATGTGCTCAAAGGAGTGACCTAGTCTGTGAAAAATAAGAATAAGTTGGGTGGACATTTATCTACTGAGTAACCTAGCCTGTGAGAGACAATAATGATATCACTAACCTATGAAGGGTTGAGAGATAAGGTGCCTAGCTTGTGAGAGGTGAGAATGGTCCTCATCGACCCAATATGAAAAAGTGAAAATAACAATTTAATTGAACCATATTCATGCATCATTTAACGAAACAAGTGCGTGAGGAAGTAGATGTGATCCTGAGTGGTAAGGTCACTAGACCTCCTTGGGGTACTTGGTACGGAGATTCCAATGGTCGTGACTGATCTCATGAACCAGATCAAACGATGCAAGCTGAGTAGTACTCGACGAGCTAGCAAAGAGATATCATGCTAACATGGTATGGCTAATCGCAGAGGCGTAGATTAGCAAGGTTTCCCCTAGCCTACTTCCTGGATTATAGTTACTACTACATGACATATGGAGTTGTACTAGGAGTACATTGTCAGTTTTAGGTTTTGGAAATCGAAATCAGTTATAGGTTTTCAATTTTAAAAGGTTATTGTAAATTAAATATGAATAAAAATAGTCAATTATACTATCTTACCTCGTTCCACTGTGAACTCGTTTAAAAAAATTTGATATATAAAAATAATTAAACTTGCTAAAAAAAAATAAATAAAATAATATAAATTTTGATAATAAAAATAATAAAAATGGTCAACATAAGTGGTATGAACAACTATAACAAGAAGAATAATAATAAACATAATGATAATATTTTTAGATAACTATGTTCTTTCGGATCAAAATTATTATTTCTTTGATTGTCAACATTGTAACTTGTTGAAGGACTTTTGGTAGAATAAGATTGATTTATACCAAAGGCAATTGTGGCCAAAAAAAATTATACGTAGTTTGTGATAATGAAAACAACCTCTTTTTAAAATTGCTTTGCTAACTTATATAAAATCATAATTTAAATTATTAATATATCGTAAAATAATAACCTAATATCATATCATGTATATGTAATATCAAATTGAAACATCCTCGCATGGCTTTTTTCATTCATCATCTCTTGAAAACAATTTGTCCAGTAGTTGAACTAAATCCTAATCTAGTCTCCATTTTAGTAAAATCCTTCGCATTCCTCTCAACTGATTTTACTTGTTTTTAAATTGTCAATTGCGTATTCAATGCGAAATTTTGTTTTCAGTTCTTCCGTAGTATTTTTTCATCCTACCTTTGTCAAACTAGTTTTTTTTTTTTTTTTACTACCCTTCTTAAAATCCCCGTCCAATAAAGTTATGGAATGAGATTCAACATTTTGTAGCCGTATATTTTTTTAGTTAATATAATTTCAGTGATAAATATTAGTTGTATGTAATTATACCAGTAAGTCTCATGTGGTTTCTCTAATAATTTAAAAAATAAAATTATAATTAAAGTCTGTTAAGGACTATGTGAAAAGAGAAGATATAACCATGAATTTATTCGTTTGACTTAGTAATATTAAGTTATGTATATGGTAGTGATAAATATTTAGTGATGTGAATTAAATAATAATGAATCTCTTATATTCATGTGTCTGGTAAGGATATATAAGGATATAACGAAGGTGGTAAGGCTTGGGGTACTGTGTTTGTACATAGAATCAACTTCAATATTTTCAAATTTTCATTTTTTACTCAATTTTATTTACAAATTTCCTTGGAATGAATCCAAAGTTTCAGGTTTTGTTGAATGGGGGCACTTGTTCTTCTAGAAGTGGCAGCGGTGCTTCTACCTCTGTTCTCAGTAACACGCAAGAGGATGCACAACCTTCTTCCAATTTTGTTGGAACGTGTCCTTATGTGCCCAGGTAATTTATGAAGGCCAAATCAATTTCATGCTAGCAGAGTTTCAATGTTGCATTTTATATGATACTTCGGCTCCTAAAGCGGGCCTTGAACTTATTTGCTTGTACTTGTGTATCTGGCGAGGTAATTGTGTCTCTTAGCACTAAATGCTTCACTGCTTCTATGTTGTAAGGCTGACACATTTCAATTGCTGCTTTCTTCATCTTTGTATAGTAGTCAATGACTCTATGGGATGTTTGCAGATGTGATTGTGGAAACCAGATGAAGTGTGAATGAGAAGAGGGACAAAATTGAAATTACACCAATTGAGTTCACTGTTTGACCTGATGGGCCAAACCCAGACCATATGATTCTCTAAAAGGAGATTAGTTTTTAAGCATAATGGGTCAAGCACAATTCACTAAGGAAAGGGTCCTGGTCACGAGGCAGCGATGGAAGTGTGGGTCTAGTCAAAGGAAGAGGGTTAGTTTCAATGGAAAACCAACCATTTATCTCTTGCACAAATTACGTTTAACATATTAGATGATTATCTATAGAGAAATTGATGTTCAATTCATATGCTTAATTCCAAATACCAGCCTAGTCCTAGACTCCAAACTTGGGGACTAATTGCATCTACTGCTCAATATGAACCTGACCAGGTAAGATGATCAATTCAACTTGACAAAAAATAAATGTCAGCTCAAGTTTAAGTGGTTCCAGAGGAAAGGTACTTAGAGACTCACAACTCTCTATGATCTCCACTTCTACAAGGAAATCGAAGCAATGGTTCATTGGAATATTAACCTTCCAAAAATAATCGATGAACAAGGATCCAAGAGAAGCATCAAATATGAGGTGTCCAATCCATTCGAGTAACGATGGGCCCAAGATGTTAACCTCTAATGGTGAGCCTTTTCAAAGTAGATCGGTGATAATCAGGTCTCAGGTCCCCGCTACATAGGTCTGGGATCATGGGATCGGATTTGAAGCCACAAAGTTTTCGTTTCCATCAAATTCTAGATCTTTTAGATGAAATAGTTGCTTTGGCAAGTACCCTTTAAACTTCAGACATCGATTTATAGAAAGACTATGAAGTATTGGAAAAGCACCTGTCACATCTTTACAATTCCATTCTTCCAATTCCTTCATATCCTCGAAGTACAATGTTTCCTAGGATGTAAATGAAGAGATACTCCCATGAAAACCAGTATCAATATGTATAATGCTATTGAGCCTGATAATTGTCAAGTGCTTGAGCAATGGCAAACATTAATCAAATTAGGTGTCCCTTATGCTACTATTGTCTGATAACTAAAGTAAAAGTTTGAAACATTTCCAATAAACAAGATTGCGGTATAGGGATGAGTTGTTAGCCCAGTATTTGAAATATGTTTCAGCTACAAACTATTGCGCCAGCTGTGAATGGAATTTTATATCTACAAGAGATGGACATTGAATCATCTCCAAAGTTCAAATGAATTTGGAATTCTTGTACCACCATACAGTCCAATAATTAGATGACAACAATGGACATGGGAAGGTTTAACAATTTATGATGAAAAAAGCAAAAGATAACTGCTTCATTTAAGATTCTTTAGAGTTTCATACAGTTTCTTCTTCAATTTCTTTCAGAATATGGTGTTTTGGAATTAAGGAAACATTTGAAAACAGAAAGCTACGCAATATGTTATTAACAGAAAAACAGATATGTGGAACACTAGCATAAGAGCATTAAGCAAGAAAAGATGAGAAGAGACGCAGAATGAAACCCAACCCACATCATTGATTCATAGGAAGCTGTGCAAAGAGAAACACTAAGTTCATAATGCCTTTACGGTCTAAGATTAAGTTCAATTGACTCCAAAATAAAATAAAATGTCATGGCCATTAAAAAAGATACTTCACAAGAAAACAGGAAAAAAGGGTATTAATGCTAGAAGTACTACTATGAACTAAGAAGAGAGAAGGAAAAATGTGTGAGAAAACAAATTTACCCAACAAGTTGAAGGAAAGTGAAACCACGGTGCAAGAACTTTTGCACTTCCCCCCTTCACAATTTTCCCTCTTCCCTGGATATAAGCAACACATTTGATTGTAATTCAACTTCAGTAGTGGATATTGATAACAGTAATTCATGGTACAAAGATATCGTGAAGAATTAGCACCTGATGAAAAGGTAGTAGACATTTGGTGCATGTGTAATTTCAATCTACTTGTATATTTTCAATGTGAGCAATCTTCTCCCAATCTTCACCTTCTGGTTTCTTGAGACGCGGTTTGAGCAATGGACAATTCAAAATTTTGATTATTGAAATGGATTTGGGCAAACCCTCTTCTGGTAAGCATGAGAGTATTTCACAGTTAGCAAGACTCAATATTTCAAGAGAGTTAAGTTGGCAGAGACCCTTGTAGTCCAGTCTTTTGAGACACTCGGAAAAATAGATTTGTAGAGAAGTAAGAGAGAGCGGCAGCAAACCTTCATCAGGAAAAGACTCCACATCCATACCTCCAATACACAAGGTTTTCACGGAGTTGTTGGCTCCCAAAACCCCTTTCATTGTATCGAAAAGTTTGGAGCAAAATGAGAGATCCATCTCTTCTAGATTTGATGGCAAACCTCCTCCAGAGAACTCAACTTCTGAACAATAGCTTATCTCCAGACAAGTAAGAGATGGAAGGAGGACATGCATGTCTTTAGGCAATGATTCAAATTGAGTACAGTGACCAATGCTCAGATGTTTGAGATGATTATGAGGGTGCCCTTGTGAAATCATCCGTAGTAGGTTACAACCACGGAGTGCAAGCTTAGAGAGTTTTGGGAAGAAATTTAGAGGAAAGGTCGTTAGAGAGTCACAACTATTTTTTATCTCCACTTCTACAAGAAAATCGAAGCAACGATCCATTGGAATATTCACCTTTGGAGAACTATAAATGTGCAAGGATACAAGAGAAGCATCAAATATGAGGTGTCCAATCCTTCCGAATAATGATGCTTCCACTGTGTTATATTTAATGATGAGCCTTTTCAAAGTAGACCGGTGATAATCAGGTCGCAGGTCCCCGCTACCTAGGTCTGGGATCATGGGATTAGAAGCCACAAAGCTTTGGTTCCGTTCAAATTCTAGATTTTTTAGATGAAAAAGTTGCTTTGACAAGTTCCCTTTAAACTTAGTACATCGCCTTATAGAAAGACTACGAAGTCGTGGAAAAGCATCTGTCACATCTATACAATTCCATTCTTCCCATTCCTTCATATCCTCGAACTTCAATGTTTCCAAGGATGTAAATGAAGAAGAGATACTCCCATGAAAATCAGTATCAATACACACAATATTATCAAGCCCGATAATTGTCAAGTGCTTGAGCAATGGCAAAAGTCCAAGGGGAGGCAAACATACGCAATATTTACAATTCTTCAACGTTAAGGAGACCAGATTGGATAATGAATTATCCAACCAACTTGGAAATTGTGTACCACCATAGTTATTGATTGACAAATTCTCCAAGTGTCTGGAAGGTTGCAGATTGTCAAGTACTTCCCTTTCTTTCGCTGAATCTTCTTCAAGGTTCTGATTTTGATTCCATTCTAACATTAGCCTCACGAGATATTTTTTATTCTTCAAATCTGCTGCCAATGCATCCACGGGATTCACAATATTCTGTAGATCCTTAATTGCTAGGCTTCCACGAAGATTGAGTTCTCCTAGCTGCTGAATACCAAACTCTCTACTTTTGCCAACACAGAAAGAACCCATCAACACTTGAAGATTCTTCAGTTTCCCTAAATGCATTGGAACCTTTTTCAAAACAGTAGACTGAAGTTCAAGGCGATGCAAATTGGTGAGTTTATGCAAATTCAAGGGCAGTTCCTCCAAATATCTACAATTGTTCAGCTTCAGTACCTGCAAGCTATAGAGAAAACATGTTGAATCAGGTAGCTTTCTTATTCTGCTATTGGAAAGGTCTAATGAACGGAGAAGTTTAAGATTGCCTACAAAATCCGGCACCTCTTCAAGATCAGGCCAATGAGTCAAAGATAAAACTCGTAAGAATTTA
This sequence comes from Mucuna pruriens, assembly GCA_025330945.1. Lineage (NCBI taxonomy): Eukaryota > Viridiplantae > Streptophyta > Magnoliopsida > Fabales > Fabaceae > Mucuna > Mucuna pruriens. The sequence continues at coordinate 111,917 of JAENHJ010000068.1, forward strand.
AACTTGGGGAACAAATCCTGTACTCCCGATATCTCCCCATCCAAAACTCTCACGCTGCGATGCATGTGCATGTATGTACGTAGACTTTTAGGATAACATAAATTCCCAAACTCATTAGCGGATTGATCATCATTAGTTACAAATAGAAAATGACGGATTTTTGGTATACCTTCTGGTTTATCAACTCCAAACCTGAAACAAATGTCACCAGAAACAAATTTTGCCAAATCGTTGAGAAGATCATGCATGACAAAAGCCCATTTGTAACGCCATTCGTTTGATTGTTGAAAGAAGGATCTGGATAATAGATCATTGAAGTATTGTTCACCGACTTCTTGTGGACTCTTATTTTGTTGTGGGTATAGAAAATTTTCAGCCATCCACAACTGAACTAAAGACTCCTTGTCAAACTTATAATCTTTGGGAAATAAGGCACAATATGCGAAACATCTCTTGAGATGAGAAGGAAGATGGTAATAACTCAAGAATAAAGCAGGAATAATTTTACTATCTTCTTTGGGTAAGTCCCATATTTCGCTTATGAATACACTTTCCCATTCTGAAACAGATGACTTTGTGTATAAAAGACTTCCAATAGTTTCCAATGCTAGGGGCAATCCTTTGCACTTTTTAACTATCTTCATACCAATCTCCTTCAGGTCAGCATCCAACTCAGGATTATCATCTGGGAGTGCATGCTTAGCAAAAACTTGCCAGCTGTGATCTTCTTGTAATTGCTTTAGTTCTAATACTTCATTTGACCGCATGGTAGAAGCAACTTTGAAACTGCGTGTGGTAGCAAGAATTTTACTTCCTTGAACCCCATAATTAAGAGGAGTTTGCAATCTTTTCCATAGGTCTCGATCTTCGTTCCAAACATCATCCAAAACGAGCAGAAACCTCTTTCCTGTCAATTGTTCTTTCAATCTTCCCTGAACCATTCCTAGGTCTCTACTATTATCAGTTTTTTTAGTGATTGCCTCAAGAATTGCTCTTGTGACCTTGAAAACATCAAATTCATCTGAAACACAGACCCAAGCTGTGATGTGAAATTTGCCCTGTATCCCTATCCCTGGGTCACTGTATACATGTTGGGCAAGTGTGGTCTTACCCATCCCGCCCATTCCCACAATAGAAAATATTGATAGTTGGCAATGATTGTCAGATGTCAGCCAATTAAAGATCTTTTTTTTATCATCATCTCTGCCATAAAAAACACTTTCAACCACTGAAGATGTTGATGGCAATTTCTGTGACACTTTACTAACAGATCCTGATCCAACCTCAAAACTACTAGCAATTTTCAAACCTAGATCATCCTTTTGGTTTGAAAGAGATTCAAGTTCATCAAGGATTTCTATCATCCTTGATTCAAAACTGCTTACCTCGCTAGCACTGGTCTGGTATTCAGCTTCCATCTTGCATTTGGTGAACTCGAAGTCTATTTCATCCAACAGATCCTCAGCATCAAGCAAAGCGTCTCTAACTTCATGAAGCCATGCTTTCACAAGTGAATCGCTGAACTGCTTTAGTTCAGCATCATGAACCAAAGCATTGATGGACAGAAGCTTCCTCTTCAACCTTTTGAGCAGCTTCTCGTCGAGCTCTCTTCCACGAAAGTAATCCAAAACTTGACGAGAGTCAAGCTTGTCAAATAGGACCTGAAGGATGGCACCAAAAAGAGCACCACCAAGCGTTTCCACCACTGGCATGACTGCAAAGAAAGAGGCCGAATCGAAAAGAGGAAAGGAATTACGTGAATGAATGGCTCAGCGTCAATGCAGAGTAAACAGAAACAACAGCTAATGAATGACTATTTTCTTGACCAAATTTGATAGCCAACCAATAGCTGTAGATTCTTCTCCACAGCTCAATGTGGGTCCAGATAATGTTTTTGTGTATTTAGTCAATTTCGGTGGCTAACTTATCAATAATTTGAGACATGAAAACGTGGCCGTGATCATGAAAAGGACAAAGCATAGCAGACTCTGATCACTCTTATTAAACAACTGGAATTTATCTAATATTTTAAAAAAATTTTTTTAATTTTCATCTATTCAGGAATTAATATCACAATCTTTTAATTTTAAAGAATAAATTAATATCATGTTCCTTCAATCGAGGCTTGATGGCCAACCAATAGCTGTAGATTCCTTTGGACAGCTTCAATCAATGTTTGGCTCCTATCACATTTGCTTTACTTACTTTTTCACGTTACCAAATGTCTAACAACTTTAGTGCATTTAGTAAATTTTGATGACTTACTATCAATAATTTAAGCCATGACAACTTCTCCACCTAATCATGAAAAGAAGAAAACATTGCCAACTCTGATCAATTTTATTCAAGTCAATGTTCATATAAAAAATACATTATTAAAGTAATAATATTAATATGTTTAAAGGCTAAAATGATATTAAGAAATTAAATTTATAAGCTTATTTAATATCTTATAATTTTTTTTTATTTTCTTCTGTTAAAAAATTAATGGAACGACGTGTCCCAGTTTTAAGAATAAAGTTATCTTTGATTTTTTTTTTCTTTTCTTCGTTATTATACTTTATCAAATCTTTTTGCATCTTTAGTCATTTTCTTTACTTATCCATTTCATAAGCTTCAACAACTACTATAATAACATTATATATTTTTAGGGACTAATATTAAAAATTTATAATTTTTATTAATTATTTAGACATCATATTTTAAATATAATTATTTTAATTATTTATTTATTTAATGATTATAATATTAAATATTTTAATTTAAATAAGGAAATAAACTTCTTAAAAATATTATATAAACTTAATAAGTAAATAATATGTTGTCCTATTAGAAAATAATGAGAATTCTTTGTTTTGAAAAAAATCATAAATCAATTATTAAACTTATTAAAGATTTTGTTGTGTTTTATAATTAATATTTATAGTAATGTATTTATTCAAATTTAAAAATTTTAATAATCTAACGTAACGTAGGATTTATAAGGATGGAAATTTTCTCATAAGCAGTATGAGAGCCTTTATTGTTGTTATATTATTGAGCTTTAAAATTGATGATTCCTATAATACTTATTTTCTTTTTTCATTGTATGAATTATTTTTGTTTTGTTTTGGGAAATTAAAGGAATTATAAAGATATATTTGCAATCCGCCATGTTGTATTGTGTGAGCCTTTATAAAGGAATGATTCCTATAATTCTCATTTGTTTGTTATGAATCAAGATTTACCATTTTATTTTCTTGCCGCATTGGGATTGTAGTTATTGGATTCGTAATGCTGTTTTCGTAACTGCCATTATAGTGCATCATGCGGTTAATGCTCTTATAATTTCCTCCTTAGTTTTTTTTAAATGGATCTTTAGTGTCATTATCTAAAGAGCCTATTATTAATTGTCGCTGCACTGTGGTAGTAGTGGTGGTGGTAGTAGTGGTGATGGTAGTGGTGGTGGTAGTGGTGGTGGTCGTAGTGGTGGTCGTAGTGGTGGTAGTCGTAGTGGTAGTCGTAGTGGTAGTCGTAGTGGTAGTAGTGGTGGTAGTAGTGGTGGTCGTAGTGGTGGTAGTAGTGGTGGTCGTAGTGGTAGTCGTAGTGGTAGTAGTAGTAGTAGTTGTTAGAGTGTGGCTAGGAAAGAACGAAGGTGATTCATGCCTTACCCTGTTCTGGTTCATATCATCTTATCCTAACCTAATTTCACATCATTTGGTAATTAGAGCTTTGATTTCTAGGAATTGCAAGGCTGCACTTTTGGTATATTCTTTCCTTGATTTTTATCATCAATAATATTACCTTATTATAGTCATATCTGTTAGGTTGAACAATTGCAAAAGTCATATCTGTTAGGCTGAACCAGAATTTTTGAGTTCTTGCTGCAGTTGTGTTGGTGGAAATTTGCGCACAAATTCTATCTTTGGCTGCACCTTACTTGTTCAACATTCTGCTTGTGGCTGCATAGTGTCCTTAATTGTATGCCCAGTTTTGGCCTATTTTGCTGCATCCTTTGTTTTCCTTTTGAGTCAAGTTCCTTTCTTTTGTTGGTGTCTAATTCTGGTTGTTGTCCTAGTTGTTTGTTGCCTTCTTTTGTGTTCATTTAAGTCATTTTGTTAGCTTTTCTTGAGTTAATTGGCTGCACAAAGGTTGGTGAAAGTTTCTGTATTTTCTCTTCTTGGTTTGTTAAGAACTCAAGGAGGAATAGAGAGGAAAAAGGCAAGAGTGCTCATTATAGTAAAAGCCAAATTATGTGTGCAAACACTTGAGTGGGTAAGGAAATTTTTAAACACCAAATATATATTTATTCTTGATATCTTTGACCTGTTTGTTAATCAATGGCAGAAAGAAACATCAACAATGATATTCAGTTCCAAATCACAGCTCTTACTCAACACTTGGAGAGGTTGATGAAGCAACAACAAGATGAATTCCATGAGAGGTTGGATCAGTTGGAGAATAGAATCCCACCTGGAGGAGGGGGAAGGCAGTATAGGAATGAGGGAAGAATAGAAGGAATCAAGTTGAATGTACCACCTTTCAAGGGTAGAAGTGATCCAGAGGCATATTTGGAGTGGGAGTTCAAGATTGAACATGTCTTCTCTTGCAACAATTATAGTGAGGAGCAGAAAGTGAGACGAGCAATTGTTGAGTTTTCTGATTATGCTTTGATTTGGTGGAACAAGTTGCAGAGGGAGAGAACTAGAAATGAGGAGCCTATGGTGGACACTTGGGCAGAAATGAAGAGGATCATAAGGAAGCACTATGTACCATCTAGCTTCCATAGAGACTTAAAATTGAGACTACAGAAATTGTCTCAAGGAAGCAAGAGAGTGGAAGAGTATTATAAGGAGATGGAAGTGCTTATCATCCAAGCAAATATTGAAGAAGATCCTGAGGTAACTATGGCACGCTTCCTTAGTGGTTTAAATCATGATATTAGAGATGTTGTTGAGTTGCAGGAATTTGTGGAAATGGAGGACCTTTTGCATAAGGCCATTCGAGTAGAACAGCAATTAAAAACAAAGAGTACAGCAAGAAAGAGTCCTACTAGCTATAGTCCTTCAAATTGGAAGGATATAGTCAAGAAAGTAGATTCTACCTCTTCTAGCAATGCAGTGCATTCAAACCATGGGAAAACACCTGAAAGGCAAGTTGAACATCCACCAAAGAGGACTAGAGAAGTGAAGTGCTTCAAGTGTTTAGGCATGGGTCATTATGCCTATGAGTGTCCTACAAAGAAGACCATTCTTCTCAAGGATAGTGAGGAATACACAAGCCAATCTGATGCTAGTAGTGGAGAAGAAGGGGAAAGTGATGAAGAGGTGGTGGCTAATAAGGGACAGTTGTGCATGATTAAGAGGTTGCTTGGAAGCCAAATTAAGGTTGTGGATGCATCTCAAAGGGAGAACATTTTCCATACAAGATGTTCAATCAATGGTAAGGTTTGTTTGGTGATCATTGATGGGGGAAGCTACACAAATTTGGTGAGTTCTAGATTAGTGTCAAAACTGAACTTGGACACTACACCACATCCTAGGCCATACAAGCTTCAATGGCTTAGTGAAGGAGAAGAGGTACAAGTGAGACAACAAGTGGAAGTGTCCTTTTCCATTGGGAGATATCAAGATAAGGTGTTATGTGATGTAGTTCCAATGGAGGCCAACCATATCCTTTTGGGGAGGCCGTGACAGTATGACACCAAAGCCATTCATGATGGCTTCACTAACAAAATTTCTTTTATGTATTAGGATAAGAAGTTGGTTCTCAAGCCCTTGACTCCTAAAGAGGTGTGTGAGGATCAAATCAGAATGAGAGAAAAGATAGCAAGTGAGAGCACGAGTGAAACACCTGGGAGGAAGAGTGAAACACTTGAGAGGAAAAAGAGAGAAAAGAAAAAGAGTGAAACACTTGAGGACAAACAACTTTGTTTAGCAAGAGAAAGGGAAGTAAGGAGGGTGCTTTGCACAACGCAGCCCCTCTACTTATTGTTTCGTCAAAGTCACATTTTGTATGCTAACGAATTTGACAAGTTTGAATTGCCTCCTTGTATTAGATCTCTTTTGTAGGATTTTGAAGATGTGTTTCCAGCAAGTGTACCCGATGGCTTGCTACCTTTGAGGGGGATTGAACATCACATTGATCTCATTCCGGGAGCTTCTTTGCCTAATCGGCCAGCATATAGGAGCAACCCACAGGAGACCAAAGAGATTGAAAGGCAAGTGACAGAGCTCATGAGAAAAGGTTGGGTGAGAGATAGCATGAGTTCATGTGTTGTACCTATTATTTTATTACCCAAGAAGGATGGCTCATGGAGGATGTGTTCTGATTGTAGAGCCATAAATAACATTACCATCAAGTATAGACATCCAATTCCCAGAACAAAGAATGGAAAGGATTATGTATTTGTTGTGGTTGACAGGTTTTCTAAAATGGCACACTTTGTACCTTGCAAGAAGGTAGATGATGCTTGTCATGTGGATGATTTGTTTTTCAAGGAAATAGTAAGGCTTCATGGGCTACCAAGGAGCATTGTAAGTGATAGGGATGCAAAATTCCTTAGTCACTTTTGGAGGACATTGTGGGATGATGATGCTTCTGATTTGAGGGCAAATCCTCTTCAAGAGGGGGGGAGTGATGAGCACATGACCAAGAGTGTGGCACTTGAAGGACTTGGAGGGCCTATGACAAGGGCAAGGACAAAGAGAGCTAAGGAAAGTTATACAACAAGTGTTGGCAACCCTTATTCAAAAAGAACTAAACCTAGAAGGATGCAAGCCCAAGTTGATCAATCTTTTAATCCAACTTGAGGAATAAAGGTTTTGGGCTGAATTGCATGACAAACCCATAAAGATATTTAGTTTAATTTTCTTATTAAATAAAAATACTAGGTTGCACTAATCCATAGACTCAGAAAACATTTAGTTATTTTATTTTCTGTAGTGTGGGCTGACTTAATGTTGGACCTTTACTAAACCTAGTGGTTAGGGTTGTGACCACTATAAAAAGACCTCAAATGACTACAAAGGGCAGAACATCAAATTTTTGTTTTCTTGAGAGATTGTTTCTCCTGGGTTCTTACAATCCAAGAATTTTGAGATTTATCAAAGGTTTTCACCCCTTTGTGTGTTCAATCTCCGGGCTTATCTTCCATCCTTGGAAGTGTGACGCTCACCAATTCCTTTCATCTTTTCATTCTTATCACGTTCCAATTTATCATTGCGTTTTGTATGAAACCCTAGCACAGTCTCGTTCCCAATTTTCAGGCAAACTAAGTTTGTATCGTATCTCGACGAATTCTTGGTATTTTTTGGTGATTCATAGGTCAATTTCGCAATTCAGAATGTCATCTTTCCTCTCATTTTGGAATCACTCAGTTCCGAAATCTGTAGCTCGAGATCTAGTCGTGCCCTAATTGTTTGTCAATTTCTAGTGTAGTTCACGAATTCCAACCTAGGAAAGAACGAAGGTGATTCGTGCCTTATCCTGTTCTGGTTCATATCATCTTATCCTGAACTAATTTCACATCAATTAGTCTCTCTGATTCAATTATCATCATGATCAGTCCATTATTCTTTAGACTTTTATATTTGCAAGCTCATAGTTAATTATGAGCCATAATATTTTTGTAACAAAAATGGTTTGAGTAATTCTTTTTTAGCAAAAAGGGTTCCTAACTGATATTGATTTTGGACTGCAGTAGCAACAATATTGTTAATTACTCCATTAACTTTCAGTTCCTCTTTGCTTAACACTCCATTCTTGATCCAATTGCCATAGGGGGAAAAACCAAAAATCTCATAAATTGCGAATAGGAGGTATTCGACCTAAAGGAACTCATCAGTCAAGTTTATTTGACAGATTTAAGGTTCGCCAAAGAACTTGAAATAGGATCAATATTTTCTTTTTCATTTTAGAAAATTATTTGAAAGGATGGTTATATTTAAAAAATAAAAAATAAATAAATGACTAAGATCTAATGAAAGAGAAAACCACAATTTTATTCCCTGAAAGTCTATAATATTCTCACATTAGTTTATGAAACTAAACAAATTTTAAATAAATCCTTAAAATTTACAGTTGTTTCATCTAAATACCAAAACTTAAATCACTTAATGTTATTTTGCTTTTTGCTTCCTAAACATGTGTTAATATTATGACTTAAATCACACATTTTTTTAATTTTGAGTTAATGTAATTAATTGATTGCAATTTCTAGGACTTATTAAAACTTTCTTAGTTTTAAGAACTCATATAATAGTGTTATATGTTTTTTGGCACTCAAGTAATGTTTTAGTAGTAAAAAAAAAAGTCTAGAGTGCATAATGGGTTGTTAATTAAAAACATGTAGATGGTTTAATTTTTCAACATATATTTTATTTTAGAGGGCGTGCGTCTAATTTAGAACTTTGATTTTCTTGCTTATGTATCTGGCGATGTAATTGTCTCTTAGCACAAAATTTATTCTCAGAGGCTTTGTGTCAATATTTCTTTGTAATACTGCAAAACTGTGGCATGCAAGATGCAAGATACTAGTTTGAGCTCTCAATACCAATTTTCCAATGATTAAAGAATTCTAAATTAATCATTTATTGTTAAATGAATTTTTAGTTATTTCATGTAAGTTTCTAAATATAATCATTGTTTTTTTAATCTTTAAATATATGTTAAATATGATTATTTAAGTCGTATTATTTTGAATTTTGAACCATGTAATTAATGAATTATACTTTCAATAACTTATTTAAAATTTCTATAGTTTTAGAGACTAATATTATAGTATTATACACTTTAAAAAATTAAAATGGCGGTTTAGTCTTAGTAAGTTGGAAAAATAGTTACTTAGAGAGGGCATGACTTGATTGACAAAAAAGATTGAGAGCAATGATTGAGTGTGATAATAACATAATGTAGTCATTGGTTATAGAAGTTTTTTTAAAAAATTTATAGGCATAATATTCATATTTAATCTTTTAAAAGTTACTATTTTTTTTATCAAAATATTCTTTTAGAATCTCAATTCAATACATCCTAAATACTTTTGTTCAATCTCACCGTAAAACAGTAAAATAATTCCCAAACCATAATTAGATTAAATCTAATAGTTCAAATTAATGATTCTACTGCATAACTCATATGGAGATAATATAAGCAATGAAATAAATTTTGAATTCATGCAACTTACAACAAAATAAAATATGATAAAATGACTTAGAATAATATCAAGTCTAGTAAAATAAGATCGATTTTTAAATTGCCATATAAAAAATTAATTTCTAAGTTTCAAGATTAAAGAGTTTTTAAAATTAAATTTTCAAAATTTGAACTTTTATAATTCTGAATTTAAGCCTATAATTCAAGGTTAAAAATAAAATGTTAAGGCATTTTTTATGCTTTAGACTCCTACTTTTAAATTTACTAGTTATTACACTTAAACTCTTAATTTCGATAATTGAAAATTTGAATGAATTATTTTTTTTTACTCTAAATCCCAAAATTTCCCAATTTTCTTAAAAGAAAATGTTCTTGTTCAAAAAACCGGTCTTTTATCCGTCTGTGTCCACCCCTTTTATACCATAGGCCTAACCACTTCTGTCCCATCATACGGATGACATCATGGCCCATCATTAGTATTACATATACACGGCACAATTAATGCTGATTGATATTCGTGTTGTCTAATCAATAAGGCCGATATGTGTGTTCGGCCGTCAAGGCCGACGTAATGACTTAGTGGACGGCCGTCTTTGGGCCGACCGTAACATAGCCCCTTGTAAGCTTCAGTTGAGACTCAAGCTTACAATTTCGGCCCGGCCAACGACTGGCGTCTTTCCGTGATTATTTGGGCCAGACTTGACCCCCTTGTATCGGTTCCAGCGGTGACGTTTGGTTTCTTTCCATTAACTTCTCCTGGGAATTCGAGAAGCCTCCCCATTTATTGTGACAATCATCAACATGCGTATTCCCGAGGAACGGCGCAGCCTTTCGATTTCAACCTTTTGGGGGTTTAATATCTTTTCTGTCACGACATTTATTCGTTGTCTTTTCATTCTCTCGCTTCCTCGCTCTCTGCCTTGTTCACTTGCTTCGCACTTCGCTCCTCGACGCCCTCTCCCCACCGGTCTTTGCACGCCCTCTCCACTTCGGTTTTTTGCCATGGCTCCTAAAGGTTCGTTTCTTCTTGATCCGTCCCTTCTTTATTGTCATTATTTGAATTTTTGATTGCTTGTTTGGATCCTTCAGCCAGGGTCTTCCACTGACCCTTGCTTTTTCGTCAACAGGGGACCTCTTCGAGGATGTACCTGGCCCCTCCACTCAAGGAGACCAGTCTCCTGATGAGGCGACTCCTGGCGGAAGGTTCGAAGCCCCTAGGGGCGAACCTTCAGGTTCAAGTTCCAGCTCCTTCGACTCCTACCCCTTCGAGATCTGGTACCGTGATGATTCTCGCGATTCCCTTAGTGACGATCCTTACTCTTGGGTGGACACCGAAGTGAAGAAGGTATCAACGTTGCTGAATCGCTCCAGTTCCCTACTTGGTATGGCGAAGGCTATATGTCAAAAAGGGCCTTGGTCAGTTCGTGTCTCCCCTTGCCGAGCTGGGGAATCGGTGAGTACTACCACGCCGGCCGACCACAAGCCTTGCTTCTATTTGTACGACACTCTCCACTCCAAACTCGGCGTTAAGCTTCCCTTCAGCCACTTCGAGCGGGCCGTGCTCCAAGCTCTGAATGTAGCTCCAACTCAATTGCACCCGAATAGCTGGGCCTATGTCCGAGCCTTTGAACTTCTCTGCGAGGACCTTAAAAAGGCTCCGACGCTAGGTGTCTTTTTCTGGTTCTACACTGTGAAGAAGGCCGAGAAGGTTGGTTGGACCTCCCTCTGCAGCCGGCCCAAACGCAAATTATTCTAGCCCTTCTTGGCCAGCTATAAAAAATTTAAAGTTCGGTTCTTCAAGGTGACTCCTGGCGACACCGGTCCTAACTTGTTGGTGGATCGCTCAGGTCGGCCCTTTTTTCCTCTGTCTTGGACCCATCAACTTGTTGCATCCATCTCGGTTAAGCTGGAGGATCTTGAGAATTGGGAAAAGGAGTTTGCTAAGGAATTGGATGAACTCCCTTTATTGCCCAGTGCCAAAATCATTAAAGGTGTTGGTGAGTAACCGTCTTGCTTTGCCGTGTGTTCGTACTTGTAATTTCTGACTAATTTTATTGTTTGTTCCATTGATAGATTATTCCTCTCGGTCTCTTCGTGAGTTGAAGAAGAGGAAAGCGGCCCTGATGGCCGAGGCTGAGCAACAAGAAGCCGCTGAGCAGCCAACAGATGGTAATCCCATCGAACCTTCAACGGCCGTCGAACCCGTTGATCCTTCGGTTGCCGTTGCCTCTACGGAACCTATAGCGGCTGCCGAACCTATCCCTCTCGAGGCCTCAACTGATGAAGCTTCAGACTCAACCTCTTTGGTGGTCTTGAACAACGCCACTCCGTCGCATTCCGCTGAGAAGTTTGAAAGTTGTCCTTCATCGCAGCCTGAGGAGCGCCCTTTCAAGCGTTTGCATGCGGATGAGCCCATTCCTGAAGATGCCGAAGTGAGGGCCGGATCTCAACCTGCTGACAGCTTTCACTGGGATACCTTGATAGCAGGAAATTCGGCCTCCTCAGCTGTCATGGGTCCCCCGATTTTCTTAGGGCAGGCCGTGGATAAGGGTTTAGCCTCTGCTGGAGGTAACAAAGTGCAACAACTCGGCGTGACCGGCAAGACTGCCAGTTTCTTTGCAACAATATCTTTGCTTATTCCTTATCCTAGCCGGGTGGCCGAGAAGGAATTTGGTAGATTGGAATCTCAGAACAGATCTTCCGAAGAGCGTGTTCAGAAACTTCAAGCTGATTTCCTCCATCTATCTACAGTTTGCTCCGAAAAGGAAATAAAGATAAACTCCTATAGGTCGGCCAATGCTGCTCTTGAGGAGGACCTCCAGAAGACCGTGGCCAAAAATAAAGATCTAATGTGCAAGAATTTCGACCTGGACATGGCTGTTGACCAAGCAAACGCTGAGGTCGGCCTTTTAAAACAGAAGAACGAGGATTTGGAAGCCTCTAACTCGGACTTGCATGCTAAGTTGGCCCTAGCTGACTCCTCGCTTAAGCAAGCTCTAGAGGATGTGAAGGCTCGTGATGAGACCATCCGGTCTAGGGATCAAACTATTCAAGCGCAGGATAAAGCAATAAAGACTCATGAGAGGACCGCCATCGAGATGGGTGGTGACATCGTCGAGCAATTTGAGGCGGGGTTTGCGAAAGCTCTAGAACAAGTCCGTTTCCTTCACCCAACTGCCGATTTATCCGAGGCGGATCCTTTTAAGGAGTTTGTGGACGGCCAGCTCGTCCTGGTTCCAACACCTCCAAGTTCTCCTAATCCTTGAATGATTTTATATCTGTATTTGGCGCCATTTTCTTTGTAATCCAAACTCTTTGTATTTGGTTTTTTCATTACTATTTTAACACTTATTTGACGATTTTCATTCCTTCCTCGTGGCGTTTATGTTGCAATTGCGTTTATAACTTCTGTTCTATCTCGCTTAGTTTTTTGACCCACCTTTCGTGTGGGTTTCGCGGTCTTAGTTGCGTTGCACTTACTGCTTTTCTTCCGTTAAATTTGCTCTTGGTGTGACCGTCTTAGGTCTCATCCTTGTACCTGGGGTGTAACACCACCCCTCGGATCGGTCTTTTGGACCGTTTGACTTACGTTTCGTAGTTTCGCAGTAGAGGGACCCCGGGTCGGTCCTTTGGGCCGCCCGTTTTGGGTCTTGAAGCTTTCAATCCGAAGGGACCCCGGGTCGGTCAACTGTGCCGCCCGTTTTGGGTCTTGTAGCTTTCAATCCGAAGGGACCCTGGGTTGGTCTCCTGGGCCGCCCGTTTTGGGTCTTGTAGCTTTCAATCCGAAGGGACCCCGGGTCGGTCTCCTGGGCCGCCCGTTTTGGGTCTTGTAGCTTTCAATCCGAATAGGCTTTTCACCTGGTGTTATGGAAATTCGTTTTGCATATATAGATATAAACGTCAACTGTTCAAGCAAAATTCACGTATACATGTATCACACGTTTTTACTTACCCTGGCCTTCAGCTTAAATACCTTCTCAAGTTTTTCGCGTTCCATGTGCGTGGTATCTTTCGGCCTTCTAAGTGTTCTAGCCGATACGCTCCTCCTCCCACCTTCTCTGCAATTCTGAATGGCCCTTCCCATTTAGGTGTTAGCTTATTCTTTTCTGCGGCCAGCGTTATTTTTCTCAGTACCAAGTCTCCTTCCCGAAATTCTCTGTGCATCATTCCTCTGTCGTATTTCCTTGCCGCCCTTGCCTTGACTGCGTATTCTTTTATATGGGCTATCTCCCTTGTTTCTTGTAGCAGATCCAAGTTCGATCTCAGTTCCTCCTCGTTGGCGGCTGGGTCGAATAAGGCCGTCCTAGGAGATGGTTCTCCAATTTCTACCGGTATGACCGCCTCTGACCCATAGGTTAGGCGGAATGGTGTTTCTCCTGTGGTGGAGTGAGGTGTGGTGTGGTATGACCATAGGACTTGTGGCGGTTCTTCAGCCCATCTTCCTTTGGCTTCCTCAAGTCTTCTCCTCCGTCCTCCGAGTATAACCCATTAGCGCCTCCACTTTTGCCCATTTACTGCACGGATGCTCGGTAGCGTGAAGGATTGTCTAATGTGTAGCTCCTGGCAAAACTTGGTCGTGGCCGCCGATGCAAACTGAGTGCCATTATCTGATACTATCTCTGCTGGCAGGCCGAACCGGCATATGATTTTCTTCCATACGAATCGCTTCACTCTTTCAGCCGTGATGGTTGCCATTGGTTCGGCCTCCACCCACTTGGTGAAATAATCCACCGCCACCATCGGGGAACTTGAGTTGGCCAGGTGCTGGGGAAATGGCCCAAGGATGTCGATCCCCCACTTGTGAAATGGCCACGGGGACATCACTGTGTGCATTTGCTCGGCCGGAGCTTGGTGGTTGTCGGCAAACCTTTGACAGGTGTCACACCTCTTCACATAAGCCATGCAGTCTGCTTTGATGGAGGGCCAGTAATAGCCCATTCTGGCTATCTTTCCTGCCAGTGCTCTTCCCCCTATGTGAGTTCCACATACACCTTCGTGAACCTCCTTAATTACATACTCGGCCTCCTGAGGATCAACACATCTGAGTAAAGGGGAGGAGAAACCTCTTCTGTAAAGCTGTTGTCCTATCAGAGCATACTTGGGCGCTTCCTTTCGTAGTTTACCAGCTTCAGCCAGGTCAACTGGTAGCTTTCCCTCCTTCAGATACTCCACCAACGGTTCCATCCACGTCCTTCCCTGCTCGTTGCACTGGATTTCTGGCTTTTCTATGGTTGGGGTGGTGATGTTTTCGTGTATAACTGACCGTTGTAATCCTCTCCTTGTGCTGGCCAATTTCGCTAATAGGTCGGCTCTTTCGTTTTGATCTCTAGGTACGTGCAATAGCCTGAAGCTCTCGAAGGAGGCCGCCATCATTCTTGCTCTTTCTTTGTACTTGACCAGTCTTGGATCTTTAGCCTGATATTCTCCGTTCACCTGGCCTGTTATTAGTTTCGAATCGCTTTTTGCCACCAGTCTCTTAGCCTCTATTTCCAAGGCTAGCCTCATACCCGCCAAGAGTGCTTCGTATTCGGCCTGGTTATTGCTTGCCTTGAAGTCGAAGTGTAGGCTCTGCTCTACCAATACTCCGTTTGGTCCTTCCAAGATAACGCCGGCCCCACTTCCTGTCTGGTTAGATGACCCATCTACTGATAAGTACCACTCCCCTTCTGTTTGTTCCTGCTCGTTGGTGAGTTCCGTGATGAAGTCAGCCAGCGCCTGGGCTTTAATTGGTCCTCTTTTTTCGAAGGTTATATCAAATTCTGACAACTGTACACTCCAAGCTACCATCCTTCCTGCTAAGTCCGGCTTTCTTAATATCTGCTGAATAGGCAAATCCGTGCGTACTATGATACTGAAGCTTTGGAAGTAAGGGCGTAACCTCCTCGAGGCTATCACTAAGGCCAGCGCTCCTTTTTCGATCTTCTGGTACCTTCTTTCCGGTCCTTGCAACGTCTTGCTGATGAAGTATACAGGGTACTGCTCTTTTTCTTTCTCTTGGACCAAGGCGGAGCTGATGGCGGCTTCGTCAATGGATATGTATAGTTGAAGTGGCCGGCCGATATCCGGTCTAATCAGTATAGGGGGGGTGGCCAACATGGCTTTTAATCTCAAGAAAGCCTCTTCACACTCTGAGGACCAAGCAAAACTTTTCCCTTTCTTGATCGTGTCCAGGACCGGTGTGGCAATATCAGAAATTTTGGATATGAAGCGCGATAATGCGACCACTTTTCCCATCAGCCTCTGCACCTCCTTCACACTCTGTGGACTCCGCATGTTTATGACTGCCCTGCATTTCTCCGGGTTTGCCTCTATTCCCCTTTCTGTCAGCATGTACCCCAAAAATCTTCCCGCCTGTACCCCGAACGAGCATTTTTCCGGGTTCAATCTAAGTTGGTGGCGTCTTAGGATTCTAAATACCCGTCTTAGCGCCTCACAATGACTTCGCCCATTCTCTGACTTGGCAACCATGTCATCTACATATACTTCTATGTCTTGGCCGATGACTTCCTCGAAAACCTTGTCCATCGGTCTACGTCACGTAGCCCGGCATTTCTTATTCAAGCGGCATTACTTTATAACAAAAAGCCCCATGCGTAATGAAAGCCGTCTTTTCCTCGTCTTCGGGGTGCATTCTTATTTGATTGTACCCCGAGTACGCATCCATAAAACTCAAAAATTCATACCCAGATACATTATCCACCAGTCTATCTATGTTGGGGAGGGGGTACGGGTCCTTTGGGCATACCTTATTCAAGTCCGTGTAGTCCGTGTAGTCCGTGCACATTCTCCATCTTCCGTTAGCTTTGCGTACCATGACTACATTGGCCAACCACTCTGGGTATTTTACTTCTCGTATAAACCTGGCCTTTAGCAACTTCTCCGTTTCCTCCTTGACGGCCCTTCTCTTCTCTTCTCCTTGCTTTCTTTTCTTCTGTACGACCGGCCGTGCACCTTCCACTATGGACAGCTTGTGGTTCATAAAGTTCGGATTTATTCCTGGCATATCCTGAGATGACCAAGCGAACACATCACTGTTCTGCTGTAAGCATTGCACTAGTTCATCCTCCTGCTCCTTTGTCATTGTCGTGCCTATTTTCGTCTTTTGGTTGTCCCCAAGACCCACCTGAATTTCCTTTAACTTCTCCACCGGGAGAGGTCTCTCTCTTTCTTCATGGCACCTTGGATCCAACTCCAGACTTAGGGTATTTACTGCTGCTTTCCTCTGTCCCACCTTCAAACTGTCTTGATAACACCTTTTGGCTATGCTTGCATCTGCCCAGATGGCTCCTACTCCTCCCGCTGTTGGGTATTTCATACATAGATGATATGTGGACACCACTGCCTTCAACCGGTTCAAGGCCGGCCGTCCCATGATAATATTGTAGGAGGCCTCTGCTTCTATCACTGTGTAGATCACCGGGATTTTCCTCGCGCTGCTACCTTCGCCAAAAGTGGTTTCGATTTCTACGGTTCCTTTTATTGGCACCCTTTCCCCTGAGAAGCCATACAAGCATCCCCTCATCTCTTTTAACTCTGAGAGCCCCAACTTCCTGTAAGTCGATCCGTATAAGATGTTGGCTGAGCTGCCCTGATCAACTAGGACTCTTTCTACTTTGAAGCCTTCAGTCGCCACTGATATCACCATTGGCTCATCTCCCATTTGACCATCTCTTCGATCCTCTTCTTTGAAGCTAATTATGTGTCCTTTCCTACTTCTTCCTAAGGGCGTAAGATTTGCCCCTATCGGGACTTGATAAGACCGATAGCTTCTCCTGCCTTCCGGGGATTCCCAATCATCTACTTGCTCTTCTCCTCGAGAGATGGTCGATATGGTTCCCGGTAAGTAGCGGGCCGAGGTGACCTAGAACGGCCTCCCCTCCGCCCGTGGTTTTCTTCACGCCATGTCCACCCCTGCTTGACTCTCCCCTTCTGTCCTCGTTCCTTCCTTCTTGTCTTACTATATACTGTCCAAGTTTTCCTTGTTGAACTAACTCTTCTATTTGCGCTCCTAAGGTCCAACACTCCTCCGTTGAATGGTCGACCGCCCTGTGGAAATCACACCATTCCCTCCTATCCTTTCCTAGCTGTTTCCCTCCGGCAGCTTGGGGAAAGCTCAACAACCTCGTATGGCAAATTTCTCTCAAAATGTAGGACTTCCTCTCCTTTAGTGGCATAAATTTTGCCTGGGGGAAACGTGTTTGTGCTTCCTGCCTTATTTCTGCTTCATGCCCACGAGGAGGAGGATCCCTACCTCCTACGAGGAGGGGTCGTTGTTTGTTTGCTGACTTCAGACGGCCGTCGTTGACGTGTTCGGCCTCCCGCTTCTCGAAGCGGTTTTCCTCCATTTCAATGTGCTTTTCCGCCCTAAGGCGAATTTCTTCCATACTTGTAGGTTTTTGAAGGGCCAGGGCGTCGCTGAAAGGACCTACCCTCAACCCCTTTTGGAAAGCCTTAACGAAAAACTTTTGGTCAGGGTCATCGACCCTCACCGTAGCGTCATTGAAGCGGGCCATGTAATTCTTAAGACTTTCCTCGATGCATGTCGACGTCAAACAAATCTGCTACCTCCAGGCGCTTCGGCTTGTTAGCTGCAAACTGGGACAAAAACATGTTGGCCAGGTCACTGAACGCGTGTATTGACCGTTGTGGCAGGTTCATGAGCCATTGTAATGCCACTCCTCTTAATGTTCGGGGAATAGTTTGCAGCTCGACTTGTCGTCGCCCTCTTTTATGTACATTTGGGTCTGAAATGCTGCAAATAATGCGTGGGGATCCTGTGTTCCGTCGAAAGGATCCACCAGTATCTCCCTGAAGTGAGGCGGGATTCGAGCCTCGTCTATCTCCTCACCGAAGGGCTGCTTCCAAAGAGACTGTGCCACATGTTCTCCTCTCCCTTCCGGCTCTTGTTCGCTTCTAGCTCGCATGTCTGCTATTTGTCTCCTGAGCTCCTCTTCCCTTTGCTCCGCCATTCTCATCGCCTCCACGTGTCGTTCCTCCGCCAATCGATGTCTGGTTTCGGCTTCTGCGCTCAACCTCGAGTGCTCCTCACTTCGAGCCTGCAGTTGGGCTACCGTCCTCATTAACCTCTGTAGCATGTCTTCGTCTCCCTCGTTGGTTGAACTGGCCTGGTTCCTTGTTATCGGCATGCCGTCGTTTTTCTTTTTTCTTGCGTTGATGGGATTAGTTTTACCTGCCCCACGGTGGGCGCCAATGTTCTTGTTCAAAAAACCGGTCTTTTATCCGTCTGTGTCCACCCCTTTTATACCATAGGCCTAACCACTTCTGTCCCATCATACGGATGACATCATGACCCATCATTAGTATTACATATACACGGCACAATTAATGCTGATTGATATTCGTGTTGTCTAATCAATAAGGCCGATATGTGTGTTCGGCCGTCAAGACCGACGTAATGACTTAGTGGACGGCCGTCTTTGGGCCGACCGTAACAGAAAAAAAAATCACTTTCAAGATTTTAAAAATTCTGATATTTCGATATAAATGAAATCTTGTTTCTAAACGATTCTGAATTTCGGAAAACTAAAGTTTTGGATGTTACAATGAAAATTCAAGTAGCACGGGCTAACTTCTAAAAATCATCTCTTTTTAGCTCCAGTTCTTGGCAAAATTCTACATAATCATAATTATTCGATAATTCTTCTCACGTCCCAATCTCACAAGCTTTAGCTCCAATTGTATAAGTAGAGATTTTTAATGGAATGAATCAACATTTGTTTAATTTTTTGACATATATACTTTATCTCTATTTTTATTAAAATAAACATAATTAACTAGCTTGAAAATTCATATTATTTAATAAGTTTTCCTAATGCTTTTGGGGGCTAATTAAGATTGGGTCCACTTGACTACAAATTTGAAGAAAAAATCATAAACAATAGAAAAAACTGTACAACTGTTGAAGAGAAAATATAGAGAATGAGAATAGCTAGAAATAAAGTAGTCTATTTATAGGTATAAGTTTTAATTGAACAATTACAAAAAGTTTAATAATATCAAGGACACTATAAATGGTCATAATATATAATGAATATGGATAACTGCTAATTAATTATTTCATAATACTGCTTCTGAGGTTCATTATTTGTTATGTGTTTTTGTTGTGACTTTTAACGCAAATTCTAAATGTGAGTTTCCTTTTTTTCTTATTATTAGTTTTAGTTGCGTTTTTGGACGCAGTTTCAAAGGTCAGCTTTCTTATTTTTTTATTGTTTGCTTCTACAAAGATTTTGGACGTTGGCTCTAAAGATTAATCTTCTTTTCTTTTATTATTTTTTTTTAGTCTTCTTACGCAGGTTCTAATGACCAATTTTCTTCTTTTTTGATATTTATTTTTATTGTGCTTTTGGAGATAGGCTCCAAAGACTAGCCTTCTAGGTTTGTTATTTTGTTTCTGTTGTGCCTTTGGATACTGGCTCCAAAGATCAACTATCTTCTTTTATCTATGACAGGCTTCCTACTCATCCAAGTTTTGGATGTAACAAATTTTGGCTTTGAACTTCTTATTCTGTTTTGTTGTAATTTTGTGTTCGGTCAAAGTCTTATGAACGAGTGGCTTTGATTCCTCTTTTCGTTGTTCTGTGTGCGTCCAAAGCTTCTGATTCGTCCAAGTTTTGGATGTAATAGATTCTAGCTTTGAACTTTTAATTCTATTTTGTTTCTATTCTGTGTGCGTCCAAAGCCCTACCAATGACTTTGGACGTCTCTTCTTATATTTCATTTATTATTGTGTACTTCCAAAGTCATCTAGATGAGTGACTTTTGATTATCTTCTTTTGTCATCTCATTTACTACTGTGTGCATCCAAAGCCCTATTGACGAATGACTTTGGACTTCTTTTCTTCCATTATTTCATTTCTTACTGTGTTTATCCAAAGTCCTCTAAATGAGTGGCTTTAGACATCCCTTCTTTTGTTATGTCATTGTTGTACTGTGTGAATTCAAAACCCTCTAGAGGAGTGACTTTGGATCCCTTTTTCTGTTATTGTTCTTTATGCATCCAAAGCCCTCTAGATGAGTGGCTTTTTGACTCTTTTTTTTATAACTATTGTGTTAGAGATTTTATAATGCTTACTTTAAAACTATTTATTTACATGGTAGTGATATTCTTCATTTCTCTTTTCGTCTACATATTCTTATCTAACAAACCAGGATGTAATCCAAAACATGAAGAATAAGAAAAAAAATATTAAATCAACAATCAAAATGGAAAGAGAGGGATTTGAATCCTCAATACAAAAATTTGTACAATGGATTAGCAATTCGACGCTTTAGTCTGCTCAGCCATCTCTCCCCAATTGAAAAAAAATAGAATTGGTTTGTTTATGTTATATCACATAAACAAGAAGAACAAAAAATGGAGCTTGAGAGTCCAAAATGCTCTGGATGAGTGGCTCTGGACTCCCTCTTTTACTATTTTATTGTTGGTTCTAAGTGCATTCAGAACACTTTGAGCAAGTGGCTTTGGATTCCTTTTTTGTTATTTTATTCATCCTTGCCCTTTAGATAGAAGGCTCTGGATGAATACCTTTTTATCTTCACCTTGGCCATTCTTATTGGTTCTTAGACAAGGGCTTTGAAAAGCTTTCCCATTTTTGTTGTACTCTGTTTTTCGTCCCAACCATTTGGATGAAGTGCTTTCAATAAGCCCTTTTAAAAATCCTTTATAGTCATTAGTTTGTCCAATCCCACTCAATGAAGAGTTATTAACAAACATTCCACCATTGTCCAATTACTGTATTTATTTGAACTCCCAAAGTGTCCTACGAGTCTTTGTTTACACTTAGCACGACCATTTGAGAAAGCACTTTCTATTTGGTCACTATTAGGAACCTTTTCCAAGAGTTAATAATCATTTCAGATGCACTTGTGGTTTTATTTATTGAATTCAAACCTGACCCATTACTATCCTTCGTCCAAACCCCTTTAGACGAAGGTCTCCTAACAACATTTCCACCTTTTTCCAATTTTGAGATATTCTACAAATCCTTATTTGTACTTAGTATAGCCATTTGAGGAAGCACTTTCTATTTGGTCAAAGCTAGAAGCTTTTTTCTGGAGATCAATAATCATTATAGACTTCTAATTTGTTTATTGAACTCGAGTCTAGCTTCATTGCTATCTTCATCATCCAAAACTCTTTTGGACAAGGGACTTCTAATGACCCATCAATTTCTTAGTGTTTCCTACTAGCTACATCTATATGTTTGGATGTAGTAGCTCCCTTTCCACTTTCTAAGTGTTTTCTGCTACCTACGTCCATACATTTGGACGCAACAACTCACTTTCCACTTTCTAAGTGTTTTCTGCTACTTGCATCCAGACGTTTGGACACAATAGCTCCTTTTCTACTTTCTTATGTTTTCTGCTACTTGCGTCTATACGTTTGGACACAGTAACCCCCTTCCACTTTTAAAGTGTTTTATACTACTTGCGTCTACATGTTTGGACGTAGTGGTCCCCTTTCCACTTCCTTAGTGTTTTCTATTATCTACTTGCATCTAGGCTAAGTTATTGATTTTAGCTAACAAAAAGAGAAGTCTTGTTTTGCATGTCAAAGGAGAATCCAAACAAAGTGAAAGTAGCTAGAGGAAATCGTCCAAGCCAGACAAAACCCTCCAAGACGATTCCGTCCCAATCAGAACGAAGTCATCCTAATTGAGGCCAGATGTGTCCTAGCTAAATGAGGCCAACTCCGTGAAGCTGACTCTATCATCAGCAGCCAGATGCCGACTCCTGAAGAGCTGACTCTACAGGCCGACTCTATGCCCGAGTGATATCCGCATGCCGACTCTAGAACCGGATGTCAACCTCAAATCAGATGCCGACTCCCATCAATCCAAATCCATTTACATACTAAGCTTGAGTCTCTAAAATCTCTATAACCACTACGCTTTCGCTGCACCACTCAATCACACACATACTCAAGGCGTCGATCACTACATTGGCTTTCTTGGGTGATGACTAACAAAGTGGTATTCTCACTGTGACACTCTAAGCTTAACAAACTATTTCTTTAGCAACTTCTCTACTTGTCTTTTAAGCTCGACTAATTCTAGGGCCAACATCCTATATGATGCTATGGTAAGAGTTCTATACAAGGTATCAAATATGTGGAAAGTGAAACTCCACTCTTTGAGGGTAAGCTATAAACATTAACAACAATGACTTCACTCTCTACCTTTAGGGAAATTAATGTTACATACACTTAGATGTCTTCTCTCAAGATATTGTTCACTTGGTTGGCTTACAAACTTTGATCCTTACTATTCAACTCCCTATTGTAATTAGGATGATCCTTCCCAATGCATTCTTTCTTCTTCTAGCTTAAACAAATCATGGTTTCGTCCTTGAATTTGCAAATGGCTTGTTCATGTTGGATGCACATTTTATGTCTATGTGGTAGAAAGAACTCTTTCTTTACTACCATCACTAGCAAGTTAGCTTTTCGTAGTCTTCTAGTTGTTATAGCAATTACTAGACAACTAGATGAACTAAACATGGCTACTTGCGATTCAATTGTTAAACTTCTCATCCTTCATAGGCTCTACAATCTGTAGTGCACTACCCTCTCCTTGTTGTCCTTTGCAAGGATCCTACATCTATTCACCAATGATGAACATTGACAAATTTCTTGATAGTTGATGGCTTGTTGTATTTTTTGTGGTAGATATTCACGAATCTTCACACAATTCAAATGCTCTCCAACTTTATTCAAACAACAAAGATGGTATCTCGATGATTCTTTAACTTGGTAGCATAATCTGTCACAATCTTATTGCCCTACTTAAGCTTTAGGAACTCCATTCCTTTGCAATCATGAACGTCCTTCGAAAGCACCACTTTTAAGAACATCTCTTGAAATTCTCCCAAGTGATTGTTCTAGCTTTAACTTTCAAGCATCGACGCTCATTCTCCCACTAGTATTCCACCTTTTCAACTAACATGAAGGCAACAATGGTCACCTTGTGAGCGTCTATGCATGCCATGTCTAGAAGATCTTTCGATTCTCCACAATCAACTTTGTGCACCTACGAGGTTGTATGCTATATGAAGTGTTGATGATTTGTTCTATTAGAACCTAACTATTGCTTGGAACTCAATTGCTCCATCATCCTTACACTAATCCCTCTCCACAGCCTTAGCCAAGACATGAAGAGCAACAACAATAACATGGTCATACCTACTAGTAGTCGTTACTTCTTGCGTTAACTAGACGTAGCAAGCAATGCAAATAAACAAGACATATACTACCATTTCAAATAATATACTAGTAGCACACATTTCAAAGAATAAACATGATTAGCAAGACAAGCATATAACACACACAAGGTCGAATGAATCAACCTGCTCCAATATCACTAAAGTGACACCCTCTACTACCTATGTTAATAATACTAATAAAATAAAGTTAAAATGAATTTAATTTTGAAAACATATATTGATTGGCAGAGTTTGCAAACCTAGTCATTTACTGGAATTGAAAACAAAATACATGTCCCTACTAGCACTCCAAAGACAAATTTCTATTGTCATAAAATGTAAACCAAACTTAATTACAAAAAGTGTCCCAATGTCACATATCCTATAAAAGTGTAGCCCAAAACAAAAATAAGAATAAAAGAAAAAATAGTAATCGAGGAATCCTGACTTAATCCTCACACGTCTGCTCAACGTCACTTATAAATAATGTTTCACGCAAACACAAACAAACACACAAACAAAAGTGAGGAAGAAATGTATCTCACTCAAGCTCATGACATGAACATATCATAAGTAGAACACACGCACATGCATGTGCATAATCGTCATACAATAAGTAATTACAACAGGAGACACTCAAACACAAGTATGCACATGAATGCTAGAAATCCACTTCTATTACTACTTCGTATGCCATGTGGTACCAACTCTAACTAAGGAAGTTGGTAAGGTGCAACCTTGCTAATCTTCACATTTTCGATTAGTCATTCCACTCTAGCGTGATATTCCTTTAGTAGCATGTTAGGTATTACTCGACTTGCACTATCAAGTCCAATATGTGGGATTAGTCAAGGCCACTGGAACACATCCATACCAAGTAGCTCCTAAGTAGTATAGTGACCTTACCATTAATGTTCACATTTACATTCCTTTCACATTGGTTTCATTAAATTATGCATGATGCAATTTTATTTTTATTGTTTTCTCTTATCACAAATCATTCCCAAAGTTGACTAATAAGGATCATTCCTGCTCATTTCGACTTAGGTATCTCATCCATTACCTATCATAGATTCTCAGATTGGGCTGATGAGAATCATTCTTGCCCTTCTAGACCTAGGTACCTTATCCATAACCCACCACACATTTTCATGAGTATCCTTTTAACCCTTTCTAGGCCCAGGCACTCGCAAGATAAATGTCCTTTTTGTTTATCACAAACTAGGTCACCCTTTTCATTTACCTTTATTGTTGGTTACACATTTTTACATGTCATATATTGACATTTTCATGTGTTTTCAACAATCACAATAATATTATCTTTACACTTCTCAAGAGTTTTCAACTATCACAACAATATTATCTTTTCACAACACATGTTTATGGGTCAACGATAAATTCAATTGTAACACAACATTCATAGACAAGTAGTAAATTCAATTGTAACACCACATTCTCAAACAAACAGGAAATTCAATCACAATACAACCTTCGTTTAGTTTAACGAGGGCAACATGGGCGTCCTCCCATTAGCACGGGCAACTACAACCAATGTGACTTTGCATAGGCATGCACAAAATCAAATTCTCCTGGATTCTACCCAAAATTTTGAACTTAAAGGGGAACTTATGGTTTTCTATGTTTTGCACACATGCAACTAGTTGCACACAACGGTTCCATAACAACAATACAACAAAAATCGTATTTTTTATGAATGAAAATTATACCCCTAAAGGGCTTCACCCTCATTTAGAGTACATTAGGAACATACAACTTTGGGGTTCAAGGGAAACCATCAACCTATGACCACTTGGGTTATAGTCTTATACTTTATCAATTCATCTTAGCTAGAAGAACAAACAACTTTAGGATTTAAGGGAAACCCTCAACCCTTGGCCACCATGTTTAGAGTCTTATACTCTACTAATTCACCTTAACAAGAAGTATAGACAACTTTGGGGTCCTAAGGACGACGCTCTTCTACCCACAATTATACTCATACTCTTGAGTAGAATTTCTCACACCCTAAGAGTAGACATAGAAAACACATTCCATAGAGTTTTTTTAGTGTTATTTTTTTAGTTTTTAAAAGTTATTATAAATTAAAGACGTATAAAATGAATCAACTACATTATCTTACCTTATTCCCTTTTAAAAATTAACATATGAAAATAATTAAACTTGATAAAAAGTATAAAAAAAATGGAAAAAAATAATATAAATTTTGACAATAAAACTAATAAAAATGATAAACATAAGTAGTACGAGCAACCATGACAACAAGAATAATAATAAATACAATGTTAATATTTTTACAATTTTGTTTTATAACTATATTCTTCTATATCAAATTTATTATCTCTTTGATTGTCAACCTTGTTACTTATTAAAGGACTATTAGTAGAACAAGATTGATTTTTACCAAAGGCAGTTGTATCCTAAAATATTATACCTAGTTTATCATAACGAAAGCAACCTTTCTTTTTAAATTGCTTTGCTAACTTATACTTTTGTAAGATACTAATTTGAATTATTAGTATATTGTAAAATAATAACCTAACAACATATCATGTATATGTAATATCAAACTGTAACATACCATGCATAACTTTTTTCATTCATCCTCTCTTGACAATAATTTGTCCAATTGTTGAACTAAATCCTAATCTAGTATCCATTTTGGTAAAATCCTTCACCTTCCTCAACTGATTTTACTTGTATTTTAGATTGTCAATTGCATATTCAATGCAAAATTTTGTTTTCAATTCTTCTTTAATATGTTTCCATCTTGCCTTTGTCAAACTAGTTGTTTGTTTACTACCCTTCTTAATTTCCTCCTCCAATAAAGTTATGAAATGAGATTGGTAATGTCCCAGATTTTATTCTATTTTATTATTGGTCGTAAATATTCTATTTTTATTAATTATTATTAATAAGTGGTTTAATTGTTTTATAATTAAAAAAATAATATTTTGGAAGAAATATAAGTTAGGTTTTAATTAATTAAATTAAGAAAAATATGCTATTTAAATATAGTACAAGCTTAAATCTCACATTGGATAACATAAGCTTGTGTCTCACTTCCTTTTCCTATATAAAAAAGGAGTAGAATAGCTTAAGTACCACATCGACAATATAAGTTCATGTATCCTCTCTCCTTCTCCTAGTGTTGGATACCAAACAAAGGAAGACAAGAAAGTCTCCAAACAAGTTGGGATTGATGCAATGCATTGAACCTTAATAGTTTAATTTTTCTCATCTCATAAAGCTTTTGCAAGAGACATGAGACTCTTTGTTTGAGTTCCACATAGACTATTAGAGGGAGCTATGAAGCCTATGGAAAGACCTTTATTGCTGAGTTAGTTCTCCTAAACACTTGACTTCAAGTCTATATAGTGGAGGAAGAAGAACCTTTGAAGGAAACACCAAAGAATAAGAAGAATGATCCTGAGAAATGTGTTTTCACGTCTATACTTCTCCAAGTACGAGGAGTGAGAAATCTTGCTCAAGGATATGAGTATGTTGTGGGTAGAGGAGTTGGCTTTAGACCTCGCTTAGTGTTTGTGTTTGATTGTCTCTATCAACCCACATAATGTTTAGTCATTTTTTTTGCATAGTACTTGTATTTGAAATGCTTGTATTTGATTACATTTGTTAATTGATAGAGTGTTTAGTTGTTTTCTTATTGTTTGTTTTTGGTTTTTTGTCTTTGTTATTTTGTTTGTTTAGGTGAATTGATAAAAGTACAAGACTTTTAGCATTTTGGTCGTAGCTTGAGAGTTTTTCCCCCAAACCCCAAGGTTGTGTGTTTTAGGTTATTTGAAAGAGAGATTGAATTCCCTAGATCAAGACCTTCCTTGTTGCGAAGGGTATAGATAATCATATAATTGATTTTGTCGATTGTCTACTCTTGGTGTTGTTCTCTAGAAGGGGTTGAGCTTCCTAAATATTATAACTTTTTGTCTATTAAAGATTATGGTTTCTTGTTTATATTGCTTGTTGTGGAATCCTTTGTGTGAAATTGGTTGTGTGTATGCGAAATGAGAAGGGTGACTTAGTTTGTGAGGGATGAGAATAAACTCAAAGGACAATTATCTAGTGAGTGACCTTAGCTTTTAAGAGGCCAAAATGATACTCACTAATTTGTGATGAGTTTAGATATGAGTTTCTTAGGCTTAGAGGGTCGAGAACGATTCTCATTAGCCAAATGTTGGAAAGTGATTTGTGATGGATCCTGGATAAGGTACCTGGGCCTAGAGGGATGAGAATGGTTGATATCGGTCCAATATATGAAAGGAGAAAATGATAAATTATTTGAACTGCATCATGCATCATGCATCATTTAATGAAACAAGTATATATGAGTTGACCTCTTGGGATTATTAGACCTCTTGGGGACTATTTAGTACAAAAGAGCTTCATTGACCATGATTGATCCCACGTGTTGGACCTGATGACATAAGTCGACTAGTACCTCACATGCTATCAAAGGGATATCACACTAGAATGTATGACTAATTGCAGAGGCAAAGATTGGAAAGGTTGCACCTAGAATACTTCTTGTATTAGTTGGTACCACATAATGTATGGAGTAATATTAGAAGTGCATTGCTAGCATCCATTTGCATACTTGCTTGTCATTATCTGATAATTGTGATTATTTATTCTATGTTGATAATGTGTGTTTAGCTTACGATGTGCTCGTACCATGAGACTGAGTGAGGTACATTTCTCGCTCTTTTTTGTTGTGTGTTTATCTGTGTTTGAAATTAATGTCATTTGTAGGTGACATTAAGCAGGAGTGTGATAGTTGAGCTAGGGCTTCTTAATTGCTGTTTTTCGTTTTTTTTTTGCTCTATAGGATATGCGACATCGAGATGCTCTTTTTGTAATTACATTATGATTGTGTAATTGTTTTTATATTTTGTGACGTTAGAAATTGGTCCTTCGAGTGACATTAAAGATGTGTGTTTGTTTTGAATTATTAAAATGACTAGACTTTATGAATCATTTACTAGTCGCTATGTTTTTGAATTTAAATTCCATATAACTAAATATTGTTACGTATCGGGAGCAAATAGCACTGTTGAGATTCAGCAATACAAATTCCCTCCTCTATGAAATGCAAAATGGGCACTATGCGGAAGCGTAAGAACAAAATAACTGAAAAAGTAGAGGAAAGAAGACACCAGAATTTTTACGTGGAAAACCCTCACGGGAAAAACCACGGGACCTAGTCCAGTAAAATATCTCCACTATGAAAGTAGGGTTACAAAGTGTTTCTCTCAATCTCTGAGGATCTCTCAATGAATCCCACCTTCTCGGATGGTATACAAACCTTTCTGTATATATCTCTCTTTCTCTCAAAGAAGAATACGAAAAAAAACACTCTAACTTTCTCTTAGGGTTTCTTCACTTCGATGTGTTTTTGTTGTTTTTGCCAGATTCGTCAATCTAACCCTTCTCCTCTTATAAAGAGAAGCTAGCGGGCTTGGTATTATTGGGCTTTTTGTCCACATAGTTGGAGCCCAAAAATAACCCAATATGTTCATCCCCAAGTATTGTGACTTGTGAACCACAATTAAGGAGGAATTCCAACAAATCTCCCCCTTCCCGACTTGGTGGGAGGCACCACAATACCAATACCTTGGCAACAACCTTCAATCTTCTTGGTTGGCATTGACTTAGTCATCATGTCGGACCAATTCAAATCAGTATTTAATTTTCTCTATCTTCAATTCCTTCCTATCCAACACTTCTCGTATCCAATGATAACGGATGTCAATACGCTTTTGAGCGTGAATGGAACATGAGATTCTTGGTCAGATAAATTGTACTTTGATTATCACAGTTCACCACATAATCATCTTAATCATGTCCCAATTCTCTCAGAAAGTTCTTCATCCATAACATCTCTTTTGAGGCTTTAGTGACTGCTACGTATCTTTGTGGCCATACATATCTTTTTTAATTACTATAATTTCAGTGATAAAAGTTGCTTGCAAGTGATTTCATAATTATATTAGTAATTTAATGTGATTTCTCTAATAATTCAAGGAATAAAATTATAATTAGAGCTTGTAGTTGAATTAGGGACATGTGAAAAGAAAAGATATAACCATGAATTTAGTAGTTTGATTTAGTAATATATAATCATGTGTATGGTAGTGGTAAATATGTGAATTAAATGACAATAAATTTCTTATATCCATGTGTCATGTAAGAATAAAATTGTGGTAAAGTTTGAGGTGTTGTGTTTGTACAAAAAATCAAATTCTATATTTTTTCAAATTTTCATTTTCTCCTCAATTTTATTTATAAATGAGATAGATTAAATTACTTTTTATCCTAAATTTATTAGTCAAAATATCAAATTTTACTTAAAATAAAAATATAAGAAAATTCCACCTTCCAACCCTCTTCTTGTATCTTGATTAATTTTTTTTATTATGTTTCTACTAAATTTTTATTTCTAAATTTTCAAAACTATTTCATATCTAAAATATATCATAAACCTTTAAATATTTACGTAAAAAATAATAAATTAAAATTTGGAATAATAATTGACAAAAGAACCAAATTTATTTAATTTTAAAAATACAGATATTTGTTTAGTTAAAAAATAATTAAAAAAGTGAATTAAAGCAAAAATATTTGATGAAGTGAAAGAAAGAATAAATAAAAGACAGAGAAAGTGAGTTTAGGGGTGAAGAGTGATGGAAGGTGGGAGTGGAAACTTGCGTTCCTCTTTCTCCCAATCACGACGTCGTGGCGGTCACAAATTTCCTTGTAATGAATCGAAAGTTTCAGGTTTTGCTAAAAGGGACACTTGTTCTTCTACAAGTGGCAGCAGTGCTTCTACCTCTGTTCTCAGTAACACGCAAGAGGATGCACAACCTTCTTCCAATTTAGTTGGAACGTGTTCTTACATGTGCCCAGGTAATTTATGAAGGTCAAATCAATTTCATGCTAGCAGAGTTTCAATTTTTCATTTTATATGATGATGTGGATAATTAGGGTTTAAATCATTTAGGATCTAGTCTCTCTATTCAGACAAACATGGTAGAATTGCAGCTTAGATAGTTTGGTCATGTGAGAAGAAGACCAATAGAAGCATTGGTAAGAAGAGTTAATTAGATGGAGGATAACCCATTAGTTAGAGGTAGAGAAAAACCAAGAAAAGCTCTAAGAGAAACCATTAGAAAGGGCTTAAATTTCAATGGTCTTTCCAATGACTTGGCTTTTGACAAAACACATTGGTGTCATTTCTCATTTGATCAATGTGGCTAACTGGACTTTGTATACACAAGGCTTTTGTTCTCTATTTTAGTTTTGTTGATTCATGGTAGATAAACTTTTCTCTATATAAAATTTTAAACACCATCTATTGCTATTAAATTTCTTATATATAATATATCTACCTGAAACTTCTATCTTCAAAGGTTTTCACTTTATCCACAGAAAGGGAGAGGATCCAGCGCGAAAAACTACGAGATTTGGCAGTTTTTGAGAGGCTAAATGGAAAACATGGAAAATCATCCCCGGCTCTTGCAGTCAAGAAGGTATGGCCAAACTGCTCTTGCATATTATCTGATATTACCTTATTAAGTGTGCTTGTGTTTTAGTTTAAGAAGGATGTACTCAATCATGATGCTGAATTTACTTTTCATCTTCTATTGACAATCAGCAATGCATTTAAGGGTAGTGTAAAACTTTTTATTGTGTGAATAAATTGATGATGCCAATGTTATCATTTCTACCTGAATTTGATGATTTCCATACAAAATTATGTACTGGGGGTGATTACATGGTTCAAGTTTGATTAATACAGTTATCATAATTTTAAAATGTTCATAAGTTGTATCCTGAAACTGCAGTGTATTTCTTTGTATGTTTAATTATGTAACTGTTATATAGAACTAAACTAATGCCTAGTGTTTCGTCGTCCCATCTATTCTTTATTAACTTATATAGCTTAATGCCTAATTAATGCTAGCAAGCTGCATTGTGATATAAAAGATGTGTTTGAAAGATATTTATCGTGATGCATTATAATGTAAAATTTTATAAAGCATGTTATGTTTAAGATCATATTTTCTGCATGGTTTTATGGCATATAAGTGGCTTTTATTCAGGATCACCTTCTCTATTATTAAATATCTTTTTTGTTTCAAGCATCTTCCGAGTTTTTCATCTTCCATTTTATTTGCCAGTTTTGCAGAACTATATCCACCAAATATGTTCAAGCATCAGATATGCGGCCTATTACTGTTTTGGAAGATACTTTAAATTACCTTTTGAGTTTGCTGGAATCTAAAGAGCATTCGTTTGAAGTAGTTCACGACTTTGTCTTTGATAGAACAAGGTCCATACGCCAAGATATTACTATGCAAAATATTGTAAACAAGAAAGCAATTTACATGTATGAGGGAATGGTATAGTTTTCTGTCTCAATTTTCCTTGATTTGTGTACTTTATTCCTTTCTCTTACAACTGCATTAGGGTAGATGATTAAGTTGCATTTCGGAATCTTGGATACTTAATTTTCAATTTCAGGTTTAGCTAAGCTTTGAAGGTCCATTTATCTCTTGCACAAACTAAGTTTAACACATTAGATGATTATCTATAGAGAAATTGATGTTCAATTCATATTCTTAATTCCAAATACTGGTCTAGTCCTAGACTCCAAACTTGGGGACTAATTGCATCTACTGCTCCATATGAACCTGACCAGGTAAGATGATCAATTCAAATTGACAAAAATGAATGTCTGCTCAAGTTTAAGTTGTTCAACCCTCAAAAGACATTTACTTCCACAGTGGTTCCATGGGACATCAATGTCCTTTTTCTTTGAACCATTGTACACCACCGAAAAGGGACAAGTCACTATGGGTTGGGGGACACGGGCAAATATAAAGAGGCTGATTGTGGGGACCAACTCTAGGACTTTAATCTTTAACACTCTGATGTGGAATTATAGGAGGGAAAGATAATCTTTCTTTCCAATCTTTTAAAAAAATTTGCAAAAAGACTCTAAAAATCATGTTTTTAAAGAATCAGGCCACACACAGCCCTACCTATTTTCTTGTGAGACCTGGACATATGCAAAGCACATGATTCCACTTAGAATTGTGATTCAGACGCAATAGAATTGATTCCAGGTGCGATTCTAAGTTGTATTCAATTCATCTTGCGATCTGTATTAGTCTCAGAGGGAATCATTTTGAATTGTGATTTGAATTGTTCTATTCATGCGACTCTGATAACCATGCACTGGTGAATGCACGGTCATGAATATGCTCTTTCTATACAAGTCAAGCCGGATTGTGTGATCATACAGTATTGCATGCTTTTTGAAGCATGGAATTACAAGCTATGGAAATCAAATAATGAGCTGAACAATATAATTAATCATGCAGGTCAAATTCCATGTTATATCACATTACAAGCTTTGGTGTTCTATGTCTGATCCAAACACTGCATCAATGCATCATCTCAACATGGAACAGCTCACTAAGACATTGACATCTTTGTTCAATCTGTATGAAGCAAATCGAAACTCAAATCATGTGCATGAGAATGAAGCTGAATTCCATTCATTATATGTGCTGCTTCATCTTGGTTCTAACAGCCAACCAATGGTTAGTCTCTACATCATTGGTGTGATTAATTATGTTTATCTTTTCATGTTAATTTTATCCTTGTTGCAATTTAAGTCATGAAATGTAGCTATTTCTAATCCACAGGGGGAGCCACTTTCTTTGTGGTTTAGACGTGTATCAACTCCAGTATTGAAGTCAAAAGAAATGTGTTTTGCTAGGAGAATCTTACGGTAACATATCTCATAATCATTTACCATGAATTAATCATTCCAAAAGCTTAAGCTGTTAGATGAAGACAGATGAATGATTTTATATTACATCTCTAACATGCCACCCCACACAAGAAGAACCGTTTGGGCTTAAAACATAGGCAATGCACAGGACCTCCTATCATGTGCTGAAATTCAACTTTTTATTAAAAGAATGGGAGTAGCAAGGATCAAATTCTAGACTACTTAGTCATAGAGGCTCTGATGCTATAACATGAACCAACTGTCCCAAAAACTTAAACTGTTAGATGAAGGCTCATGAATGGTTCTATATTACATCTCTAACCTCATTAACATTCTTGATTTTAATAATTAAATGGTTTTTTTGTTGGTTTTCTCTTTAAGTCATTTTTTCATATTTAATAACTGTGTCAATTATTGATATTCTCTTTTCTCTTGACAGATCTTTCCGACTTGGTAATTATAAGGATTTCTTCTGTACTGCAGCAGCTCAGGCATCATATTTGCAGTTCTGTATTATGATGCCCTATATCAATGATGTAATTACTGTAACTAGTGATTGTGTTATTTTTCTAACATTCTATAACATCTATTTTGGCATTTTTTTGTGTCTAAGTTGATGCTTGCCTACTTGTGTTGTGCCTGTTACTTTCTTCATATGTATCATAACACAGCATCTTTTGTCATTGTAATGGCCATTTTTAGGAATAACCTTAATAGGCTCTGGCTAAAATATGAAAGATCTACAGAATAAATGAAATGTAGGGGAAAGGCACGGAACATCATATAGGGATCATTACTGTTTTACCAAAATTTTACTCCTCTGGTTCATCTTATCTCTTCCATATTCCAAATAAATCAGATAAATATGCCTACAACTTAATTCTTGCCAGAGCTTACATCTGAGACAAATCTCAGCATCTCAACAATTCCAAACCACATTTGTGCACTCCACATGCAAAATTGCATCAGCAATTAATCTGTGTTGTAGGAATATTCTTTGTGCATATGTACCCTCACATGGAAGTTCAGGATCAAGTGGTTAGTGTTTGTGACGGTCTTGATTACAGAAAATATCATTTCAGAAAATAAATACCTTCACCTTGCACCACTTTCCTAGAAATTTCCACCTTTAATTTGTTATTTATAATTTACCTTACATTGTGAAGTGGGCTAGATAGATCAATTGATGACATTGGGCTCTGTAAGGAACCAAATTTTCAATAAATTATTACATCCTTCATAAGATCTGTTCTACATTTATTGATAAGTGTTCTGCTTGTTGTTATGCTAAAAGGTTCGTGCGCTGGCTTTATCTTGCATCAATTTTGGTGGATACAAACTTCATCCATATCCTCTGTTCGACCTTTCAAAACACCTGATGATAAAGGTATGAATTAACAATTGTATTTGAAGTTATGTCCCACACTGTGAAAACGTTCTATATGGTACTTTTATCATAGGGATCTCCCTTCTAATAGGTTAATCTTTTGGGATGGGCTCACTATGTGCTAAGGCACCACAAGGGTCCAATGTAGAAGTCACACTATGTGGGCACCCAGAGAGTGACGTCATAAGTGCCAACTTGAGGGTGTTAGAGTATTAGGGAAGCAAGGTAAAATAATTTTTGCTTGAAAGAATAAAGGCGAGTCAAAGTGGTTAGCAACAATTAGGGATATGTGGGTTTGGGCCAAACTCAACTTTACAAAATAGGCTTGGATGATGAGAATTATCCCCACTTATCTATTCTTTTCAGGCTCTATCTCTAGCCAATATAGGACATGGGTTTTTCCCAATACACCCTCTCACACCCAACACTATTACCTTATGTTTTTGGATAGGGAATTTTAAAAGAGTAATTCATTTTTTTGGTGAATTTGAAATGTATTGTGTGGGTAAAGAATTTAGAAAGAAATTAAAATTCTAGTAATTTGTAAGAGTATTTTGATTACCTAAAATTGTAGAATTTCAAATTCCACTAAAAAAGTAAGAATTTGAAATTCTAGGTTTTCTCTTCCTCTTCTCTCACCTCTATGTCTTTTCTCTCTCCTCTCCTTCTCTCTTTATTAACACAATTTTTTTTTTCTCTCTCTCTTTATTCTCTCCCTCTCCTATCTCTATCTCTCTCTCTTTTCCCTCTCTTTATTCTCTCTCTCCTATCTTTATCTCTCTTCTTTTTTTTTTCTCTCTCTCCTTTCCCTCTCTTTTTCTTCACACAATTTTCTCTCTCTCTCTCTTTCTCTCCTTCCCCATCTCCTATATCTCTCTCTCTCTCCTCTCCTCCCTCTCTCTCTCAAAACTATTTTCTCTCTCCTCTCTCTCTTCACGTTCTTGTCTCTCTCTTCTCCCTCTCTCTCACCTTCCTCTTTCTCTTTTCTCTGTTCTTTCTCTCCCCCTCTCTCATCTAGCTCTCTTCTCTCTCTTTGTTTTCTCTAAAAAAGTCCCACATTTTCTTTTTCTCTTTCTCCTATCTTCTTCACTCTTTTTCTTATCTTCTCCCTCTTCCATTTTCTCTACTCCTCCTCTTTCTTCTCTCTCTTCTCTCTATTAATATTTATTTTTTAATTATTAAATATTTAAAATATTAATATTAATTTTTTTTATAATATATATTTAAAAAGTAAATTTTACATATTGTAAAAATTAAATTACCCTATCAAAACTAAGAATTTGAAATTTAAGAATTTTGAATTGATTTATCCAAATAAAACATTTTAAAAAATGAAAGAAATTTAAATTAAAACAATTCAAACTCCAAGCAGTTCAAATTTCCTGAAATTTTAAATCCTCCATCCAAACACGTTAGGCTTGGTGCGTGGATGACATGGTAGGTGGTCCATTAACGGATCTAAGATAGACTTTGATATCATTTTATAACAAAGGAAGAAATGTTTTATGTCTCTGATTTGTTTTGAATAATACAGCTACTGATTTATAGACAGAATTAGTCCCAAAGAGGAAACCAAATTTTCCGTAATCAAGAAAAAATCAGGAAGCAATAAATAGCCTTTCACATATGATCTGATCATGATTCAGATTTTATTTAAATCTGATTCTGAACAGATTTATTACAAAATCAAATCAAGGCATAATAAATAAGGAAATAATTGATACAACTTGCAACAGAAAAGAATATTTCAATCAAGTCATTGTATCATTCTGTCAAAAGGAGAGCATAATTCATGGATTGTCATGTCAAAACACCTCAACAAAATGGAATTGGAGAAAGGAAAAATGGGCATCTCTTAGACCAAACTCGAGCATTATTGTTCCAAAAAAATCTTCTGAAAAATTATTGGGGATAGGATGTTCTATAACAACATACCTTATTAATAGGTTACTCTCTAGAGTCTTGCGATTCAAGAGGCCTATCGAAATTCTCTCTTCTTTCTATTCTAATTTGTCCATTACTAATAATCTTACACCAAGGGTCTTTGGGTGTGTCTCATTTGTTCATTTTCATAGTCAACAACATGGGGAAACTTGATCCTAGAGCCCTAAAATGTGTTTTTGTTGGCTACTCTTCTACTCAAAAGGGTAATAAACATTAAATGCTCCTATTTCCAACAAAGTGTATGATGGGGTTTTTCCTCCCATTCACAAACATGTTGAGGAGCATCTGATGAGCAGTGGCAAGGGTTTGGTAGGGGAGGATAGTGTTAAGATACTGCTATTGTATCCTAACAAATAGAGCTCTAGCATATTTTGCAATAAATTCTAGTGCCTACAACATAAACCCATCAAAAAGCAGAGGAGCTTGACAGCTTCAGTATGGCGGGCCATTTGTTAGTTGAATGCTCAGATGTTAAAAAAAGATCACGTGTCTTTTTCAATTTTGGTGGAAGATGGGAAATTGGATGAAAGGTGTGTTGTATGGGCAAATTTTGGAAGCAGTGACTTGAACCCGGATGAAAGGTGATATTTTTAAGACAGAAAGGTCAAAAGGGTATTTGCCTGGAAGACTAAAGTGGGGACGAAGTAGTTAAGAACAGTTAGGGCGACGAAGTAGTTAAGAACAGTTAGGGCCATTAATTTGAAGAGACTCTATTATATTAGAATAATAGGGGCAAATAAGGGTAGAAAGGAGGTATTCAGGAAGTAGTATTTTGTGTGAACTGAGCAAATGCTCAATCGTAAAAGGAAACCCCTGGAGGAGAATTTCTCTCTTTGTTCTGTTCAATTTCAGTCAATCTATAAAATCGTCATTTTCTTTTCCCCATTTCCATAAGGAGTTCCTAATAGAGGGGGCGTATGATCTTATGCCTCACATTAAACAAACATGAAGGCTCAATGTGGTACATAAAGTCATGACATTCTCTCTCTCAGTAAACTAATCTTTTGGGATGGGCTATTCAAACGTGCTTAAGATGTATATCAACTTTTCAATTCATATGTAATCTTGTAAGCTTTATCTTCATCACAAACTTTATCGATCTAACAGAAACTTTTTCAGAAGTTGTTGTTTAATGTATTAATCCAAGTTGTAATATTAGTTGTGTTATGACAGTGTCTGCTGATCTTTACACATTTCTGGCTATATCTTATATTGTATTCTGTATGACAGGAATCAGATTTGGAATCCTTTTGCAATTATTGCAGTCTGGAGACTAGTACAGATGAATCTGGAAATAAGCTACTTCCCACAAAGCAAACTACATTCAGTCATCCCAAAGGCGGGTTCCAGAGCTATAGTTTCTTGGGCTTGCAAGAATATGAAAGGTAGTTTTAGAGCTTGTAGATCTTGTGTGCATGTTGGGAGATTGGAACAAGCAAGCATGATCCTGGATGGTCGCACCTATTTTCATCACATTCCCTAAGTATGCAGATCATACTTGCTGATACGATGCGAATTTGCATACTGATCATCACTTTCCCTAGGCATGCAGATCATACTTGGTGTGCATGTGCTTGTGAATGTACATTTGTGTTTATATTTTGTAAGTCACAAATGTAAAACTCTTCAAGCTATTTGTAATTTGTAAACAAGTGTAATATTATTATGGTAAGTTTTTGTTTTTACTTGCAGAAACAACCTAACAGCTAGGTAGCATTGCATAGTTTACTGATGCTAATAATGTAAATTTCATTATCAAGAATTGAAGTTAATGATTAAATCTATTTTGCATTTGAATTGAATTACTTCTCAAAATTTTGCTGAAGTTTACTAGTATGGCTATTTACCTTTAGAATGAATGTGGTCGTGTTTTATCAAAAAACTGTAAGCTACATGTTGAGATGTATGATATGGGTCCTTCATTTTCATTAACGAAGAACCAGCAACCTATGGCCAATTAATAATAATTGAATGGATCGAATTGAGATCAAGATGTGCCTTCAAGTTTGTAACTTTATACTAGCTTTACTTTTATGTATGTAAATGGTGTAGTAAAAAGATAAAAGAGAAAAGGAAAAAGCAGTGGCGAAGTTCAAGCACTAAAGTGTTTAAAGTACAGATGAGAATGAGGAATATCTTGATTACGATTTTGAGGTTTGTTTTACACAAACTCTGCAAGTTCTTACCTACCCCAGAATATGTAGCTGAATCATCTATCCCATATGAATCAGCCCATGACCATAACCCTCCCACCCCACCTGAAATGAATCAATTAAACATGATTAAGGCATTTGAGATCAATAAGGAATTACTATAACAAGAATTCTTAAAAATAGAAAAAAAAAAGAAAATGGTTCTTTGAAGCCTTCTGTCAAGCGTAATTAAAACAATTAAGAGAAAATTATTATGAATATTCAAGGGAAATAGGAGAAATAAGCCTTATTTCGAATTGTTTGCAGAACAGTGCTTACCTAAATTACATGTAAATGTCAAAGATCAGCAGAAAAAATTGGAATTTGTCCTCAACCTTATAGAAAACCTAATACTCAAAATAATTCTACATATAAACCAAAGAGTTTAATAATCATACATTAGACAAAAACTTTATATTAATATTTAATTATAAATCACAATTGAAAAAATTTTAAGATAGTTACTATAAAAATTGATAAATTTATTATAAATAATGGTCTCTGACTAAATTAATATATAAAATTGTTTTACAAGTGTATTTTCTCTAAACTAAAAACTCTACTAAATCTCAAAAATCAACCAACATAATTTATTATAAATGTTGAGGATATGGACAAATGAAAAAAGATGGCAAAGTTAAAAGAAAAAAATAATAAATGAACTAAATAGGAGTGAAGAAGTGAGACAACAAATGTCTAACATATTATATGAAACAGAGGAATCAGATGAAATAGAAGAAATAGTATATATGAATCACTAGAAAATTTTAACTCCGAAGGTGATTGTGATATTGTGATTCCGATAATTGCGAATGTAAATATAGCATAAAAATGATTATATCTGGAACAAGAAAAACCTTACAAATGGTAGATAAGATAGAAAATGAAGAAGAAAATATAAAATATTGTTAAAAAAATATGTTATTAGAACAACCCAGACGAACAAAATACCGCGAAAAGAGAGAAATCTTTTGAAGAATGTGATCTTGCCCAAATCTTAAAGAAGTAGAAATTCATAATAGAAAAGTAACTACTTAAGATTTACAAAATAAATAAATGAAGTTAAATCTGAAATAAAAATAATTAAAAATTAACTGAATAAGTTAAAAGAAAATGATAATTACTAAGACGTAATTTACAACTAACTACTAATGAATCTACTTGAGAAATAAATAAAGAGTTAGAAGAAAACAAAACTTTTACAATAAATAGGATAAAATTATTTTTAAAAAAATGGCTAGTAAAGGTAAATTTCAAAATAGGAAAATCCTTTCATAGCCGATCATAGCATTAGTTGACTCAAGAGCTTATTTAAATTGTGCAAGAGAAGGAATAAATAATTCCAGCACAATATTATGTAAAAAATAAAATAAAAAAAATTACTTGCAGCAAATAATGCTAACTTAAAGGTTCAATATTAGCTACCCAATGCCAATATATGTAATAATGGAATGTTTCTAAAAATTGCTTTTATATTATTAATTAAAGATATTACAAAAAAAAAATGGAATTAGGTACGCTCTTTTTTAATTAATACAAACAAACATATTCCTTTGAGGTATCTGAACAAGGAATAAAGGCTACAATAAAAGAAAGAGAAGTTTATTTTGAATTTATTATTAGGTCCATGAGATTAAAAAAATTTTAAAATATAACGGACATAAAATAGAAAAAAATTATAAATAAAATTAGTAATAAACAAAGCCAAACAAACCTGTTACAAAAGGAAATACATTAATATAAAAGAATAGAGGAACAACTAAAAGATCCTTTAATACGAACAATAAAGAAACAAAAAATTCTTTTATTAAAGAAGAATGTGAGGGAAGTTCCAAATGCATTTTGGAATAGAAAAAAAGTATACAATTCCATTACCATATGAAGATGATTTTGATGAAAGTAAAGTTCCAACTAAAGCACGACCTGTGCAAATGAACAAAGAAACTTTAGAATATTGTAAAAAAAAAAAATACATGGATTTTTAAATAAAGGATTAATTAGAACCTAGTAAATCTCTGTGGAGTTGCGTTGCGTTTTATGTACAAAATACATCAGAATAGAAAGAGGTGACACTTAGAATGATAAATAATTATAAACTATTAAATAAAGTGTTAAAATGGATAAGATATTTATTTGTTGCTTAATAAAAAAGACTTAGAAAGATTATACGATTCTGTATTTTATTTTTCAAAATTCGACATGAAATCAGCATATTACCAAATAAAAATAGAAGAAAAAGATAAATACGAAACTGCATTC
This sequence comes from Mucuna pruriens, assembly GCA_025330945.1. Taxonomy (NCBI): domain Eukaryota; kingdom Viridiplantae; phylum Streptophyta; class Magnoliopsida; order Fabales; family Fabaceae; genus Mucuna; species Mucuna pruriens. The sequence goes on from JAENHJ010000068.1 coordinate 152,892, forward strand.
ACAGTACCATTTGAATGTAATGCTGGGATTCAAAAAATTCCTCATCTGAATTTCAAAATATCATAAATTCTATTTTAACTCTATATACTGAATTCTATATATGATAAAACCTAAAACCTTTAAAAATATTATAAGACACCTAAAATCTATGGACCAGCATTTTAAACACCTAAAACCTTTAAAATATTGTAAAACAAAATGGTACAGTAGTTTCAGAAAAAAAAGAAGATAAAATTAGCTCAAACCAAAAATAAGATTTTTAGGTCATAAAATCTATCAAGGAACTATTAGTCCTATAAGCAGAATTATTGAATTTACTAGAAAATTTCTTAACAAAATAAAAGATAAAAATCAATTACAAAAAATTTTTAGATGTTTAAATTATGTTTCACATTTTATTCCTAATATTAGAATTATTTGTAAATCATTATTTAATAGACTAAAAAAAAAAAAATCTAAATCCATGGTTTTCTGAATTAACTCAAATAGTCATCAAAATAAAGTCCACATTGATTGTATTGTACTGGTATATTTCTTTTACTCTCCTTTTGTGTATATATAAGAGATGTGGTAAGTGAGAATTGTTGTTATTGTAAGAAAAAAATTATAAATTTAACTTATGTAACTAGATCATTAAAAGTATAAGTTATTTAGTATGGTCACCCAACCACTTAAAAAATCATGTTTATTTTTTTTAAATCTTGACCATTAAAATATATGATCTAATGATTATAGTTTTATTTCTTATTATAAGAAAAATTCTTATTTGATATGTTAAGAAATATATTAAACTAGCGTGTTATGCATGGGAAATATTTACATGAGAAATATAATGATGTTTATATTTTATAAATGACATTATTTATTTTGTCTTCATCTATATTTTAGCTATCCGATTTTGTAAAGAAAGAATATGTATCCTAGATATACTTCTTAATGAATTTGAATTCTTACTATTTAGTTGATTTAGAACTTAATATCATTATCAATTTGCAGATCTAGTTAATGGATTGATTGATTTTGAAAAGGAAAAAATTAGCACCTAAATATGTAGAAGATTTGACGTAGAAGAATCTTTGGATACCCCTGTAACCTTTGTATGCATATTGAGTCTTTGGACGGCACCTAGGCCTCTTTAAACACACCTAGTGCCTTTGAACAATAGTTAGATTCTTTAGACGCATATTAAGTATTTAGTCGACGCCTATGCCTATTTGGATGTACTTGTGGCCTTTGGATGAAAGTTGGATTCTTTGGATGCATATTGAGTCTTTCGATGGCGCTAAGCCTCACATATTGAGTCTTTGGACGACACCTAGAATTCTTTGAATGCAGTTGGAGCTTTTGAACAAAAGTTAGATTATTTGGATGCATATTTAGTCTTTAGACGATGCTAAGCCTTTTTGGACACACCTAAAGCCTTTTGGATGACAGTTAGATTCTTTAGATGCACATTGAGTCATTGGACGGTGTTAGGCTTCTTTGGACTCATATTGAGTCATTGGATGACACCTAAGATTCTTTGGACACACTTGAGGCCATAGATAAAAGTTGGATTCTTTGGACGCAATTGCACCTTTGGATGATGCTAGGCCTCTTTGGATGCACTTAGAGCCTTTAGACAACAATTGGATTGTTTGGACGCATATTGAGTTTTTGGACGATACCATACCTCTTTCAATACATATTGAGTCTCTAGATGACGCCTAGGCCTCTTTGGACGCACCTACAACTTTAGGATGATAATTGGATTCTTTTGACACATATTGAGTATTTGAATGGTGCTAGACCTCTTGGGCCTCAGTTGAAGCCTTTGGACAATGCCAGACCTCTTTGGGACGATATTGAGTCATTGGACGATGCTAGGCCTCTTTGGATGCACTTGAAGCCTTTGAATGCATATTGAGTTTTTGGATGTTGGTAGGCCTCTTTGGATGCATTTACAACCTTTAGATGCATATTGAATCTTTGGATGACACTAGATCTTTTTTGACGCACTTGAAGTCTTTGGACGACACTAGGTCTCTTTGGACACATATTGAGTCTTCTAACAGTGCCTACACCTCTTTGGACGCACCTATAACCTTTGGATGACTGTTGGATTCTTTGAATGCATATTTAGTCTTTGGATGATGCTATGCTGCTTTGTACACACTAGGAGCCTTTAGACGATGCCAAGCCTTTTTGGACGCATATTAAGTCTTTGGATGACGCCTAGGCCTTTTTGGACGATAGTTGGATTCTTTGGACGTATATTGAATCTTTGGATGGAACTAGGCCTCTTTTGATGCACTTAGAGCCTCGAACACTGCTAAAGCTCTTTAGACACATATGTTGTCTTTGGATGGCGCTAGGCCTCTTTGGACACACCTACAACCTTTGAACGATGCTAGCTTCTTTGGATACATATTGAGTCTTTGGATGACAATTGAATTCTTTAGACGCATATTGAGTCTTTGGATGGTGCTAGGCCTCTTTGGACATACTTTGAGCCTTTGGACGACACTAGGCCTCTTTGGACACATATTGAGTCTTTGGATGCACTTGCAGCCTTTGGACGATAGTTAGATTCTTTGGACGCATATTGAATCTTTGGATGGTGTTAGGCCTCTTTGGATGCACCTAGAGCCTTTGGATGGTGTGAGACATCTCTAGACACATATTGAGTCTTTAGACGGAGCTAGGCGTCGTTGGAGGCATATTGAGTCTTTAGACAATGATAGGCCTCTTTGAATGCACCTGTTGCCTTTGGATGACAGGTGGATTCTTTAGACGCATATTGAATCTTTAGATGACACTAAGCCTCTTTGGATGCACTTGGAGCCTTTGGACGACGTTAGGCCTTTTTGGACACGTATTGAGTCTTTAGATACACTTAGAGCCTTTGGACACATATTGAGTCTTTGGATGGCGTTAGGCCTCTTTGGATGCACTAGCAATCGTTGGATGATAGTTGGATTCTTTGGATGCATATTGAGTCTTTGCACGACATTAGTTTTCTTTGGATGCACCTATAGTTGTTGGAAGACATTTGGATTCTTTAGACGCAAATTGAGTCTTTTGATAACACTAGACCTCTTTGGACGCACCTAGAGTCTTTGGATGACATCAGGCCTCTTTGGATGCATATTGAGTATTTGGATGACTCAATATGCCTCCAAAGACTCAATATGCCTCCAAAGACTCAATATGATTATCAAACAAATAAAAAGTTATTATGGGTATCGATCCTTACATTTGAATGACACTTAGGTCTTTTAGATAACACTTGGGTCATTTGGACACATATGAAGTCTTTGGATGGCATGCTCTTGGATGGTGTCTAGGCCTCTTTGGACGATTCCATATATATCTTAATGAATTTGAATTCTTCTTATTTATTCAATTTAAAATGTTAATGTCATTATTAGATGTTTATGTTACTTGTGTTAATCTCCATGTGAGTAGTAAGTATTTTGTATTAATTCTAATTCCTTGTGCCATTTTATGAAATTAATATTTTTCTAGATGTGTATACGAGAAAGTTATAATCAGCTAGACTTATAAAATACTTAATTATATGATAAAGTTATAATTTATATCAAGAGGTATCTAGAGCTAGAAAAACATTAACTAACATACAATTCAAAATTACAATATCTTAATTTTAATCAAAACAAACTTCTAGTAGTCCAAATCTAAAGGTAGAACAAATACTAACTTCAATCCTTTTCAATTTTAACATATTTCTTCAAAATTTGATAAGAGAGGGAGTTATTTTCAATAAAAATAGCTGTCAATCTATTTTAAAAGGTTTAAATAAATAAATAATAATAAAAATAGAAATCAGATAAACATATTGAAAAAACCTTAAAGAAAAATACTGAAGATTTAAATAAATAATAATAAAAAAATAAAAATCAAATAAACGTATTAGAAAAGTCTCGAAGAAAACTATTAATTATACATAAGACACATGTAAAAGACCCTGATAAATACTCCTTCTAAATGTATTATTATCCATGAATGAGAAGTTTTTTTATGCTGAAAAATGAGAATTATAAATAATATAAACCATTAAATAACTTTTAATCTTAATATTTTTATATGGTTACATGGCTCTAATATACAATTTTTATTTCTCACACACATACATTGAAACATATTTGACCATTCACCAAATATTTTATAATCTAACTATTCATATATAATAATTAAATATTATAGTCATAGTCATCTTATATATAAATATAAAAAGAGAGAGATGGGACAGAAATGAGTTTACAGTTGTTTTCTTACATAGGCAAGCTTTTGTGTTCGATTGATTCAATATAAATGAACATATCTCTTAAAAGGAGACTGAATTCATCACTTTTTATTTCTCATATGCTTTGAGGAAAGTTCATATCTATCTATCTACACACATTATTTTCATATTTATATTTTTTATAGTAATCCTTTGTGAAAAGTGCAAACAGGTGGATAAACCAATATGCATATTGTCTACATTCAGCCCAACTACTTTAGTTTTTATCCCCTTTTGCTCACATTTCACCATTCCTAATCCTTTCGCTCTGTGATCAACGAAATGAATCTTTTTCTTATAAGTGGAATGATTCATTCGATCATATATGTACTCTTTTTTTTATTTTTTTTTATTTTTATCGATATGGTCAAGAAAACTGAATCCTTATCTAAATAATGGAATGATTCATTATATCCATTTACGTACGTCACATTGCAGTCTTTTCAAGTTACTAATCGAGACAAAGAAATGTTAGTTTTCAGAAATATGAAATTAGAAATTAGTTTTCTATTTTTATATACTATTTAATAAACAAAATGGTTCTCAGGAACAGTCTTGGCTTATCTTTTTTATAAAAATATTTTTATTGGGAAGTATAGATATAACTTTTTAAGTTGGAAAAAAGATTAAATTCTAATGATGTAAACCCTAAAAATAACACGATACTCATATCAGTGAACCTATTTAATATAGTTATAAATTTTAAAATAATTTTTTTTATTGAATTTATAAATAATTATATTTAAAATAATAACAAATACTAATAAATAGTGTTAATATACTCATTATAATTTTAAAAACAAAATTACTTTATATAATATATTCTTTAATCTTTTAATACACTAAATATTATATTTTTAAATTATTACCGCAACCTTCAAGAAATGTTTTAATAGAAACTGTAAAAAAAATTTAAAGTAGAGAAAATGATTTTTTTATGTTAAATAAAATAAAAAATATTAAAATCACACCAAAATATTTGTAATTTTAAAATTTTATAAATACTTTTATAGAAAAACATATCCAAACCTATTAGATTAAATTATTTTTAAAATTTTATCTTAATTTTCATACAATAAAATATTATAATAAATTATTTATAAATATTATTATCTGCATAACTTTTTTAGATATTTATTTTTTCAAAAATAAAATAAATGACTTTATTTTGTATTTTCATAAAAATAATATTTTTATTGAAATTAAGTCCAAAAATATTTTAAAATTTTTTATTGAAATTAAGTCGAAAAATATTTTAAAAAATTATATAACTTTGGTTTATCATTTGATAGTACGTATAAGTAGAAGACTACATTTGTCAAGTTAAAATTTATTTTTATAATTTTTATTATTTCAAAATAATAAATTTATTTTAAACAATAAAAATCATTATACGATAAATAAAAAATATTAAAAACTTTAAATAATAAAATTTTACTTGAATTTATCTAAAAAAAGTTATTTATTTAAAATGATATAATTTCAAAAATTACTTATATATCAAGAAAAAAAATTTATTAAAAATTAAACATAAAAAATTTTAATTTAAAGAAAATATATGTAAATATTTTCAATAACATATATAACTAATCAGATTTTAATTATCGATGAAAATCATGATTCTCGGACTTCATAATTCATACGAATAATGATTTTTAGATGCGAAATGATGTTATTTTACTGTTAATTTAAACAATGTTCATTTTCTTTTTACTATCATGCAACGCATTTGTTAGACAAAAAAAATATATAAATTATAAATTGGGAAAATTTTTATCATCTCTTTTAATTTTAGAAGAATATTTTTGAAATACAGATATATAATAATGATAAAAATAAATTAAAAGATAAAAATGATTATATGTAATATTGTTTAATGTTAATAGAACCAAAAATTTTATTTATTGTTATTTAAAATTAACCCCCAAAAATGATGATAACAAACTCATTTAAAATTATCAACTTGTTAATATATATGTTGGTCTCTTTAAGAAATAATTTATATGAATATATATATATATATATTATAAACTATCAGTAACATATATAGCGTATTTGAACTTTCAAGATCAAATTATATATCTGGTTAATTCAAAGTTAAAAAGTAAAAACACATAAAATAATAAGAAGAGAAACTGTATTTGCTGATTTTTTAGTATAAGTTTTTATAGAATAAATGAGAAAAAAAAGAGAGATTTCCAAGATGAGAGGTTGGAATACCTAATGTCTTAAATACAAAAAATAACTATTAGTTGTATTAACCGATATGAATAGGTAATTAAGAGAATTAATTCTCAACATGATTTTAAGGTGAGATTTGAACACCTAATATCTTACATGAATAATACAAATAACTATCACTCACGAATGTTTATGATAGTTAATAGATAAAAATAATAAAAAGTAATATTATAAAAATGTGATTGTTATAAAAGAGAAATCAACAATGGTTGAGATTTAAAGATCAATGATTATTCCAATGTGGTACACTCCTGGATTCAGTATCATTCAAAGTAAGCATTACTGGTCACTGACATTGTTCTGATTTTGAGAGTTCCTTCATATTTGTTTTCTTTCTAAATCCATATTTTGTCCATTGTTTCTGGCCTCATACCCTATAACTGAATCTCTTCATTTTCTTTATTCTTCTTTCACTAGTTAATATTATTCATATTCCAATGAATCTTCATATATCTGTCCAATTTTAACTTTACAACTGTTGCTTTTGGATTCTAATTTATATGACATCAATTTCCATGAAAACCAACAAAGTAACAAATCCTATTGGAGCACCAAAAATCATATGAAGTGTTTTTAAACTTTGAAGCAACATTTTGAGCTGAAAGTTGAGGTGACTTAAACAAGAGGGTGGATCATGTCTGAAGAACCACCAAGTATTGTGGTGATCCACTATGCTTCAAGAGACTTCAATACAAGTGCCATTAAAGTGGTCCTCCAAGGATTTTCACTTGGGCATGGAGACAAGCTTTCACTACTTGTAATTCTTCGCCATGCCAATAGTCCCACTAGGCTTCCCTTCATTGCACCTGCCAGATTGCGTGAGTGTCTCATGCTTTTTTTTTTTCTTCTTGATAATTCATTTTGATATGTTTTCTTTTAAAATATTATCCATGATCTCGATTTCGGCTTCAACATCAAGTTTTTTGAGGTCTCTGCAACTGCAATTGCAGCTGGATTAGTCACATCTGTATGTAATTTCTAACATCATTACGGTGATGACATTACTCACGTAAGAAAGACCAACTTAACTATAATAGGGACAATTTGCTGTGCCATAACCTTTGTTTGTGCCATACCCCTTTCGTGTAAAGTGGCTATATGTGTCCTAATAAAACTGGGGTTGAGCTTGAATTGTAATAGGGTCTTGTTTTCTTTAATTATATTGGCTACCCCTTTTCTTATTTCTAACTTTTTATCTTCACGTATTTTAGTCTTTTGAGAAATTAAGAATACAGATAAGTACTCCAGTGTTCCTCATAACTTTCTTATGGATACAGGTGGATTATTTGAGACTGATCACAAAATTGTTGAGCAAGAGGTTGCCAAGAAGAAAGAAGAGCTCTATAATAATGCAAGAATCAGGGAAATCTCTGAGAAGTGTAAAGCAGATAAGGTTAGATATTAACATGCATCTAGAAGTGCAATCTATTAAGTAGAATTTGTTTTTGGTGAACTTGGGGTATTCCTTGGATGAAAGTCAGGAACTAATTTCTCGAGATACTGAGATCCATTTAAGGAACTGATCTCTGTCTAACAAATGTTCTTCCATACACATGAACTTGGAGATCAAACTCTTGTCCTCAAGTTTAAAGAACATGGTTATCTATCAACTATACTACAACATGGTTAATCCATGCAGAAAATTATCTATCATTGTATTATATGATTATGGAATAGGTGGCCTGAATTATGTCACAAGCAATTTTTCACAAGGGAATTTAGTGGTAAAATCATAGTAGATTCTATTATTTAATATTTTGGGTTGTCTAGCTCTTGATAAATTTTCTAATAGAATCCTTTTATGAATGAAATTACTCAGATCCAGTTCCAAATAGAAATGCTTCAAGGAAATTTGCCAGAGGTTGCTGTAAATGCTGCCATTCGTTTGGAGGCAACATCAGTGATACTTGATAGGTCAGTTACACTCTTTCAAACTTCTATTTTCTACTTTCTTTATATCCCAATCAAAGAGAATGGAAGAGAAAGGCCTCTTCTTCTTACCAACCAAACATAAATAAAATAAAACTTACCACAAAAAGATGAGTTCATGATTGTGAAAGTACTTCTCACGAGAAACTATCCAACTCCCCATCATTGTTACTTTCTAAAGGAAAGTATTTTTTGTGTTCCATAATCATTTGTAGCAGCCATCTATGCTGTTTAGACCAAAACCGTAGAAATATCATCATTCATCCTTAAACAGCTCAATTTTTTTTATAATTGTTTGTAGCATAAATGTGATAAACTTTTAGTGCTTCTAACAATATGTAAAACGTCAAAAAACATAAAAACATGTGCTAACTTGCTTTGTGTCATACATTGTTGATGTGCAGACATATGAAGAAATATAAGAAGGACTTCATGCAGAGTCTCTCTTGTGCTTTGTTAATAATGAAACGTGACAACTCTATGCGACACTTGAGAGGACCAAGGGAAACACATCTGTGTGACAGAGGCAATGACAATGCAAGTTGTGTAAGATGTAAGGAACTGAACCAATATAGTTTATATGTACTAATGGTGTTCTACTAGTAGATGTTGGAGATCCCATGTTAATTAGTGAGATGGTTTGAATAGTATATATAAGTGAGGGATAATCTCCACTTTACAAACTGATTTTCTAGTGTTGAGTTAGGCCTAAACCTACATTTTAAAGATGGTATCAGTGCATATTCTAGCGATTGTTATTGAGTTTATCGGGCTACTTGTTATCAGACCATTATTGGGCCACTTGTAGATGTTCGATCTTACAAATTTCATGCTCGAGAAGTCCACTATCAGTGAGATGACATGAATAATGTATATAAGTGGAGGACAATCCTGACCTTACAAACCAGTATTGTAAGATTGAGTTAAGCTTAAACTCACATTCTTAAGAGTAGTCATCATTTCTCATCCATGTGGTCAAAAAATCTTGATATATATAGAACTTCAGAGTCATAACACACTATTCAATTCCATGATAAAATACCAAAAAGTAACCTTCCCTTTTTTTAGATCTGCAAGACACAAAACTCATTTATTTAGTTGAAAACTTATACCATTTTATTTCTTTTTGAGTATGTACAACATTTTTCAAATCATTTAAGGAGAAATCAAGGATATTTCAAAGTTGATGCAATGGTGTGTTTAAGCAGGTTCTAATTCTAAATCTCCACCAAGAATACAGCAAGTGGAAAATGCAATTTTCTGCTCCAATTCCAGCTCTTCAATTCCTACTCATACAAAGGTTGTGTGCCCACAATTTCATTCTCAAGTGAAAATAATCCTTGAAAATAGTGAACAAGACATGGCAAGAGGGTATTGCCTATTACCCGTTCCTGATGCTCAGAAGACTAATCATATTGAATTCTATCATATAGAAACACCAGTCAAACATTGCAACAACCATGAAGCATATCAAACAGTTGAACAATTTAAAAATTCTGTTTGCTCAGTATGCAGTAACAGAAGACCGAAATTTGAACTGATGAGAGAATTCACATACGCGGAGCTGCATGAAGCCACGCAGGGTTTTTCCCCAACGAACTACTTGTCAGAAGGTGGATTTGGTTCTGTCTACAAAGGGAAGCTGCAAGGAGGACTCAAGATTGCTGTTAAGCAACATAAGTGTGCAAGTCTCCAAGGAGAGAAGGAATTCAAATCTGAGGTTAATGCACTCTGCAGAGCAATACATGAGAATGTAGTCATGCTGCGTGGATTTTGTTCAGAAGGAAATAACAGGCTTCTTGTGTATGAATTTGTTTGCAATGGCTCACTTGACCAACATTTATCAGGTAAGAGAAAATTGATACTACAAATAGATATTACTATGAAGAATGAAAATGAATAAAAATTACTGCATGAATCTCCTGATATGATTGTTACAGATTGGAGAGACTAACTAAGACTATAATGATGCAGAACACTCACGTAAACCTCTTAGTTGGGCAGAAAGGATCAAAGTAGCTGTTGGAGCTGCAAAAGGCTTATTGTTCTTGCATCAGAACAATATAATACACAGAGATATGAGACCTAGTAACATCCTTGTTACACATGATTATGAAGCAATGGTAACAAAGCACACAGCTTTAGAGAATAGTAATTACATTTAAAAATACCATAAACTCCCAATTTTATAAAGCATATATGCTATTGAAACATAGAGAATTCATCATGATGCTTGACATTACTTGTATAGAATAAACATTGGTGGGTAGAAGTAATAGTTACTTGTATCCTTTAACCAAGATGTCAAGTGGAAAAAATCACATTGAGAGGGGAATACTCACTATTTGGTGAGCATACAGTCCCAGGTGGAGATTAGTTACTGCTTTTAGCTGTAGATTCTTTGCACCTATCCTGTTGGTACAAAAACAAAACATTACTTGCACCTATCCTATATGCTAGTATGAAATTGCCTATGATTGCAAAACTTATGGACCACAGTTTTAAGACTAATATATGTGACTTCAACCTAGAATGAACTTGAAAAATATGATAAATGGTCAGACTATAAGCTCCTTCCATAAATTGCAAAAGTTAATAAACTACATTATTGCTTCTGAAACATTGAGTAACAACTTTTTTTTTTTATCTATATCAGCTTGGAGATTTTGGTCTGGCTAGAACTGAACAAATGGACTCCTTATACTCTACAGATGTTGTTGGAACTATAGGGTATTTGGCACCAGAATATGCAGAATCTGGAAAAATGTCAACCAAGACAGATGTATATTCTTTTGGTGTGGTTCTTCTTCAGCTAATAACTGGAATGAGGACTGCAGACAAACGGCTTGGCGATAAAAGTCTTGTGGGATGGGTAACAATCTAAGTAAAACAATACTTTTAAATTTTAATAAATATATCATACATTATGTGTTCCCTTAAACTTGGAGGGAGAGCTTTCTGGTCTTACTCGTCTCGGACAAAATTATCTTCATCGAGAGATACCTGTGGTTTATAAATAAAAAATCATATAATGGCGATAAAAAAATGAAAAGAAAAATGTAATATGAGAATGAATGGTTTTACCAAATAAAAATTCATGATAAAATAAAATTTCTGATAGCCTATTACAATTTTGACTTGGCATTTCCTTCATTGCAATTTAAGTTCCTTTAAAAAATTAACCTCTTGCTTTCTTTCAGGCTAGGCCACTATTGAAAGAAAGGAACTATCCAGATCTAATAGATGAAAGGATGATGGATAATCATGATTGCCATCAGCTCTTTTGGATGATTCGTCTAGCAGAAAAATGTCTAACTAGGGATCCTCAGAGGCGATTATCCATGGATACAGTAAGTCTAAATCAGTGAGTTTCTCCATGGATATGGTGTTAGTTGGACACTCCATGGATACTGTGAATACTGTTAGCTACATTTTATAATTCTTTTATTTTTATGTTTTGAACATTTATGCCAACATAGATCCAAATATCACAATAATTAGATGAAGTGCAGTACTCTATTATGTCTATGTTTCATGCTCATTTTAAAACATCAATTCTCTCTTTAGATTTAAAATTAGAGGAAATAATCTATGTACTAGACAAAGTATTTTTACATTTTCATTCAATTATAAAGTGTCTATATGATATATTTGTTAATATTTATAACAACTACTCCAAAAATATATTAATAATGATTTCTAAAATTGAAAATTAAACTCTAATTTATATCAAGTTTATGCATTGTATTATAGTAATGTGATGGTGTCTTATGATATTTCAAAATTTGTCCTATTTGTGTCCATTTGATATCATATATGTGTCAAGTGTCTTCTTGGTGGTACCTACATGTTGTTTATATATGTTTGTAGGTGGTCACTGCCTTAGCTCATATAATGGAAGGCAATACATGCAGTGTTGTACTGAAAGACTGTTCTCCAGCGCGGTCAGATTCATCCTATGACATGTCAGACTTAATTTTATCAGATACATCTCTGGAGTTAGAAGGTGAAGATGAAAGCATCTATGCAAGATATGCTCCAATTTGTTTAAGACCACCACCTTCTCCTCCAATGGGAAGCACTTCGTCAAGTACATCAAGCATGTTCACAGGGCTAAGTGAATCTTCTTCAGATGATTTGTCCAATAATGAGAATAAGGGTAAAAAGCCAAATGATCAAGGTGGGATAGTTTAAACCATTATGGCCTTGTTTGTGTAGTCCACAAGATAATAAGACAGCTATTCCTTCCAAGTAAAAATGAAACAGTTATCAGAGTACCTTCTTTTTAGACGTAGACTAGTGAAGAATAGGGCTTTCATGCGAGGTCTATTCGGTTCACGAAACATTATATAAAAAATGTAACAAACGTACCTGATATACAAAATTAATTTTAAAGTGTTATCTAATAATAGCGATAAATAATGTCTTGTTCCTTCATTCCATAAAATGAAATTTTGTTTCCTACATTGAAATAAATTATATATCGAGCAAAATGGCGTTATTTGAACTTTTGCTTCTTTACTCTGAACATTTCTTTTCTTATTTTTGAAAAAAAAAAAAAAAATTTAGTTATTCTAGAATAAACACATATTTCATTTAGTTTTAAATATAGGGTTCCCTAAACCCTAAACCCTAAACACATATTTCATTTATATATATATATATATAAATAAAAGTAAGATCTTTTGACATCATATATCAAAATTAGTCAAATTATATATTTAATAATTTTTATAAAATAAAAATTTAATTGGTTCAATTATTTAATTATGTAATACTATCTTCATAAGTATGTATACTAAGTTGTGCATAATATAAACTTTTCTATACATGTTATCTAACGATGTACATTTTTATATATTTTAAATATAATATTATAAGTTAAAATAAAGTAATGTAATGAATCATTAAATAATTTTAAAATTGTAAGAAATTTTGTATATATACTTGATCAAATTAATAAAAACATCAAGTTCAATTTTTATTGTATAAAAAATTATTAAAAATGCAACTTGACTAAATTTAATTAATACTACTGCTAATGGATACCGATCTTTTATATATATATATATATATATAGAAATAAATAAAAGTAACTTGACAGAGAGAGGTCAAACGAGGTTTAAGTTATACTAACTATTATATCATCTAATAACTTCACATAAAATGTAAATTTTATCAATATAATCATTTATTCATAACTTTATGTTACATTAATTATTTGTATCAAATTACATTAAAATTCATCAACAATAAAAAGATAAATGATTCATATTTTAATATATTTTAAAATGTATATATTATATTAATTTTGATGAATAATACATGATGTATGTAAAGAAAACTTTGAATATATCAGTTAGATCATTAAAATTCACATTTTATATAAGGTTATTGGTTGGTGTAATAATTGATTATATATATATATATATATATATATATATATATATATAATAACTTTATTTAAATGTTAAGATATTATAAATCATAATATATTTTGCAATAACGGCTCAATTTTGGTGTAACTCTTTTTAGAATTATATTGATGTCATTTAATTCTTCATCGCATATGAATATATTCCTATGAAAAGTCATACATTCAACAAACGTAAAATATATACTCCCACTATACTGAAATATTCCCATGCTTATGAAAGTCGTCCATGGGTCAAAGAGCATGTGTCTCAATGTGTTAAAGACTTATGCTTTAGCTTTTGACTTATTTTGACTTAGACAAGCCCCATCATTACATACATAACTACTTATTTATTTTCACAATATAATTTAATAATATCACTACAAAAAAATTTCAAATCTGTTATAAAATAATTAGTTATAAAATTTTAAAATCAATAGTTATTTTGTAATTAATTTTAGTAAAAATAATTAGCTATAAAATTACTATAATATTGGTGGTAGCATGAAATAAGTAGCAAATTAGCTAAGAAAATTATCTTAATTAATTTGTAGAAAATTTTTAAAATTTGTAACTATTTTCTAATTAATTTGTAGTAATAAGAAATATAAATGAATATAATTTAAATTTAGATAGAAAAATTAATATGCTAATTAATTAATAGTTAATTAATTATAATTTATCTACTCTTATAGTGATTGCAATTCCATAATGGAAGAAGTTTATAAGTGTTTATTTAATACTTTTATGGAAAGATGGCTCTATCAACGAATAGAGAAATATATCTTGATGTAAATCTTCTACTATCTTTGCATGCATATATCTAGTATAGTTAGAGATAAGAATATCTTTTGATCTCTAGTTAATCTTAATCAATAATAAGTTAGTATGTAATCCTTTATTTTTTTTAATTAGTGCATATGTTGTTTGGTTGTTATCCAATGATCTATTCTAACATTATTCAAATATTTATTTAGCATATTATATAATATATAAAACATTAGAGTATACAAACTTTAAGCAACTAGTTTATAGGATAGAGAACTTAAAATCAATAGTTATTTTGTAGCTAATTTCTAGTAAAAATAATTAGCTACAAAATTACTATAATATCAACAGTAACATGAAATAAGTAATAAATTAGTTAAGAAAATAATCTTAGTTAATTTGTAGTAAATTTTTAAAATTTGTAGTTATTTTTTAGCTAATTTGTAGTAATAAGAAGTATAAATAAATATAACTTAAATTTAGTTAAAAAATAAATAATATTCTAGTTAATTAACTAGGATTTAACTACTAATTTAAATTATAGCTAAAATTAGTAGCAAAATCAAAAGAATCTTATAGTGATATATGAAAAGAAGAATCTCTAGTAATCCGAACGTAAAAATAAAAGTTTTATCAAGTAGATTATGTTTATAATTTTATAAAATTTTAAAATTGTTTCATACTTTGTTAGAATAAAATAAGAAAAGGAATGTTTGATGTGTATTCTTTTGTATCACAAATGTTTTATGATCTAGAATAGTTATTACATCACTAGAGATGAGGATTTCTCTCTACATACATCCATCATTTTAGGTGTAAATAATACAGTGAGTGATTCTTTATTAAATCTAGGTTAGACTCTAATATCCATCTTAGAAAATGGATTTAAACCTAATTCAATTCCAAAAGGTAGTCTAAGAAATGAAAATCTCTCCTCAATTAAAATTCTTTAATTTCAAACTTTATCTCTAATCAATGTAAAACTGAAAATTTTCCTAATACACTATTATCAAGCTTAGACTTGAGTTTTTTTAGTATCCATCAATAAAACAAGAAAATAAAATACTAGAAAGATTTTAAAACATCATAAATTATCTCACCTTTGATTCCAATGTGAAAGCATATCTTTGTTTGGTAATTTTTTTCTGGTGCCGGAAAACACCCAGAGTGAGACATCAACGGCCAAAAGACAAAAAAGAGATCATCAAGCACAACCTATAACACCCAGAAGCAATCCCAATCTAAAGTTTCTTTTAGACCATTTGAAAATTAACACACCTACTCCAATTCTCAATTTTCAAAAAATAAATCATCAAAAATCAACATTAAAAAACCAACCAATAAAACTTGTCAAAGAAAAATCTCAAAGTTCATTTGGAAATTTGACCAAACACATAACTTGTAACCCAGGTATCGGTCCATAACAAATCAAACAAATATTTAAAAACTTCTCTAAAACCCATCAATCCCTATAAAGACCCGTATAGTATTTGTTCTCCCTCCCCCCCAAAAAAAAAAAAACTCTAACCCTTAGAAAATAAACCTCTTTAACAAATTTAGTCCATTTGCTCATCGGAGAGAACAATAAGGCCAAATAAAATCAACGGAGCAAACATAAAATAATAACATCATGAGTAAAAAATTTGCTCATCTTTGCTGTTACAAATCACATTCCTTTACAAAACTCTGCAGATAAAACAATAAAAAAAAAGTTAACACAGAAAAATGCTTACTTCTTTTCATGTTCCTTAAAAAGGTGGAGTTGATACGTAAAAATAATTAATCTCATTAACAATCCGATGAAACCCTTTTGCGTGTTTCTTATGTTGTCAGTTCGTGTTCGTCTCTCTTATTCTAAAATAGTATTTAAAACAAAACAACAAAAAATATTTAGTGACATGAAAGTATGTAACAATGAAATAAGAAAGAAAAAAACATAACAAAGAAAAGGAAAGAAAAATATAAGCAACCTTATAACCAAACTACTACCAAAAAGCCATATTTTCTCATATCTTGAGCTCTAGCAGTTTAAAATCAGAGAAACGTGTTCGGACATGTCTAAAACAATAAAGAAAATAATGGAAATAAAAAAGAATTGTGTCTCAAATTAAAAATAGTAAGAGGGGAAAAAATGGTATGAATAAAATATTAAAAAATAAATAAAAGGAGTATAAATCTTATCTCCATAGCAGAGAAAAAGATGAAGAAGTTTTGGTTAGCAATGGTTGACAAAGGAAACTCTTAAGAGGGTTGCGGTGCTATGCTAGCTATCTTTTATGACCTCTTCGAATCCCATCATTTTGCAAAACAAATACATGATCATCAAAATACGTATACATAACCTTTTAATTATGTGTGGTAGTTCATCTGTTAAAATGTTGATAGACCAACTGGTAAAAAATGCCCTATTAAATTGTCTTGAACTATGCATTCGACTCCTCTAAAATATATATACTACAAATATAATTTTGGTTCCATACTTCTAAATATAACACAACAATATTCTTTTAAAAAAATATATGATTAATTAATATGTCGTTATTTTATCGATTGTTCTTTAGTTTCTTTTCCAAAGTCAAGCATGATCATGGGATTTTTTTGAGTATAAGAAGAGTAAACACATTAATGTAGTAATCCTGTGTCACTTAACCATCTTATTATTTTTATGGATAACAATAATATTGGAGCAAAATATCCAACTTTGTCCATGACTCGTTTAATAAGTCCTAGGAGAAAAAAAATAAAACAAAGATAATTAACTTTTTAAATTAAATATTTTATCCAAAACATAAATAAATTATATTTTTGGGTATACATATATTTTCATCTCCTTTAAAACCTTAGAGTAACTTTTAACAACAAACACTCAAACTTATATATCAATAATTTTCCATGAGTAACACTCATGTTTTCATTTCTTTATAAAAATATAACTCCAAGTTATATTAATAATGCAATCCAATGTTCTTATCTAATGTATTACAAAGTTAAAAGGTTTAATTTATATAGGATATAAATTAAAAATTGTTAATAATTCAAGAAACAAGTATTTATAACTAATA
Organism: Mucuna pruriens; assembly: GCA_025330945.1. Lineage (NCBI taxonomy): Eukaryota > Viridiplantae > Streptophyta > Magnoliopsida > Fabales > Fabaceae > Mucuna > Mucuna pruriens. Next base: position 170,593 of record JAENHJ010000068.1, read on the forward strand.
AATAATGTTTCCATATTTTCTTAAAAATAAAGAACTAAGTTTATTGTAAATTTGTAACTCTCTCGGTTTTCAATTAAGAAAAATGAGTATAATATTCCAAAATAAAAAAAAAACAAGACACTTAATAATAAAACATTAATCACGAGTAAAATTTACTCAAAATTTCAACTTATTAACTAACTTTATCGAATATGTCAAAAAAAAATATATATATATATATATATATATATATATTATAAAAATAATAGTATTATCATACAATATTATCGTCAAACCAATTAATTTTCACTTAGTTTTCATGCAATTAAATTTGTTACTTTTTTATATATAAATAAGTCATATGATCCAATAATATTTAACTAGGTATGATCACATTTTTAATAAATATTTATAATGTTTATATGAGCAAAATAAATATTACATCACTAATCAAAATAATTAATATTTTTTCTAAAAGAAGAAAATTCTCTTAAACTTAAACTTAAGCATATTTTCATGAATAAATAAAATATTTGTCATGAAAAAAGATCATCACTATCACTATTTATATATATATATATATATATATATATATATATATATATATATATATATATATATATATATATATATATATATATATATATATTTCCATATAAAACTCTTAATCCAAATTTGAAATATTATATATAGTTCATTTATTTTTTTAAAAATATATATATGAAATTTAAAATAAATATAAATCAATCATTGGTTGATCAAATGAACAATATTTAGCAACAATATGTGAGTATAAACTCTTTTATGAGTGAAGCATATAGCATACACAATAGTACTTTTCAAAATTTCAAAACTCTTAGACAAAATTTTTATTGTTACATTATTTTCACATTTACATGTTACTTAATTAACTTATCAACTTATGTAATAGAATTCTTTTAAGTAGATCAATGCACTAATTGATTTAAGTAATACAATCACTCAAAAATAAAAATTGACAAGTTCCTCCATTATATACATAAATAAGTCACTATAGTGACAAACATTCATATTCATTAAATTTACTTCTAAAGTAAGGATGAAATTACAGTCCAAACAAACAAACATAAAAAAACTCATCTCCATACATAGACTTTCTCAAATCATGTTTCTTAAGAAACATATTAGAAAATATTTTCTTCATATAAAATTATATCATGTAGGTGATGGATGATATATCAATTTGTACAAAAATTAAAATATCATGAATACAATGTACAAATCATATAAACTATTTAATATAATTTTAAAGAACACAAAGTGACATTTCATGAGTTGCTTTTATTATTTGAACAAATTGGATACTATGATGGTCACATTATACCAAATAAGAAATTCATTAATCAAAATAATAATTTATACATGTTTTCAAAATTACATAATTCAAAAGGCATAATGAAAAAACATCTTTTTGAATGCACTTAATAAATAACAAGTGTTATTAAACATCAAAATTCTTTCCATATTTTTTTTATTGTCACATATTCATCATCACTAACAATTATTTTTTGTTATTTAGACATGCAATTCGCTTTATACATATAAACACAAATAATGCATCATGGTAAATAAATAAATATATATATATATAATATTTCTCTTGAACATGTATCAACACATAACTTTGCAAAAACAAATATATTAAATTCATATTTACTTAATTAATATTAAATAATAAATTACATGTTCTCAAGTATAAATTTAAGTTCAAAATTACATAAAGACACAATTTAAAGTAATATGAATTTTATTGAAAAATATAATCTTCATGTTACGTGTAGATAAATAAAAAAACAATGTTATAATTATATAACGTAAGAATATTAAAATAATTTTATCTCAAATTCTCTCAGTACACTTATGCTTTAAAATTATAAAATTTAATTAAAAAATTATTATTATTTTATGATCATATCTTAAACTTTCGTATCATAATTATTTGACCACTCATTGTCACGTCGATAACATAATTTCGTTGTAACATATATAAAATTTTTATATATAACATACCTTATCCAATTTAAAAAAGAAAATATATGCATACAATATAATCTCCTCCAAAATGAAAAAATATCTTAAATCATAATAGTTATAAATATTCAACACACATAAGTATCAATGCATTGTCATCCTTCTGTGTATTATAATTATTTACAATAAAGAGTTCAATGATCGATTGATAATACACTACAAAAAAAAAATTTAAGTTTAGCGACCAAAACAAAAGTTGGTCGCTAAACTTAAAAATCGGTTGCTAATTTTGGATTGGTGACTAAATGACTTAGTGACTAAATTAGCGACCGATATTTTCCGTCACAAAATCCTAGTCGCTAAGCAATTTAACGATTGAATTGTGTAGCTAATTGGAGGTCGAAAATTTAGTTGTTAAATCGGTCGTTATTTTATTTTTTAAAAAATCACATGGCTAAGTTTTTATTTTAATTATTTGATATAAAAAAATATCGATCCTAATTTAGTCACTAATTTTAAACAATTCGGTTGCTAAATCAATCATTAATATTTTTGGTTTTTAAATCAATAAATAATAATTTAGTCGCTATTTTATTATTTTTATATTTGTAAATACTACATAGTGTAGTTATATTACCGGATCTTATTAATTAAAAATAATTTTATCCATCTTATTAATTTGTAGGTGTTGATGGGGAATTTGATAACAATGAGCTTGATCACGAGGAAACTCATAGTGTAGTTATATTACCATAGTATGTTTCTCTTCCATTCCCTTCCGTGGAATTGCCAAAGAAGGTACTTATTCTCCCCTTTTCAGTTTTCTCTATTTATTTTCCCTTTAATTAATTAAAGAGAAGATGTATGATATATAGGAGGTTAATTTAGTTATCTCATTTGTTAAAATATTTTAGGTAAGGTTGGCAGTTGATGCAATCTTAAGCTGAGGGTGCTGAACGGAAGGAGCAACTTGCAGCTTGGACTGCTAATAAGAAAAAAGTTAGTTCCTATACAATGAATTTACAACAAATTGGCAACTTGCGGTTAGTTCCTATGCTTCCTTATTCCCTGTACCATTCATATACTAAGATTCCTGCACATTTTCTTAAAATTAACTTGGTATAAAGCACATAGATTATCTTTATTTGGATACATGGACACTCAATATACTCATGTAGAAGATATTAGGCATGTGAACACCACATTTTGAGTAGTATTAGTAAGTGTTAAACTCCATATTTAAATTGCAACTACTGTGGACAAATTGCAATAACATGCTCTAATCAAAAGGTTATGAATAAGTTAGAGGAACCAGAAGATGTAGTTGACCCCATTATTAATGTGCCATATTGTATCACATCATTCATATTGGCATAAATTGACTTCTTTTGTGAATATACTATGTTAAATAACTTCATTGGTATATTGGGATTAGAATCCTGCAATCTCTGGTGTTATCCTAGAAGATTTTGATTCTGTCTTTGTCAACAAGTTCTACCATAGTCATCTTGATGATTTATGTAAGCTAATCTATGCTCTTGGCATTATTTTCTTTTACTTCCTTGACTTGTCCTAAATTGTGATGGTTGACTTTGATGTCACATGCGTTCTTATTATGTATGATTAATGCAGAAAATGTAAATACATCTGTAGTTGCTGTAGCTTCTCTTATTGCCCGAACCCTTTACATACTCACTAGTGAAATTGAAGATGTACATGATTCAACGTCGGTTGCTATAAATGTAAATGTCTCACTTGTGGAAGATCTTATGGGTTGCCTGTTGAACTGTGATCTTGGTCTTTCTTGTAGATTGGTGAAGAAATATATTTAATAAGGAAGAATAAAAATGCATTTTCTGGCAGTTTATAACTGTCAAAACATGTTAAGCGTAAAAGGAATTGGAATACATTTAGGCGGTTTTAAACCGACACTGAATATCAAATGAAATAAGAATCAAATTCATTTTTTGGTGGTTATAAACCTCTAATAAATATTTTTTATTTTCTAGCGTCAAAACTAGGAATTAGATAAATACCACAAAAAACCGTTTTTGGCGTATGCAGCACCAGCGGTTATTTTAACTCCAGAAATACCATTTGTGGCGGTTTTAAACAGCCAGAAATTGTAATTTTAACCCTACAAATAACATGTTTTTTTTTGTAGTGACTCCCTCTTGCTATGATTAAAAATAAATGTTTGTCATTAATTGTATTTGTGATATTTAATATTTATTATGACAATTGATGGTTAATTATTAGTTATAAATATGTTTTTAAATATCCTTTACAATCAAAACTACAAATAAATAAATTATGTTATTGTAATGGATAATACATATAAATACACTAACTTGACCTCATTGTTACACGTAACACATTTGATTAACATTTATATTAATAAATATTTAGTATTATTTATTCTAAAATTAAGATTGAAAGTCTCTGTAAATATTTAGAAACTCTAAAATTCAATTCAAGTCAAAACAACAAACAATATCTAGATTTGAATTTTTTTTTTAATTTTCAGTTATAAATTTGAAAGAGTATAAATAACTTATTCATCTTAGAGGAGGTACAACCAATAGCAAAAATAGGTTAAATTAAAAATATATATATGTTTAAGCTTAGAATACTATTAAAACAATATTTAAACTATAGAAATAATTTCTATGATTTTTTAATAAGAAAATAAAATAATTACAATAAATAATTTACCTATGAGAATAACTTTTTTTAAAATAATTGGTACATGTTTGATTTGACTAATGATTGAGCATACCATGACTTTGGTACAAGTAACCGCTTATATATATTACTCACTATATCGCATATTCTTTAAAAATACACACATTTTTTTTCTTTTAAAAAAGACTTACTTGAATACGTTTTGAGTATAAACCATATTTATAACTGGCCCTCTAAGTCCTATGACCTCAACATCATCACAAGGTTGAGAGAAAGTGACAGGAACAAGAACAAGAAGGGTAACAATAAGAACGAGAACAAAATTCTTTTATGATTCATTCAATTAACATGAATCGCTTTTCTTCCTATGCAATTACAGCGTTGTTCTATTAGAAGTAAATAAATCAGTATACATGTACGACTAATATTTATTGTTGATTGAGTCAAAATATTTTAGTTTAAATTTTTATTTTCTCGATTTTATTATTTGATTTTCTGTTACCCACATCTAGAATTCTGTTGTTAATGTGTGGGGTAGTTTCCAACTTTCTGGATTTCATTATTTGATTTTCTGTTACCCACATTTAGGATTATGCCGTTAGTGTGTGAGATAGTTTCCAACTTTCTAGATTTAGTAGTTATAGAGTCAAGCCTATAAATTTGACTCTCTTAGGATTGTTAATATACAACAAAAAAATCAAGTTTGAGATAAAAGAATATATTGAGAAAGAGATTTTGAGATAAAAGAATATATTGAGAAGATATTCTCTCTTTCTCTCTTGCTTTCCACAATATATGCGTGTGAGTATTATTTTCTGTTAAAAATTATGTCCCACTGATGAGCTGGTTAGATCCAGCATTGGTTTTGTGAGGTTGTGAGAAAGTTAGTTTCAAAAAAAAATTATTGAGTGTGTGAGGAACAAGAGAGTTCTCACTTTGCCAAATTTTTTTGAGAAAGAGAGATGGCCACAAATTACAATATTGTTTGGTCTGGTCCCAAATTAGATGAAAAATTGGATTATAACTATTGGGCATTGTTAATATCCACCCATTTGAAAGCTCACAATATTTGGGGCTTTAATGAACTAGGCTTACAACAAGGAGTGATGAATGCTGTTCAAAGGAAAGATCAGTTGGTTCTTGTGACACCCTTCTACCCCGAATACTTAAATTTAAATTAAAATAATCAAGTAAATAAAATGAAGACAGGGTAATAGTTAAAACCAAAAAGCACAATTTGTATTAAGGATAAAAGGTTCACATGATAATTAAAAGGTAGGCACAAAGTTTTCAAAGAGGTTTTAGATCTAAACATTATAATTGAGAAAACTAAAGTCATCGTCATCTTTAAAATAAGTCATTCAAACATCAAGGCATAGAGCAACTATTCTAACTTTTAGAACCCCAATGTCATACTAATTAGAGTAAGACCTCACCTTTTCAAACCCGGCACCATGAGTGTCCTCAACGTTACCTAAAAGAAACAACAAGAGAAAGTACGGTGAAAAATCGCATTCAATCATATATAAAGGAAGATAATGCCCCAAATCTCACTCATTACCGTACTCAATTACTAATAGTTAACAGATGCTCATATATCAATCACATTTCATTCATTCAAAATCAATCATAGTTCATTCATGTTTACAAAAAGCACATGCTCGCACAATGCATATGCTCATCACCACACCTAAGAGTCTCGAGTCGGAAGTCCACACCATGGGCGAACCTCCTCAATTCCCTTAGTTATCACTAATGATGGTCACACCGTTAAACACCCTGTATGGGCCGGTGTGTCGCACAGTTAAACACCACCTGTGGCCCATGCATATGATTGTCCCCCATCATTAGTCCCCCTGTTAAACACCACATATGGCCAGGGTATTATAGCCACGTTTGGCTTCTCATGCATCTCATGCCTCTCATGTCCATGCTCAATGCATTCTCTTCACACTCTTATTCTCATGATTTATTTATACATCATTCGCACAGTCTACAATCATACCCAACCATATTAATTTAATCATCATTATTATAAATCATTCATCAGGAAGCACGGGAACGCACATAAAACACCATTGAATTTCACCCAGTTTCATCATTGCACACAAGAGCCTCAAATCATGAACAACCATAAACAACACAAGAATCAAGTAATTAGGACAATTAATCATACAGTTTCCCAACAAAAATCACATTAGGACAAGATGTTAATCAGACCATAGAGCATATTGACAAATCTTTTCTATCGATTAAAATATTTTTAAAACATAATAATCAAACGAAATTGAGAATTTAGATCCTAGAGGGACTTAGGGATTGCCCTCACTACCCGTACACTCCCGATTTATATATGATCAAACCCATCTCCCCCGTACCTTAGAAGCGAAGAATAGTGATGATCTGATGCGGCTCTAGGACGGTCTGAACACTAAAGCTCCTCTTCCTTGCAGGTCGGCGTTCTCTCTCCTCTAAGTTAGGGTAAACTAATTACCCCCGTCTAATATTCTAACTGGGTCAGGCCAACCCCAACCCGCCCGTCAGCCTCCCCTGTTAATTCAATTAATTAAATTAATAAATAAAAATAATTCAGATTAATGCTTCATCAGTTTATAAAATCATTAACTCCCTCACTAAAATAAAATTAAATGTAAATTTTTAAATACTAAATTAATTTCCTGCCATCATTAAGAATAATAACAATAATAATAACATTTTAGTTCGGAGTGCAATTATTCAATAAAATAATTTCCTGCATCAATTAATAATTAAAATAAAATTGATAATAATAATAATAATATAATTTATTTTTCTAAAAATAATTAAATAAATTTTAGAACGTTACAGCGCTATCACAAATTCACCAAGGTGTAGATTATTCAATTTTTGGCAAAATAGCAAATGCCAAGACACCCAAACAAGCGTGGGACATATTGAATTTGTCATACAAAGGAGTAGAAAAAGCCCAAAAATCCAAACTGCAATTCATGCGTCGAGAATATGAAAGATATGAAATGTCCAATTCTGAAACCGTGGAACAATATTTTTCACGAGTAACAAATCTTGTCAACAAGATGAAGGTGTATGGAGAAGACATCCCTGAAAGCAAGGTGGTGGAGAAAATTCTACGCACCATGCCAATGAAGTTTGATCATGTGGTGACTACAATAGTTGAAGCCCACGACACAGACACCATGACAGTTGCAGAATTGCAAGGTAACATTGAAAGCCATGTGAATAGAATCTTGTAGAAAACTGAAAAAGAAAATGAAGAAGCCTTGAAGAGTCAAGTAAATTTTACCAACATAGCAAAATCCAGTCAAAGTGAAGATAGTAGAGCTCGTGAAGGTGGAAATAGAAATTCCAAAGGTAGAGGTCGTGGCAATTTCAAAGGAAGACGTCATTATAATTCCAATCAATAATGGAGAGACAACAATTTCAGACCACCTAATCAAGGAAGAGGTGGACACAATTTCATATCTACCAACTATGGAAGAGGAAGAAGCAACAACTCCCAAGAAAGGACAAATTTCAATTGCTACCACTGTGGAAAGTTCGGGCACATAGCTGCAAATTGTAGATTCAAACAACAAGCAAATATAGCAGAAAACCAATATCAACATACTAGTGAGAGTTCTGATAATCCACAAACTTTACTTCTAGCAGCAGACAATTTTGCAGGCGATGGAGATATTTGGTATCTAGATACAAACTGCAACAACCACATGTGTGAAAAAAAAAGAGTTATTTTCCTCACTAAATGAAATGGTAAAATCTACCGTGAAATTCGGAAATAATACAAATATTCCGATTTTGGGGAAAGGCAGAATTGCTATCAAATTGAAGGATGGTTCTCAAAATTTCATCTTTGATGTTTTCTATGCTCCTGGTCTTCATCACAACCTGTTGAGCATGAGACAATTATCAAAAAAAGGCTACAACATGCAAATTCTTAATGGCTACTGTACCTTGATTGACAAAAATGAGAGATTTGTTACTAAGGTAAAAATGACTCCTAATCGTCTGTTCTCTTTAAAAGTTGATCACAAAGAATTATCCTGCTTGAATTCTTTTATACCAAATAATGATTGGTTATGGCACATGCGCTTTGGACATTACCACTTTTCTGGATTGAATTATTTATCTAAAAAAGAATATGTATCTGGTTTGCCTATTATAAATATTCCTAAGGGTGTATGTGAGACTTGTGATATTGCAAAGAAGCATAGAGCGTCTTTTCCAACTGGGAAGTCTTGGAGAGCAAAAAAGCCATTGGAAATAGTCCATTCAGATTTATGCATGATTGAGATATCAACACATGGTGATAGTAGGTATTTCATTACCTTTATTGATGATTTTAGCAGAAAAACCTGGGTGTATTTTTTGAAATAGAAATCAGAAGCCTGTGATGCCTTTAAGTTATTTAAGGCATTTGTAGAAAAACAAAGTGGTTGCAGAATTAAAGCACTAAGGACAGATAGAGGCCAAGAGTACCTTGCCTGTGCAGATTTTTTTGACCAACATGGAATTCAACATCAACTAACAACAAGATACACTCCTCAACAAAATGGAGTAGCAGAAAGGAAGAATAAGACGATCATGGACATGGTGAGATGCATGCTAAAGGATAAACAATTGCCCAAAGAATTTTGGGCAGAAGCCGTTGCCACTTCTGTGTATATTTTGAATAGGTGTCCAACAAAAAGTGTTTATGATAAAACACCAAAAGAAGCTTGGAGTGGAAAGAGGCCCTCAATCTAACATCTCAGAATTTTTGGGTGTATTGCATATGCCCACGTACCTAATCAACTTAGAAAGAAGCTTGATGACAAAGGAGAGAAGTGCATCTTCATTGGTTACAGCACCAACTCAAAGGCGTACAAGCTCTATAATCCAATGACAAAGATGGTAATTATAAGTAGAGATGTGACCTTTGATGAAGAAAGAATGTGAAATTGGTCTTCTAAAGCTCAAAATGAGCCTGCAGTAATTCCAGAAAATTATGAAGAAGAGAATGGACATGTAGATCCAACACTTGATGAGCCAAAAACATCAAGCAGACCACAAAGGCAACGAAGACTACCAGCTAGATTGGAGGACTATGTTGTGGGTAACGACAATGACCCATCTGATGAGGAAATTATCAATTTTGCTTTGTTTGCAGATTGTGAACCAGTTACATTTGAAGAAGTTGCAAGTGATCGAAATTGGAGAAAAGCAATGGATGATGAAATTCATGCCATTGAAAAAAATCAGACGTGGGAGCTGACAGACTTACCAAGAGAGATAAAAGGCCTATTGGAGTGAAGTGGGTGTACAAGACTAAGTACAAGCCTAGTGGAGAAATAGATCGTTTTAAAGCAAGGTTAGTAGCAAAAGGATACAAGAAGAAGCCAGGTATTGATTATTTTGAGGTATTTGCTCCTGTAGCGAGATTAGATACAATTCGTATGCTTATCTCTCTATCAGCTCAAAACAATTGGAAAATTCATCAAATGGATGTTAAGTCTGCTTTCCTAAATGGTACTTTAGAAGAAGAAGTCTATGTTGAACAACCTGCTGGATATGAGATTGAAGGCAAAGAAGATAAAGTCTATAAGCTAAAGAAAGCATTGTATGGCTTGAAGCAGGCACCTAGAGCGTGGTACAAGAAGATTGATTCTTACTTTGTGCATAATGGTTTTCAAAGATGCCCGTTTGAACATACTCTATATATTAAATTTGTTGACCCTAGTGATATTCTTATTGTGTGCCTTTATGTTGATGATTTAATCTTTACTAGCAACAATTCAAAGATGATTGCAGAATTCAGGGAGGCCATGATTAGATGCTTTGAAATGACAGATTTGGGCCTAATGTCTTATTTTCTTGGCATTGAGATCATTCAACAGGCTGATGGAATTTTCATTTCTCAAAAGAAGTATGCTATAGACATTTTGAAGAAATTCAAAATGGAGAATTCAAAACCAATCTCAACACCTGTTGAAGAAAAGTTGAAGTTGAAAAGAGATAGCGATGAAAGAAGAATTGATTCAACATACTACAAGAGCTTGATTGGAAGTCTCAGATATCTGACAGCTATTAGACCAGATATAGTGTTTGGAGTAGGATTGTTCAGCAGATTCATGGAAGAGCCACGTATATGTCATTTACAAGGAGCAAAAAGAATCCTGAAATATATTAAAGGTACTTTGACTGAGGGGATTTTTTATGATAATAATTCTAATATAAAGCTAGTTGGATACACAGATAGTGACTGGGCAAGAGATATTGAGACAAGAAAAAACACGTCAGGGTATGCATTTCATCTAGGCACTGGAGTAGTAGCATGGTCCTCGAAGAAACAACCAATAATTGCACTCTCAATAGTCGAGCTAGAATACATAGTTGTAACAAGTTGTGCTACACAAGCAATATGGATGAGAAGGATGCTTTAAGCAATGCATCAAAAGCAAAATACTCCCACAATGATTTTTTGTGATAATAAATCTGCAATTGCACTTTCAAAAAATCCAGTTTTTCATGGACGATCCAAGCACATAGACATTCGGTTTCATAAAATTCGAGAATGAGTGATTGAAAAAGAAGTTGTTATTGAATACTATCCAACTGAAGAACAAGTTGCAGATATTTTTACAAAACCACTGGAAGGAGAACTGTTTTATAAGTTGAAGAAAATGCTCAGGATAATTAGTGTGCATACTTGATTTAAGGGAGGCAATGTTAGAAGTAAATAAATCAAGTATACATGCACGACTAATATTTACTATTGACTGAGTTAAAACATTTTAGTTTAAATTTTTATTTTCTTGGTTTTATTATTTGATTTTCTGTTATTCACATTTAGGATTCTGTTGTTAATGTGTGGGGTAGTTTCCAACTTTTCCGATTTCATTATTTGATTTTCTGTTACCCACATTTAGGATTATGTCATTAGTGTGTAGTATAGTTTCCAACTTTCTAGATTTAGTAGTTATAGAGTCAAGCCTATAAATTTGATTCTCTTGATATTGTTAATATACAAAAAAAAATCAAATTTGAGATAAAAGAATATATTAAGAATATATTTTCTCTTTCTCTCTTACTTTATACAATACATGCATGTAAGTATTATTTTCTATTAAAAATTATGTCCCACTGATATTATGTTCGAGTCTCTACTGTTCCAAGTGTGGGGACGAACAATTAATAAACAGTGCCGTCGAGCTTCTGCTGAGCAGTAACGCGGCGTCAGACAGCGTGTTGTCTTAGTTCCAGCCATCGGATTCTTTGGGGATTCGATGCATTGTCACCGAATACGAAGAATTGGAGATGGCGAGCTATGACATTTACAGCTAATAATATTATAAATGCCGAAGGTAGAGGGCTTGGGCACAACGGAGAAGGTCGAATTTGGAGACCAAACTTGCTACATTGTCCTCGTCACCCTCTACCACTTCACTTTTATCCCTTTCGTGTTTGTCGTTTCTAATGAATACGAGTCATGCATGCCAGTTTACCAATAAAAAATCTAAATAAAAATCAGAAATAGAGTTGAAATTGACTACTTTAATATAAAATGAATGAAATCACCTCGGTTCACTTTTAGTCTAAGGTGCAAATCCTTTGAAATGGTACTCAAGGTTAATGATTTACATTTGTCCAAAAAAACAAGGTTAACCATTTCCAGGTCAAATAAGATTGATAAAATCTTTGGCAGAAAAAGTTAGAGATGAATTTAGAAAATAAAAGAGATATTAATTTAATGTACTCTTTTTTGCATTGGAGTAATTCATAACTATTTCATATTTTTTAATTAACACATGCAAATCGTGCATGCCCTCCATCGCATGCATAGTAAAGAACTACTCGCCCACCGTGCACAAAACTAATAGAAATGTACTAAATTGGTAAAAAATAATAATAATAATAAATATTAAAAATAAAAAATAAATTAAAACAAAAAATAAAAATAAATATACAATAATAATTATAGTTATTGGTGTTACATTTATAGTTATAATTAAAAATAAAACTAACATTAAAAAACTTAAAAATCAAAATAAGTTAAATTAAAAATAATTAAATTAAAAAATAAATAAACTAAAATTAAATTAAATTAAAATTAAATCTAAATATTAAAACTAAAAATTAAATCTAAAATAAAAATTAAAATTTAAGATAAAATTAAAACTAAAACTAAAACTAAATTTAAAATTAAACTAAAATTTAAAATTAAAATTAAAACTAAAAGTAAACTAAATTCAAAAATTAAAACTAAAATTCAAAGTAAAAGTAAATTAAAAAATAAAAATAAAACTAAAATTAAAATTAAAATTAATATTAATATTAAAAATAAACTTAAAATTAAAGCTAAAACTAAAACTAAAATTTATAATATAAAATTAAAAGTAAAAGTAAAAATAAAATTAAACAAAAACGAAAAGGTAATAAAAATGAAATCTAAAAACTAAAAATAAAATAAAATTATAATTATAATTAAAAATGAATTAAAATTCAAACTAAAACTAAAATTAATATTAAAATTAAATTAAAAATAATCTAAAACCAATTTTAAAATTAAAAATAAAACTAAATATAAACTTAAAACTACACACAAAAATAAAGTTCAAACAAAAGTTAAAAATATAACTAAAACTAAAATTCCAATTCAAATGAAAATGTAAAGGAAAATCAAAAGTAAAATTAAAACTAAAACTAAAATTAAAATTAAAATTAAAATTAAAATAAAAAATAAAATTCTAATTAACAATTAAATTAAATTTAAATTGATAGTAAAACTAAATTAAAATTAAAAATAAGATTAAAAGTAAAAGTAAAATTCAAAAAAAAAAATTAAAACTAATACTAAATTCAAAAATAAAGCTAAAATTTAAAGTTAAACTAAGTTAAGTTTAAAATTTTAAATAAAACTAAAATTAGATTTAAAAATAAAAGTAATACTAAAATTAAAAAGAAAATAAATTAAAAGTAAAATTTTAATTACAATGAAAACTAATATTAAAATTAAAAGTAAATATATAAATAAAAATGAAATAAATAAAGTTAAAACATAAAAATAAATAAAAATTAACATAAACTATAAATAACACTAAAACTAAAAATAAAATTAAAACTAAAGACAAAATAAAATTAAAATTAAAATTATATTTAAATTAGTAGGCACCCTAAAATAAGAAATAAAATTAAAATTAAAAATAAAATAAAATTGATATTAAACATAAAATTAAAGAAAAATGAAAGTGAAAATGAAAATGAAAATTAACACTAAAACCAAAAGTAAAATTAAAACTAATATTAAAAATAAAACTAAAATTATAGTTAAACTGAAAATAAATTAAAATTAAATGAAATAAAGTTTATTGTAAAAGTAAAATCAAAATGAAAATTAAAAAAGTTAAATCTAATATTAAATGTAAAACTAAAAATAAAAATAAAACTAAAATTAAAAATGAAAGTAAAGTTATAAATAAAATTCTAATTAAAACTGAAAATAAACTAAAATTAAAAAATAAATAAATTAAATGATAAATAAAACTAAAACTTAAACTAAAACTAAACTAAACTAAATTAAATTAAATTTAAAAATAAAACTAAATAAAATTTAAATTAAAACAAAAACTAAAATGAATAATTAAAAATAAAAATAAAAGTAAAATTAAAACTAAATAAAATCAAAATTAAAACCAAAAGTAAATTAAAAATAAAACTAAAACTAACACTAAAATTAGAATTGAACTGAAATTAATTTAATATTCACAATAAATAAATATTAAAATTAAAATTAAACGTAAAACTAAGATTAAAATTAAAATTAATATTAAATTTATAAATAATAAGAAAATTTAAAATAAAATTAATATTAAAAATAAAATTTGAAATGAAATTAAAATATTAAAATTAAACTAAAAATAAATTAAAATTGAAACTAAAAATTTAATTATAAATAAAATTAAATTAAAAAACTAAAACTAAAACTAAAACTAAAACTAAAACTGAACTAAATTAAATTAAAAATAAAATAAAATAAAACTAAAATTCCAACTAAAATTAAAAATTAAATTAAAGCTAAAAATGATATTATAATCAAAATTAAATTAAATTAAAATTAAATCTAAAATTAAGGCTAAATTTAAAATCAAAACTAATATTAAAATGAAAACTAAAACTAAAAATAAATTTAAAAATAAAATTGAAATTAAAAATAAGATTAAAGTGAAGACTAAAACTAAAATGAAAACTAATATTTAAAATAAATTAAATTGAAAATTATAAATAAATTAAAATAAAATGGAAACTAAAATTAAAATTAAATTTAAATTTAAAGTTAGAAATAGAAACTAAATTTTAAATTTAAATTTAAATTAAAGCTTAAGTGAAAATTAAAATCAAAATTAAAATTAGAATGAAAATTAAATTAAAAGTAAAATTAAAATTAGAATGAATATAAAAATGAAAATTAAATTAATATTGAAATTAAAATTAAAATAAAATTAAAAATTTAAACTAAAACTAAAATTAAAAATTATAATGAAAAGTAGATTAAAGTTAGAAATAAAATTAAGATGAAAATGAAAATTAAAATTAAAGTCAAAATTAACATTAAAAGTAAAGTTAAAATGAAAAACCAAAAATAAAATTAAAACTAAAATGAAAATTAAAATTAAAAATACCTTTTATGCTATATTTAAATCTTCATTATCTGCATAGTCATTTTCATCATTTTGATATTCTTCTTATCATTATCATAAATATTAATGTCAAGTATTGTCCATTAAAATTATCCCAATTTAAAGTCTCATTATCTTGATTTACTAATGGAGTTTCTCATTGTTCTCATGTATCACTCAATTCATTGAGTTGATATGATTTAAAGTCATCTTCATGATTTGACAATGCAAAAGTATTTCTTGACTTAACTTTAGCCACAATATACCAATTTCCGATCCCCTTGATAATGTTACTAGCTGATTAGTAATTATGTCATGACTTAACTTTTATAATTGCACAACCTGCATAAAATTGTTATTTAGAAAAATATAATTGATAAAAATAAATACTATTACTTTCATAATTTAATTACTATTAGTAACCCTAGATATAAGCTAAACATATTTAAATAAACAAAAAATATATACAAAAAATATAACAAAATGTCTCCCACCACCCACTACGTGGCTATATACAAACTCTATAACACCCCAGCGACAAGATATTCCCCCTTCCCCAATACATAAATAAAAAATATACAAAAGTTTATAACAAAATGTCTCCCCTCAACTAACTAATCGGCAAGATATTCTGCCCCACTCCTGCTGAGCAACAAGATATTTTAAATTGAAACAAAATTTAAAATACATAAATTAAAAATGTATTTAAATAAATAAAGGACATATACAAAATTTATGTAAAATATAGTAAAAGTAAATCATATTTAAATAAATACAATATATATACCATTAATTTATGTAAAATCTAAAAATTAAAAAAAAAACTGAATAAATATTTGTTGTAACCAAAAACATAACTTAGATAACAAATTAAAAATAATTTTTTTTTTAGTAAGAAGAAGCTAAATATCTTTTTTTCTATTCAACCTCCTATTTTTGCGGTAAGTTAAATTGAAATTAGAATAAGTCACAACATATTTAATTATAAAACAAACAAAAATGTTTTACTACAAATACAATAAAATAAATATATAACTTATTAAATCTTTTCAAAGAAGCAAGTGGTTCCACCAATTGATGAGGATTCTACCAAAGAAATTTCAGCTAGTGCCACCTACAAGGGTAAGGATGTCCCAACACTAGAAAAGATAAGTGTCCATTTCCCTCAAAGATTAAAAAATGAAAAGAAAGATAATGAGTTCTATAGGTTTCTAGAAATCTTTAGAAAATTGCATTCATATTCATGTAATGGTAAGCTTACTTAACAAAACATATATAGATTAATCATAATTACTGCAAGGAAAACATCCATATTCATGTAAGTACAATCATTCAGATAATCACACAAATCAATAGACTCTCAAATAACAGACTGAACTAGTCCTACTCCATGAACTCTAACTTTTCAAACGATCAATGGCACACTTTCCCTCAACATAGTATACATGATTATCAAGTCATCACAACACAACATGTACCAAAAATCATTATAGGAAATGTTAAAACCTGATCTATGGATAAGATAAGTGATTTGTCAGATAGACATATGTGGGTATTGGCTCACCACAACTCAAGGTTTGCAATGACCATATCTTCCTATGGAATCTCCCCTCTCCCTATTTCCAAGACCTAATTGTCGTTACCTCTTATACAACACTAGGCTTAAAGGTCAAATCTAGTCAACCAAGCAAACTTACATGCCTCCTTGTAATGCATCATATAATTGTCAACCAACGTACTCAATATGTCACATCAAGTCATAACATCAACAAGCGACAACACTTATTATTCTTAAGAGAAACCTCCTAGTTTAACATTTTCATTCATCATTCGTTGTCATGATGAGTGAAAATTTTCTTAAGTTTTATGAATGGTAGGTCTTTATAGTTCAACTTTGGAATTTCCATTTTTGTGCATTTTCATCTTTATGATTTTTCTCAATATTTATTTAAAAGAAATTAACTAACTAAAGTCCAAGGAAAATGGTTTAGATAGAGATATTCCATGGGTTTCTGTTTTCGCTTTGTAAGCTACTTAGTTTGCCAAGTGAATCACTTGAGGTCTTTCTTTACTCCTCACGCATTTGCTTAGCGAGTGGGAATGCTCACTCAGTGAATCCACCGACAAAAAGGGTGTACTTTTTAGAGTTGACTTGCTCAGCGAATCCCATGACTCACTCAATGAACCATTCGTTGTAATCACCTAGCGAAGGGTTTCTTTCACTTAGTAAAGGGTTTTTTTCACTTAGTGAAGGGTTTCTTTCACTTAGCAAGAAGGACTAGCACTCACCCAACGAGTCCTAGACTCACTCTGGGAATGGAGCCATAAATAGTTCTACTCTCTATTTTTGTTTGCCGCTTAGTGAGACATGAGTCTTGTCCAACAAATCAAGGTGGGAAAATTAAGCATTTTCAAGTGCTTGGCTTTCACTCAACAAGTGGGTGACTTGCTCAACATCACAAGGTGTTTTATGTATTTCTAAGGTTTTTGCTCAATAAGCACATGACTCGCCTAACAAACCTATGAGTTTTTAGGTTTTTTATGACTACTTACCTAGCAAGTATGTGGCTCACTTGGCAAATGTTCCTCATTTTCGAATTTTAAGTTAAACAGGGTGATTTTCTCAACAAGAGACATCTCTCACTCAACGAGCATTCATACAAATTTAAAGGATTATAATCCTCACCTAGTGAGTACATGACTCACCTAATAAGGGTTATTTTCCATATTTTTAATATATTATTTTGAGGCACTTAGCGAGACAAAAATCTCACATAGCAACCATTCATCAATTTTCCAAAAATTCAAATCTAGTTGAGCGAGTAAGGCTACTCACTCAGCAAGAAATCATAACAATTTTATACCTTAGCACAATTTTGCAACGAAAACACTTAAAAACACACATAGCACTCTAATAACAACTCAAATAATCATCATATAACATCATGAACACATTCATCCATCATAATCATCATTTTGACAAAAAACACATATTCAAAGCTTATCATGCATATTTCCTTATATTTAAGAAATTTCTCAACACATCACATTATAGCTTACTATATCATATACTCATGCATTAAACTCTGTTTTAGCTATCATATAATATTATTCAACTACTAAAACACAGATAGGAAAACCTTATCTGATCATGTTTAAGGAAAGAAGTCTGCAATCTCTATTGCACATTTTCTCTCTGAGAGAAGTAGACAAACAATGTAAAAGTTTATCATGTATAAGATATCATAAACCTTTATTGCCAAGATACCTTCATTGTTGAAGTCAATCAATGCATATCTTCTCAACATGCCAATATATATCAACATTTGAGAAGACAAAAAAAGGTTGATGAAAGCTATCAATAATATTCATAAACAAACTCGTTTTTGGATGCTCTAAGAATAGCTCTAAAAAAAGCTTGTTAAGCATTGTTTTACTCTAATCTTGATTGTAAAATTTTGTTGTTTTAATAAAAGTAAAGCTCTATTTTAAACGTTTTATGCTCACTTAGTGAGTTATCTATGTAAAAGCTTTTTATAGCTTTGTGAAATCTGAAGAGGCTTAGTGTTAAAGAATACTTTATTTTCTTATAATATGAGTTGTATACAAGTGGTTGTAAAATATAAAGAGGCTTGAGAATACTTTTTGTAAGTCAATTAGACTTGATGAAAAAATCATTTAGCGAAAAGGATTAGATGTAATTCTAAATTGTAGTATGAATTAGGATAAATATTCAATGTTGATATCTTTGTCCCTCTCCTTTTTATCCTATTCTCACATTTTTGGATGCTTAGCTTTCAGTTTTATTTTGAACTTATATATCTTTGTGAAAAGGTTTTAAAAAGTTCTTAAAATCACGCACAATTCAATTTCTTGTATGTATCTTCTTTACACAAAAATAAATAAAATTCATTAAATATTGGTCAAGTGGGAGGATTTAGAATTTTCTTTATTTAGTATTTTATTAATTGATGTATTTTGTTTTACTAAAATATGAATGAGGCGTATAACTTAATATATTATTCTCTATAAGGCCAATTTTATTAAATGATTCAATTTGGACTTTGAGAATCACCATTTATTTTTGTATTTATTTTGTACCTATTAGGTTTAATATCCATTATACATAAATATTAGGTTACATGTCTATTCAAAGAATGATAGAATTCTCACTTGATTACAATGTTACGTGACAACTTATTGCTCTATCAAAAAGCCTATAAGTTTAAAAGGGATGATCAAGAGAAAATTTATATTTCTTACGTATATCTTTGTGATGCATTTTCATGAGATCAAATTATTGTTCTAAAATATGTCTTCAAGAGATATGAATACTATTATATTAATTTATTAAGTGTTTTAAATTCTAGTATAAATCCTTATGTAGCATTTCCATGAAATCAAATTATTGTTCTAAAAGATGTCTTCAAAAGACATACAATTTATGAATACCATGATATTAATATATTAGGTATTCTAAATTCTAATCTAAATCTCGTTAACTCCTTCACATAATCCTTCAATGTAAAAGCTAAATTATAATTTTAGTATTATTTTATAGTAAAATTTTATTTTGATCTTTTATCTTTAAATTATTCATTTTGATATTTTGATTCTCAAGATTTCAATCAATGATATTTAAAAAAAATATTATTTTTAATTTTGAAACACAATTTTAAACTATTTTTAATTTATTTAAGACATAAAATTTTCTTATTAAATTTACATTATAACAAAAACAAAGACCATAAACATAACGAAAAATATGAGAACAATGAATTTCTCGAACATTAAAAAAAAAGAACTTTAATCTTTTGATTATTCATGAAACTCACTTTACACAATTTTACCTTGTTTATGCCTCTTTTCTAATCCAAGCATTAGTTGATTTATATAATTTTTATGTAAATAAATCAAATAGAACAAATTTTACATCTTAAATCATTTAAAAATTATTCAAAATTGTGTTCTAAAATTAAAAATAGTCATTTTTTCAAAAATAATATTAACTTAAATTTAAGAGTTAAAGAATTAAAAATAATTTTTTTTAAAATAAAAGACTAAAACGAATTTTTACCCTGAGATAAAGAACAAAAATTATAATTTAGACATAAATAAATGAAACTTCAGAAATTTTTAGACATTAATATTTTTGGCCTAATAACAATAATCATATAAATTATCAAATATCAATTAAAAAAACATCAGAAAGAAATTCCAGACACTCTTAATCCATCTAGCTAAATGCAGTCCAATGTTTCAACTGCAATATTGTTCAACAATTTAATCAAGATATGCAAAAGCATTTGTGAGCACAAGAGTCATGATGGTATACAATACATGCAACACCCAAAAAAAATTGACAAAGCCACAAGAAAGCATGAGTCTGACCATGCATGAGTCTGACCATTTCTTCGGTAATATAAATCACACCCATATAAAATCTTTTTGAGCTGAGGAAATATTAACATGGAGCGACCATGTTAAAAAAATCAACACGAATCTACTAGTAGAAGAGCTTCAAATCACACATCTAATTGAGGTTTTCTAAATCAATCATTGCAGTTGTACAAGAACCAAACCCCCACACTTGACTTGACTTGGAAGTTCCAGCAGTCACATGCTGATGGTCAGTGGCTAAATCATCTCCAAGAAGGGTCGTTGTAGCATCAGTGGTGAAGGCTTGGTTCTTGCCATGAGCAGAACCCACGTCATGCCAATCTGAAGCAAGCAAGAAGTCTGGACGCGTAACATTCAACATGGACAAGGTTAGATTTTCACTATTAGGAGTACAAACCTTGTCATCAGACTCTAAATTCAGAATGTTGCCTGCAATGAATTGAGGATTAGGAGTAACAATAGATCTTTAGTACTTGAAAAAGCTAACACATGAATTAAGAAGAAAACCAAACACATGCAGCATTTTTCATTAAAACTGAAATAAATTTGTAGCGATGTGCCAACTCTATCATACCATATAGAAGTTTTCAGGGACCCCTAATATAACATGAAATCTCCAAAATAATTTACAAGTTTCAGATTGAGTCAAAGAAATGCAAACAAGTATAAAAGTGCAAAATGTTTTCAATGATCATCATCCTTCGTGCTGCAAATTGAAAAGTACTAACCATTAAAGGTGGGAACGGATAGCTGTTCGTCCAATGAATTCGCATTGGCACTGAGAGCCGAGCACTCATTCAGTATTGAAGTTGCACCAAATGGAGATACAGGGTCGGAATAGTCTTCCCAGTCTGTCTCGTACAGGTTTAAAGCAGAGCTGTCCGCTCTGTCACCAGGGTTTACAATAGAAGAATTTGAACTCTTGTCAGAATAATGGTTCTTTGAACTGTTCAGAGTCTTAGCCTGATAAAGTAAAGCATCCAGCAGGCCACTATTTGGTGGAGAAGAACAATCTGACTCTAGTGTACTAATTGGTGTAGGAGACTGAATGAAATCATCAATTGACTCAAGCAAAGGAGGTGGGGGAGATGTACCCCAACTACTTAAATCAAGTTCTGGATATTGGAGTGAAGGGAGCTCCGACTTCACAGCCTCATAAGGCTTAGAAGTAGAGGAATTGCCATTTGAAAGTGAATGGCTATAACAAATTGAGCTGTGCGAGGAACAACCAGGATCAAGGGGTATTTGCATTCCAAATGATTGTGCAATCTTATCAGAATTATTATCCTGAAATTGATCAAATGGATATAAATCATTTCTGTTCATATCACTGGAATCAATAAATGGCATTGTTGACTCTTTGAGACGCTTAGGCTTAGGTGATGTTGGCGGCACAAAACTACAGTACTGAGAAGAATCAAGACCTTTTAGCATATTGCCATAAACAGAAATATCAGAAAGCTCAGGCACGTAAGGTAAGATTCCCTGATTATCCTTCACACTGTCAAATATAGTATCATGTATCTCATAACTGTTTTTCTGTAAGAAATCAGGATGCGTTTTATTGGCACCATTAAGCCCACCAGAGCTTTGGCCACGCTGACTCTCTTGTAAAGCTTTCAAACACACTTCTGGAGGATAAAGTGGCAACCCAGCCCGTTGCCGCCTCTTAATCCGGGTGTTCCAGTAGTTCTTTATCTCATTATCTGTACGACCAGGCAACTACAAGCAGAAGAAATTAACCATTACAACGGATTAAGGAAAAAAGCAGATAATATTGGAAAGAAATAATTGTAGAAGAAACTGACTCACGATTACAAATTTTTGTGTGCAACAACACATCATGGTCATACTTAAAATGTTTTAATTGAAAAGTACTAAAGATTTTTAAAAATTGTAGAAGAAACCGACGAACAATGACAATTTACCCATGAATTATGGTAAGTCACCTGAATAACTTAAATCCCTCAAAATTATAGTGTGTAATAATTAAGAAAAAAAAACTATGAGTTTCTTTGATTCAATCTCAAAAAAGAATGACACTTCTCAAAATTCCATATACACACATCATTATGATTACCATACAAGCTGAAATCCATACTTATCTATTATCAACTGAAAAAGCTATATTATTGACTTGGAGAAAAGAGGCACTTTGTGCCTCTTTTTTTTTAAATTAAAAATAAAATAAAAGAGAGATAATGGAATTTAAATAATAATGAGTGGTTTATGGAGTAATTACAGGAGTAAAAAATAAAATAGTAGAAGAGAAATAGTGATTTATTGAGGTAGTTATAGGGATAAAATTGGATATAAAAATGTGTACAACGAAACTCCATATTTCCTTTATATAGTTATAGATACAATCGTTGTTTCCCTAGTCATTTTTATCCTGGTCAAGGGGGGCACAAGTCCACAACATCCATAGAATGTGACATATCAACCTTCTAAATCTTAGAAATGAACAGTTACCATGATGTATTTTATTATCTACTGTGTAAAATTATTACTAACCTAATTTGTAATTGAAGTTGTAGATATGATAGAATTACAAATCATTTGCAAACACAGAAAATGAACAACTGCATTAAAATGAATGTCTCCCAATTACCATACCACAAAACTGGTTATTGGTCTACAGCCTGGTCTAATGGTTTGCTCATTGTAATACCATTACTGCACCCCAGGTTCGAGACAAGGCACTGGCAATCCCTAAACTCATCCAAAACAATACTGGTTATTGAAATCCCTAAACCAGCAAGATGATATCCAGAAAATTTTCCAAAGACGTTATAAAACTATCTATAGCATAAAAGTGGACAAACAAATATATTGAAGCATTTAATGACACTTATACAGAATGGGTGGCAATATGCATTAAGAATCTAACAAAAGACATGTAAACTGTATTCTATCACATTGGCTACAGTAGACCTCTACGTCAGCAAATCACCTATTCTATTTGGATATACCCCTCCAAAAGCAGATGATTATTTAATCAACTGTTTTCTTTATTTATGAATGCATTTGTCATTGTCTGGCATTAAGAGATACAACTAGCTTGTTCCATATTTTTAGGGAGAAGTCAAAAGGAAAAGAGGATTATCTGATAGAAGCTCCTTGATACAATACAAGAAAGACATAACAGCAGTGACATCACTAATACCAAATAGTATTCGAAGATTTCATGAAAACCTTTAAAAAAACTATAACTAAATATGTAAAGCAAAGACAAATTATACAAAATCCTCTTACATTTGCAGCCATGCGTGCCCATTTGTTTCCCATTGTGGCATGAAGTTCAGCAATCAACTGCTCCTCTTCGGCAGTAAATGCCCCTTTCTTTAAATTTGGCCTTAGGTGATTAGCCCATCGCAGCCGACAACTTTTTCCACATCGTAATAGCCCTGTGTGCTTCTGAACAGCATTCCAGTTTCCCTCCCCATGCTTCTTGACATAATCCACCAAAATATCATCTTCAGTTGATGTCCACGGCCCTTTCTTCAGAACAACACCAGCACTTCCTTCATAACCCTCATCATTCAACCGTGCCCCACTCTGATCATTGGGGAGCACCTCATCTTCAAATTCATTACTCGGTCGTTTCATCTTATATTATATAGTTTCTGCCCAAATATTTCACAACCACAAAGGAAAGCTTTAAAATTTACAAAAGAAAAAAAGGGCAAAACCAAGATAAGTCCTAAATTTGCTTTCAGTTTCACAGCCACTTAATTTCATTTCATTCCTTTACTTTAAGATCTTTCTTTTGCACAGGGTGATATGTAAATATAAATAATAAAAGAATGTTAGTCAGTTAGTCAGCTAATGTTAGATAGGATTTCATAGCTGTTGGGTAGCTGCTATAAATAAAGTAGGGCTGTTGTGGTTTGTGGACAGACCGGATGTTAATTAAGAAGTGCAGTGCACATTTCCTAAGATCTCTGTTTTCTTAGAAAGGCATCTCAATGCTTAACCATCAATGGCAGAAACTCAAACTAATGCTTAACCGCCATGGACAAAAGCTTACAATATTATAATTATAGGTTTTTAGGCCTAACTCAACCCTATAAAACCGGCTTATGAGGTGAGAATTGTCCTCACTTATATATACTATTTAGGTCATCTCACGTATCGATGTAGGATCTCCAACACACTCCTTTACACCAAGGACTGGACATTTGTCGGTGGACCGATAGTGGCTTGATAGCGGGTGGCTTGATAAACCTAACAATAATCGTTATGATAAGCTCTGGTACCATCTTAAAGAGTAATTTGAGCCTAACTCAACCCCAAAGCTAGCTCAAGAGGTGAGAATTATTTCCTACTTATAAACTCTTTCCAAGCTCTATCTCTAGCAAATGTGGAACTTGGGTTTTTCCCAATGTGTTGGAGATCACACATCGACTAGTGAGAGGACTTTAATAGTGTATATAAGTGAGGACAATCCTCACCTTATAAGTTGGTTTAATAGGGTTGAATTAGGCCTAAAAACCCACAATTCTAATATTGTAAACTTTTGTCCATGATGGTTAAGCATTAGTTTGAGCTTTTGTCATGGATGGTTAAGCATTGAGATGCTTTTCTAAGATGGTATTGGAGCCTATCCTAGAACCGTTAAAGGGTCACTTACCATATTTATCCATGCATCAAGCCCAATAGTACTGGGCATGAGGAGTGTATGGGAAAAACCCAAGTCTCACATTGACTAGAGATAGAACTTGTATAGAGTTTATAAGTTGGTTTAATAGGGTTCAATTAGGCCTAAAAACCCACAATTCTAATATTGTAAACTTTTGTCCATGATGGTTAAGCATTAGTTTGAGCTTTTGTCATGGATGGTTAAGCATTGAGATGCTTTTCTAAGATGGTATTGGAGCCTATCCTAGAACCGTTAAAGGGTCACTTACCATATTATCCATGCATCAAGCCCAATAGTACTGGGCATGACGAGTGTATGGGAAAAACCCAAGTCTCACATTGGCTAGAGATAGAGCTTGTATAGAGTTTATAAGTTGGTTTAATAGGGTTGAATTAGGCCTAAAAACCCACAATTCTAATATTGTAAACTTTTGTCCATGATGGTTAAGCATTAGTTTGAGCTTTTGTCATGGATGGTTAAGCATTGAGATGCTTTTCTAAGATGGTATTGGAGCCTATCCTAGAACCGTTAAAGATTCACTTACCATATTATCCATGCATCAAGCTCAATAGTACTGGGCATGAGGAGTGTATGGGAAAAACCCAAGTCTCACATTGGCTAGAGATAGAGCTTGTATAGAGTTTATAAGTTGGTTTAATAGGGTTGAATTAGGCCTAAAAACCCACAATTCTAATATTGTAAACTTTTGTCCATGATGGTTAAGCATTAGTGAGCTTTTGTCATGGATGGTTAAGCATTGAGATGCTTTTCTAAGATGGTATTGGAGCCTATCCTAGAACCGTTAAAGGTTCACTTACCATATTATCCATGCATCAAGCTCAATAGTACTGGGCATGAGGAGTGTATGGGAAAAACCCAAGTCTCACATTGGCTAGAGATAGAGCTTGTATAGAGTTTATAAGTGGGGAGCAATCTTCACCTCTTGAGCTAGCTTTTAGGATTGAGTTAGGATTGAGTTAGGCTCAAACCCACTCTCTAAGATGTTTCACTTCTCTCTCTATCCTCGTTATTTTGTTATTCTTCTTACTTCCCAAATGGAAGAAGATTTCATTCACATTGGGCAGAGGCTTGCAAAGGTTGATACACTATCAAACATGCTGGAGGGCATTATCTGAAAGATTTCTTGTTGATGCTTATATGGCTGGTCTGCAGGAGGAATATGCTGGCCCAGTCCGTTTATTCAAGCCAAGAACCATGAGAGAAGCTCACAGCTTGGCACGTCTGAGAGGAAAATGTCAACCAAAAATATGAGTTGCATGGCAGCTGACAACACTAAAATAGCAGCAAGTACACAAGATATGTTGAAGTCCAGCAAGAATGCATTAGTGGGAAGTGAGTCCCGGCCAAAAGAGAAATCAGTTTTGGGGATAGCCAAGAATGTCCCTTTTGCCCCCATGAATTATTCAAGAACATTGAAAGCTTTAACTGCAGATGAAGAATCTGAACATGGAGCTCAGAACCTTTGTTTTTACTGCCATGAAAAGTTTACCGAGGACCATAATTGCCCTCAGCGCAGAAATTGTAACTCATTGAGCTTGATGAGGATGAAAAAGTTACTGTAGTAGAGGAAGCAGGTGATGATGAAGGCAATCTGCACATTTCCTTACATGCAATTGAAGGTGTGGAAGGAACAACCTTTATGAGACTACAAGGGCAAGTGGGATGTAGAACATTGAAAATCCTCATTGACAATGGCAGCACCCATGATTTCTTGGACTATGACATGGCCAAGAGGTTGGGATGGAAGGAAAATGGGGCTGAATTATCTGCAGTTGAGGTGGCTGGAGGAAAAAGATTGGTGTAGTAGTATCTGGAAGAATTTTAAATGGAGAATGCAGGGTGAAGATTTTATCTTTGTTTTGAGGGCGATGGAGCTTCATGTGTATGATATGGTGTAGGGATTAAAAAATGGCTTAAAAGCATCAAGAATGCATTTTGGGACTATGATACACTTGCTAACTTTTGGTACAATGGCAAGATGGTTAAACTTCAGCCCAAGCACCAAATGAATGCCAACAGGTGGAGTCTAAAAAGATTATTAGAGATGTCCAGGATTTTACTAAGCATTGTGATACATGTGCACAGCGTCAGTACGAGACAGTTGCTACCCCAGGACTTTTGCAACCTCTTCATATTCCTAATTTAATTTGGGTCATTATTGATCATATGAGCAAGTATGCCCATTTTGTGGCCCTTTCACATCCATATACAGCAGCAACACTTGCTCAACATTTCAAGTATCAGATCTACAGAATACATAGAGCATTGATGGAGATAATTAGTGATAGGGATCCTGTTTTGGTGAGTAATTTTTGGAAGAAGTTTTTGATAACTTGGGGACTGAACCAAAATTCTCTTCCTCTCACCATCCTGTTTGAAATTGAAGACCCTTGAGGGCAAGGGTCCTGTTTTGGGAGAGGGGTATTGACATGAAAATATAAATAATAAAAGAATGCTAATTAGTTAGTTAGTCAGCTATTGTTAGATAGGATTTCATAGCTGTTGGGTAGCTTCCTATAAATAAAGTAGGGCTGTTGTGTATTGTAAACAGACTGAATGTTAATCAAGAAGTGCAGTGCACAGTTTCTTTGATCTCTGTTTCTCTTCTCTCTCTATCCTCTTTGTTCTGTTATTCTTCTCTCTTCCCCTCTTTCTTTCTGTTTCTTT
Source organism: Mucuna pruriens (assembly GCA_025330945.1). Lineage (NCBI taxonomy): Eukaryota > Viridiplantae > Streptophyta > Magnoliopsida > Fabales > Fabaceae > Mucuna > Mucuna pruriens. Next base: position 198,667 of record JAENHJ010000068.1, read on the forward strand.
CTCTTTCCCACCTAAATTCTAAATCACAGGGGAAAGAACTGCAAACCGCATCAAGATAAAACGAACGGAATGATATTAAATGAATCACACAACAGAGAAAACAAAAAATGACCTTTACGAAGACACTTTAAAAGCTAAAAGGAATTACCACAGCACTCAAATTCAAACAAAAAATAATCGGAAGCACCATATTAGCCAAGCAACTCCATCCCCTTATAAAGATGAAAAACGTTAACTAAAGCAGTAAACATAAATACCCAGTAGCAAAGTCAGCACTGACTCCGAGTATTTAATGATGCTCTCCTCTGGACCATGAAAGTACAAATTTCCAGACCCAAAAAAGAAACCACCCTACGAACCTAATCATGCTTACCCATAATACCCAATCAGGAATCAAATAAATAGAAAAAAAAGTAAAAGTTACCACTTACCACATGATCATTGCACCGGAAAAATCACAACACAATTTCCATCCCTTAAAACCCAAAGGCCAACATACACACATAACACGGAATTCATTCTTCCCACCAACCCAACACCCCAAATCCGGTCACCACAACACAGTACACATTTACTACAATATTAATAACCCAAGCAAAGAGAAAAACAAAATTAAAGAGTAAATGCATTTAATACTTTCGTCATTTATTAAGACCAAGGTTTATCAGTAAAAGATTTTGGGTTTTCGCGATGACAATTGCTAATTTCCCGCAATAATATTAAGGAACAGGAAAAAATCGCCATCGTAATTTAATACCTTGATTAATATTAAGATAAGAAGATTTAGAATTTTAATATGTATATATATATATATATATTTATATATTCAATAGATCACGACAAAACTGTGACCTTAATTTAAAACCTTGATAAAGACGATTTAGAATTTTCATTTTAATATACCGTATATATATAAATATATATTTTTGAATAGATCGAAAATTTCCACCAACCAAATTTAAGAACAGCACGAAAACAAGAAGGGAAAAACAATGAACGCTAAAAGACGATACCTGAATAAGACGCGACGCTAAAATCCAAAATCAAATCGTTGTGCGCGCAGCGAATCGTAAAGTAATTGAGCTCAGAAAGTGAATGGAACAGTGAAAACCCTGTTCCTAAAACTGAAGAAAAGAACACACAAATTAATTTCATTGTGTTGATAGCGAAAGCGACGCGGAAAGTGGGAATCAACGGCGAAGGCCTCGAAACGGTGCGTTTCGTCCGTTTTTGGCCCTAAAGGACTAACCTGGGATCGGAGCGAAGGGGGGGCGAAATTGGAAATTGGAAATTTCAAGGGGAAAGCAAGCTGGGAGGAAGATGGATGGAACTCACAGGTACACTCGCATCTGTAGAGAGAGAAAAAGAGAGATTGGAGGAAATGGAAATGCAGCAGTGTTAACACCACTTTCCACTTCTTCAATGTTTCTAAATCAATGTTGTTTTGTACTCTCTCATTATTTCCTTCTTCAATTCCTCTCATTCATTTATATTACTTTTATTTATTAATGAGCCCAATAAATGCCAGAGATCTTTAATGCGCCGAAAAATATTAAATCAGCTATAATACTTACAACAAGGTATATAATATCCTTAACAACAATGTTTTTTAAATTGGATTGTGGAGTGAACCAATAAGATTATTCATTCGGTTCAATCAAATCAATATTAATGATATAATTAATATTAATATTTATAAGTTTATATTTTAAAAAATAAAATAATAAATACATTAGGTTATTATTTTTTTAAATCAAGATAATATTATATTTACATTTTTCTGTGAAATGTAATAAACCGATTTTTGGCCGATTTTACAAATGTTTTATCAGTTTTTTTTTTTTTACTGATTTTAATTCAAAATAATTGTATAATTTATTTGAACCGGTCATCTATCTAGTTCACCGATTTTCTGATCAAACTGGTCTATTTTTAAAATAACAATTTACAATATCAGTATATAAAGGAATAGGAAAGGTCTAGGGTAAACATTTTTAGGTTTATTTTATTTCTATAATTACTCCTATTATCTCTTTTTATCCCTATTAACTTCTATTATTATTTTTATTTTTAAAAAGTTATACAAAAAATATAATTTTAAGTTAATTATAAAAAAAATATTTATGCAATTACTTTTCTTAAAATTATGAAAAAATATTATATAATTTAAAATTATAATTATTGTTGAAATATATTTTGGGGACGATAGTCTAGGGTGCAGGTTTGGATTGGATTGAAATCTATTCAAAATAAAATATGAACTACGATCCAATCAAATAAAATACTTCAGTTATTTCGATTTTTTGTTTTCAATTTTTTGGATCAATTTTTATTGAATTGGAGTGATTCGTGAGCACCCTTAAATATTTAAATATTAATTTTATATATATAAATAAAAATAATTATATTGATCAAGAGTGTTTTTAGGATTAGAATTTTATATTTCAACATAACTCAATTTCAAAATTAAAGATTGATTTGAGGTGACTTTTAGTGGTAAGTTTCAAAATTTTTAAAAGTCAAAACAAGTTTTTATATTTTTTCTGTTTCAAAAATTAATTTTAATTTTAAAATAATTTAATTTTAATTTTAAAATAAAATAATTTTAATTTTAAAATAAATTAATTTTAATTTTAAAATAAATTTAATTTAATTTTAAAATAAATTAATTTTAATTTTAAAATAAATTAATTTTAATTTTAAAATAAATTAAATTTAATTTTAAAATAAATTAATTTTAATTTTTTTATATTATTAAAAGTTGACAAAATAGGTTCATCCTAATAGGTTGACTTTGTGCCTAATGAGTCAAATCAAATTAGGTTTAAAAAATATGACAAAAAAAAAATTGAATTGAATTGAACCAATTTGACTTTGTCTAACAAACTTGGTGAGCCCAAAAATATTTGACCCAAAATGCATCAAGTCTACTTTTGCTCATGCTTATTTTTTTCCTTTAATAATTATATAAAAAAATAGAAGAAAAAAAGTAGTAGGGGTAATTTGACTTGGTTTGGCAAGCTACAAAAAATGCAATCCTATTTAGTTTTTAGGTGAGCCAACCTGGTTTTGCATCTTGGCCCGTTAGGCCTCCTATTTTGCCAACTATAGTGGTAGCGATGTCCATAATGGTAGTGGTAGTAGTGATAATGGTATAATTAGTAGTGGTGATAGCGATGTCAATGAGAGTAGTTATGGTAGTGCAGAAGTGTTGATGAGTGGTAGTGGTGATGACGAATTAGCGATGTGGGTACCAGGGTAGTGGTGGTAGTGGTAGCGATGTTGGTAGGATAGTGGGTGTCGTGGGAGTGGTGGTGGTGATGGTGGATTGGCATGGTAGTGGCAGCGATGTTGGTGGTCATGGCGGTGATGCTAGTAGGAGTGGTGGAGGTGATGATGGCAGATTACAAATGTTGGTGGTGGTAGTGGCAATAGTATTAGTAATGGTGGTGGTGGTATCAATGAGAGAGATGGTGGAAGTGTGGTGGTATTAGTGATGATGATGGTGTTGGTAGGAGTTGGAGGGTGGTAGTGGGCGGTGATGGTGGTGCCAATGGAAGTGGTGGCAGTGATGGCAAATTGTAAGTGTTGTTGGTGGTAGTGGTAGGCTATAAGTAATAGTGATGGTGCTGATAGAACAATGGTGACATTGTGGTGGTATTGATGGTGGTGGTAGTGGTGGCGATGCTAATAGGATGGTGGTGTCCATGCTGGTAGGATGTTGATATTAGTGGGAGTGGTAGTGGTGATGGTAGACTGATAATGTTGGTGGTAGTGACAGTAGTCTTAGTGGTAGTGGTTATGGTGCTAGTGATGGTGTTGATGGTATTGATAGGAGTGGTGTTGATCATGGATTACTAATATTGATGAAGGTAGTGGCAATATTATTAGTAGTGGTGATGGTGATGTCAATGGGAGTGATGGTGGAAGTGTGGTGGTATTGGTGGTGTCGGTATGATGGTAGTGGTGGTATTAGTGGGTGTTATAGTAGTGGTAGTGAGTGGTGATGGTGGTACTGGTGGAAGTGGTAGTGGTGATGGTGGATCGTTGGGTGTCGGTGGTAATAATGGCAGGGTACTAGTAATGGTAATGGTGTCGATGGGAGCAGTGGTGACAATGGTAGTGATGGTGAAATGTATTTATTATAACATTAAATGACCTAATGAACACATTCTCTTTCTAGAAGAAGAAAGGCGAAAGAATGTCATCCATAATCTCAATGGTTATAATATTTATTTATTATAAATTTTAGTTATAAAAAATAAATATTTATCTTGTGCATTGCATATATTAAAATACAATATATTTATATTTTAGAATACTTGTATATAAAAATATTTTATCTATTATTTTGCCCTTAACCTATAAAGTGTTAAGATTAGCATAAACTATCTTAGACTATCTTATCCTATTGTTTTCTAATTTAGCTCCTATAGTGTTGTAATTTTCGTGCGTGATTAATTAAGTGGATGAAATAACTACAAGATACAATTAAATTTAATTTCAACAAGAAATGATAAGTTATGCTTGCATGTTTTTCAAGAAAGACTCAAAGACTGATATGGTCTGAGGCATGTTCGTTAAGGGAATAACTTCCCATGAAAGAATGAATGATTGAGTTAAAAAAATTTCAAGTTATGGTGTCATCGAAACATTTTTTGTGAACATAGTTGGCAACTAGTGTCATTCATACATCTCTCTGTGCAGTGGTACATTTTTCGAGCCAAAACATTGATAGATCTAACTTATGAAAAACCAAAGTTCCTTTAAGTATTGGATATTAGAATACTTATTATTCATTGGATAATAAAATCCATTTAACCATTGGTTATAGAAACCCATGTACCTTTATACAAAAACTTTTAACCTTTAGACAATCAAAATCCTAATGTCCATTAGACTAAAGGGTTAACCCTAAAATCTATAAAAGCTCAAGGCTTGGCTGAACTTCAGACCTTTTTTCCAACTCACCTTCAGTCATTTTCTCTTTATTTTCGCCAAACGTACGGCACCTTCATTATTGGACCAAGTTTAAGCTTTTTCCTAACTTTTCCTTGCCAAAGTCTTCACTGAGGTAAATGAAGCTTACCTATTGTTGTTTATACATTTTAATCATGTAACTAGATGTTAACAAATGTTTATGTACGTTTAAAAATGAATGAGAATAAGTTAGAATACAATCTATCATAATTTATATGTGTTTTTGTAGTACTTACGGATGTTTGTTTTTATCATGTGGTGAAATTATGAGTTTTTGATGTTTTGAAGGTTGGACCATGTTCATATGGTAATACGTTGTACACCAAGCAAGGATCACGAGAGTCCAAAAACACATAGTCTCACCAGGCAAGTTCTACACTTGTTGAGCAAATACCCTCTCTATAGATCGTTCTTGCTAGGTGAGAAAATACCTGGTAAGCAAATAAACTAGAGATGTGAGAACATAAACTAGAGATGTGAGAACAAAACTCTCTATGGCTTTTCTAGTTGGGTGAAGAGATTACTTTGTTGGACAGGTTTGAGTTAAGAACGAAGTAGTTAAGTCCTTATGGCTTGGCTTGCTAGGTAAATTTGAGAATCTACCCTTTCGTGCATAGGATTTGTTGGGCCCCATTTGTTAGGCAAATCTATTGACAATGAGAAAACATGTCTCCCTTAAAATGGAACTTTTCTACCTCTTTAATCAATGAAGTTACTTTTAACCATTTTAATGAGAATGTGGATGAGTGTGATGGGTAGAAAGATGTAAAAGAATACAAGTGAAACCTTAATGATGCTTTGAGTTTTCAAGGTATAAGTATGTACTAGAGTAAGCTTATCTTGACATTCCTTTGTGTGTATGTAATTGCAATGCTCTCGAACGTAGTTTGTTGAGAGTAGACCGCCATGATCAAGGAACATGCAACACATGCCTAAGTGAAAAATGCACATAGGATCATTCAACATCCACTTTTGGAAGACCATGATGGGTCTCGACAAGGCATAGAGAGTTGATGCAAAGCTTTAGCAAGCATGGTACAAGGGGAGTTAATACTCGACTAAGCACATATGGTTTTCCTTCATGTTGTACACCTTGCTAGAGATATGATTGTTGATCTAGGCAATGTGGAGTGGACCTACTCACCTTACTCATGGCCAGTTGATTGGCAACAATTGTCATCATTCTTCGCGTCTAAGTCCTCATCCACACCATTGTAGAGTTTTCTATTGAGGCCCATCTAGGGGGAGCATACTCTTCAATCCTTCCTTAGTAGTAATGGGTATTTGTTCTTTTGCTTTTGGGTTTATGACTAGCTCAAAATGTGAGAGTAATGTACCTTGTGTCTCCTTTCTTTTGGATGTATTGTTGTGTTTGGGTAGTTGTATAAATGCCCTCAACTTCAATTGCTTTCTTTGATGATTATTATGTAAGTGTCAAGTGGCATAAACTTTTGTAATCAACTTATTAATATTATATGATGTATATTTTAATGATGAGTTCATGTATATGCGTGCCTTTATATTTTAACATTTGATTTTGCATGTGATTGTATAAAAAATTTACCTATTCTTTCCACAAACAAATTAATATAAGATTTTTCATAAAATCAATTTCTACCTGTTGAGTTTCAATGTTCAACAAATATGATGACAACAAGTTGTTATAACTCCCTGTCAAAATAAGAAATACAATACATCATGAAGATATGATGAGTAGGACAAGAGAATCTTATTTTATTTATCAAACACTTTATTACAATTTACAACATAATAAGATAGTTATCCTATTATGTCTTATTATATCATGACCACTAAACAAATTCTAATTCTTTTATATTTCGACAAGTTTTTTTATAAACACTTTAAGAAAAGAATTATCGTATATAAGGTAAAAAATATTTTTCAAAAAACTAAAATAATTTATTTTTTTCAATTTTTTAATTTAAATATAAATTAATTTTAGTTTTAAAAATTAATATAATTTATTTTTATTATTTTTTGTTTGTAAATTTTTTCTTCCAAACATGCCTTTATTCTTTTGTTTAGAAGTCGTTGTTTCAATAATCAAGATAGAAAATTAGTAAATGGTTTTATGATATTATAAATTCATTGAAATTAAAATTTATTATAACCTTAGAATACAAATAACCGTTATTTATCTTAGTTACTTTATAAAATAATATATATTATTTCTCAATATTAATTTAAAGTATTAAGTTTGGGTTTTTGAAAATGCAACATATTGAAAAAATATTTAAATAACCTTTTATCATCTCTAGCTTACCTAATTTTGTTCAAATTAATTAGTTAGATATCCAATTTAATATCTAGATACGGATAATTTTGAAATAAGTTTAAAAGATTAACACTTTTTACAAAAGAAAAAAGACTAACGCTTTATAGAGGGAAAAAAGGTGTATAATTTTTTTTTAATTTAATAAATATATACAGTGAATATAAAAAGTTCTGTTGCTGCTGACCAATACAAATTATTTTTTTAAAATAATTATTTTAAAAGTTAATAATTTTAATATTTATATATAAAAAGTTGTAATTACATATAGTACAAAAGATACGCCTTTCTTCTTTTACTTGATGTTAAGGTTTTGATACAGTAATTAAAAAATATCATTAATATTTTAGATTTCATAAAAAAATGCTATGTAATTTTTTAATATATCTTTTATTTAATATTAATTAGATTCTCTTTTTTATATTTTTTTTAATTTTTTCACTTCATAATAAGATAAAAATATAAAATAGAAATATTTAATACTTTATTGATATTATAGAACAAGAATCAAAATATGATTTTTTTTTGTTAAAACATAAAAAAAATGAAAAAGAAGTAATTTTTATATTATCAATACATAAATAGATTTTTTTTTTGTACTATGTGTTTTTCCCATATATTTTTGTATAAAACTAATGATACTTGGTATTATTGAGCGTCCCTTACCATAAATGCCCTCAAATGTTCACTTAAACTCAAGCTGATTTGTAGTTTGAATAAATCCTACGAGATTATAAAATGCAATTAGAAAGAGATGTTAATAGTTTTGCTTGATAATTTAATAAAAAAGTTTGGAACAAATAGCACAAAATACTTATATTTTATATTTAATTTTGAAAATAATTACGAAACAAAAAATAAAAGATAAAGCACATAATAAAGTATAAATAATTTTTTAATACTCACACAATATCACACACAAAGAAAATACTCATCTATAGCTAAATCTCGTTAAAAGGAATGGAAAGTGTTAAATTCAACAAGTTCACGCGCAATCTTTCTCCATTCCTGAAATTGCTAATTACATGCTTCAATTACGAACACACAAAAAGTAGTATCCCAACCTAACTTTTTTATATTATATTATTTTGTTTGTAATATCTAAACGCATTTTTTTTTTCTTTCACCCCACCAATTTTTCTCAATAGACTAATTTTGTTTCTCAAAATCTGTACTCTTCTTGCAAAAATACAGAATGACAAAATAACAAAAATAATATACGTTTCAACATTTTCATAAATCTTCTCAATAAATAGAAGATAAATATGTTGAATATATTTTATTTAGTACTTTTATTTTGAGTAATTAAAAGATGTTTTAAGAGGATATATTATTAATTTCTCTACCTCATTATATAGGAATACCAAACAAATTTATGCAAGTATTATCATTATTTTGTATATATTATTATACACTCCTACCTTGGCACTTTATTTGCCCCCTTGATTTCTGCTATTGAAATGCTAACTTTGGGAGAAGGATTCAAGGAGAATAATAAAATAAAAAAGAGAGGCCTAAAAGTCGCTTTGGCACGAGAGTCTGAGTTCGAGGTAACTGGATTTGGAACGAAATCAAGGAAAATAGGTGGTGGAGTGTTTCAATACTTTTGGAAAGTGAGTATGCATGGACAATGACATCTTCATAAACAACATTAACACGCAACATAACGTGGAAAGGAAGGAATGAGAGAGAAACGTGAGGGTACATTCACGCGTCAAATTAGAATTACAATTAAGAATTGAAATTTTAATTTTAATTATATCAGAATTAGAGGATTAAATTGTACAAAAATTAACTAATAATTTCAGATTTAAGTTTTAAGTACGTAATTAAATTAAATATTCCAATGACAAATTTTGACATTCAAAGTAATCTTATTTAACTTAATCATAATTATCTCCCACTCAGGATTCCAGTTATTTATTAATAGAGCACTTATTAATAGAGCACTGAACATTAAGAGTAATGATAATTCACTTATTAGATTCGGACAAACTCAAGATTTGGAAAGTCCATAGGAAATAGAAAAGTGTAGAAAATGAGTTAGTTAGAGGCTCACTTGGTAGGTTGTTATGTTGTGCAATGAGATATATATAGTGGGAAATAAGGGAGTTAGTAATTTGGATAATTTTGATTGAGAAAGTTTTTCTTTGAGGAGATTTTCTTTGGGATTATTGTGGGATCCTAAATTCGTCCAGGACGGGTTGAGAGCCGCCCGACTCGGTCGAGACTCATCCACTCCCCACTAAGTTCGTAACAGCCCGCTTAAAAGAAGGGAATATGGATATAGTGGACCATTAGGCGCCATGAGATACGTGGGACGTTACAGAACCCATGATACCTAGAGAGAGAATCATGAGATTATGGAGGATAACCAACCCAAACCAGTCACGAAGCCTATAAAAGGCCTCGAGACGAAGAGAAAAGGGACAAGGAGAGGAGAGGAGAGAATAGAGAAAGGACTTGCTGGAGATTAGGAGAAAGTAAGTGAGACCACCAAAGTGAAGCGGAGAAGAGAAGCCGACACCAAACTTCTGGATACCAGGTTAGTAAAAAACTTGTGCATATGCCCAAAAAACAACACCTTTGTCACAACCTAAATTGTGACGTCTGACGGGGTAGGCCGAAACCGAGTCGGCCAGGTAGGAGTCGCCACCGGCGTTTTGGTTTAGGGAACGCCAGGAAACCTGGTGGGAAGGCTGGTCTTGGATTAGAGAGGTGGGTTCGGGAGTTGGTTACACGCTAGGGGCATAGGGGCCCCCCCAGCATGCCTATCACTTGATAGTTACCCTTAGCTAGCTACATGGGGAGAGGAATGATACTTGCATTTGGGTTGTGTTTTGGTCTAGGTCCCCGGAAGGAGGAGGTTCAAGTAAGGTGTTCTGGGATTTTGGGATTTAAGATTTGACTTGATAGGGGTGTGCCCCCTAGGCCTACGTACCTCGGCTCTAGAGGATTCAAAGTCCACGTAGTTCTGGCTGGGGGAGTTTGGGTTTTTTAGTGGAAGGTGAGTTTAGGAGGAGAAGGGACAGCTCGTCCCGTCTCGGCTCTGTCGAAGCCGCGTCGGTTCGGACATGGGTGTTTGGGTTGGGGACCAAGCCGACTTGTACCGGCTTGGCTCTACTATGGAAGGAACCGAGTCGGCATTGGCCACCAGGTGTGGTCGAGGCCGAGTCGTCCTCGGTGGAAGGCGAGGTTGTGAGGCTCAGGTCATGTTGGCTGGCAGTCCAGGGTCGAGATGGATTCGGCCCAGGCCACGTGGCGAGGTGGGGGATTTAGGCTTGAGATGGGCAACGGGGAATCTAACCTATTACTGATGCAAGGGTTGAATTAGAATACTAACCTGGTGTTCGGAGATGGTGGACGTGTCTTCCTTGTCTTGGTCCGACGTCTGATCCTCTCTTTCTGCCAGCCCCTGGGATTCTCCTTTCATTTCTTGCGCGTCGTCGTCAGCTTTTCCTGGCTTGTCTCCGGTTGGTCCCTACTAGCGTTCTCTGCTCTCTCTCTCTGCTTGTCACCGTCCCCTTTTTCTTTCATCCTGGGGCTTTATATAGAGCTTGGGGGTGACTGTATAACAACCAAATCCCAAGATTCTCTCAGATATTATCCTCTCTTTCTTTCTGTTTCTTCCATTCCGCTTGGGGTCCACTGGGATGCGGGGAGACTCAGTCAAGCGTAGACTGAGTCAAGCGTGGACTCGGTGGCCTAGGCCAGTCTCAACTTGGAGTCATGCGGGAATGGCCCAAGAGCTAGAAATTGGGCCGGCTTTGGGGAAGGCTGGAACAACGTTCCCAGCCGGACAATTTTGGGGTGTTACAGTTGCCCCCTCTTTATTTGCATTAAGTATTGGGTTTGTGATAATGAATGCGGATAAAGACTCTAAGCTCTCCTGGGGAACCGGCTGACGGGGTGGTCCTAGGGCTGAGCTTTGGGTAGTAAACTGCTTGGGAGTAAATGGCTGTTGGGCTTTCCATTGGGTGTCCAGATTTGAAGACGCCATCAGGACGTTTGCTTTCGGGTGATCGCTAGGCTTTCTCCTTGGCGCCTAGGTTTGATGGTGCTGCTGAATTGCCTTGACTTGATTGGCCTTTGAGCTTTCCATTAAGTGCTTAGGTTTGAGGGTGGCCATTGGGGTGTTTGTTTTCGAGTGATCGCTAGACTTTCCGCTTGGCGTCTAGGTTTGATGATATTGCTAACTTGCTCTGACTTGATTGGCCTTTGGGCTTTCCACTGGGTGCCCCAGTTTGAGAGCGGCCATTGGGCTGTCTGTGTCTGAGGGTGACTTGCTAGGCTTTCCTTTGGGCGCCTAGGTTTGATAATGTTTCTGATCCTGCCTTGCTTGGTCCAGATTTGGAGAGGCGAATCATCTATTGGAACTTGGTATGGTATTGGATAGGCTGGGTCAAATCTGATTTGATGGGATGCTGGCTGCAACTCCCTGCTATTAGCTGTCATGGATTCATGCTGGCCGAGACAGATTGGATGCTAGTCGAGTCGGATCCGCACTGGCCGAGACGGCTTGGGTGCTGGCCGATATCGATTGGGTGCTGGCTGAGTCGGCTGGCCGTTGGCCGAGATGGATTGAATGCTGGCCGAGTTGAATTGGCACTGGCCGAGACGACTTGGATGTTGGCCGAGTTGAATTGGTACTGGCCGAGATGACTTGGATGTTGGCCGAGTTGAATTGACTGGGTTTGATTCTAACTCTTTTATTCTTTTATTTTCCCTTTTATTTTATTTTTCTTTTTTTTGTTTATTATTATTTTTATTTATTTTTTTCATCATTTTTTTTATTTGTGTCTTTTGGAAATCCACTAGTCGCGCCTGGGGGTACGCGCCTCTTTGGCTTGTCTTTTCATTTCTTGGAGGCGCATTGATGGCGCCTTTTCATTCCTCGGGCGCATTAACGTCGTTTTTCGTTTTCTTGGGCGCAATAACTCGGGCCCGATGATTGCGCAGCCCCGAGGATTGCGCCTCTTTAATGGTGCGTTACGCCTTGTTCCCAGGCGACCCTTGATTGTTATAAATAGGCGCTCGATTTGCCCGTTGGAGCTTCATTTCTCCATTTTCCGATTTAAGCCTAGAGTTTCTCATTTTCTCTTGCGTTTTTCTTCCTAAGCTTCCGTTTCGCCTTTCCACTGTTCGAGCATGTCAGGTGCTGTAGAAGTCCCGTCTTCTTCATCTTCTTTTACTTCCACTTCCAGTCCCGAGGCCATAGCTGCCATTCCTGTGGCTATGGCGGACAAAAAGCAGTCGAAGTCCCAATGCCCCCACTCGTCGGGGGGAGGAACATTTTGAAAGTGGGTCCACCTGGGACGTTGGCCCTATGGCTTGAAGATGACCCCCAGGAGGTGAAGTCCCTTGCTGCCAAAGGGGACTGGGTCTGTGGGCCTCATGCCCCTCAATTGGAGATGACCCACTGCCATGTGTGCAAGAGAGGGACCGGGTCTGCCATGTGTGCAGAGAGGGAGAGGGCGATTTCGTGTATATGTACGAAACCGTCCTCCAGGATTTGGGGGTAACTTTCCTCAGACCGCTTTTTGGCCAGATGTCCGAGGCTGGTGGGAGTGGCTCCTTCGCAACTTCATCCCAACGGGTGGGCGGCTCTTCAAGCGTTCAAGGTGGTATGCGCAGTGTTGACCTTGGCCCCTTCTGCCCCAGTGTTTCTAAGTCACTACACTATCCGAGTGGGGAAGAAGGTGGGTTGGGTCTCTTTGGCGCCCCTTCCCAACACCAGCTTATTCACAGCATACACGGCGTCCTACAAAGGTTTCAAGGACCGGTTTTTGAAGATAAGGGCCCTAACCGAGGGTTCTTTATGCACAGATGGGCAGCCTATGCCACTGTACTGGAGGCTGCCCTTGAAGGCCTCAGGGACGCAGAAGAGCCGACTTTCTCGCGAGGAGAAAGTGACTCTCCAACTGTTGGACGAGTTGCCCCGAGGGATGAATTGCAAGGAGATTGTGGCCTTGGCCCTTGGGAAAAAGCCTGTTTCCCACCTGAAAAGTAAGTCCTGTTTCTTTTGTTTAGACATAGTAGGAGTATCTGATATCTTTATTATTTCGTTTTTATGTTGACAGGAATGATTGAAGATGAGGGAGTCGACATGGCCGCCCTAATAAAGAAGGTGAAACTGGCCCGACGGGCCGAGTCCGCAATGAAGCTGGCAGTGCAGCCAACCGGAATGGAGTCGGCACCCACGGCTGAAGCGCAAGCGGCACCAGCCAGCGAGTCGGTTCCTATTGCCGAGACGTCAGCGGCCGCTGAGACAGAGTCGGTGCATGTAGCCGAGACGGTGAGGCCTTCTGCTGCTGTTGTGACGCCGACCGCTTCAGTGTAGGCCGAAGACACGCCTGCTTAGGCCGACACAAGATCCATCACCTCAGATGTGATGACACGAGGTGCCAAGAGGAAAGTCGAGGCCCTTGCTGCTGAAGAAGCTGCCAAGAAGAAGGGCAAGAGTGTAGTGTCCCCTAGCCTGTCTCCAATCAATTTGTCTCCAATCAATATAACTGCCGGCCCTGAGCTACCCTTGGGAGGCCTACCCTACTTCAAGGCCCCTGCTAATGTGAAGTCTTTGTGGGGGCCCAACGTAGACCTTCAAAGCTGGTTCCCTCCAAGCTCGATCCCTCAGTACGACCGCAGGCTCTTGGTCGCAGCCGGGGTAGACGGGACGTTTGAGATGCTGGAGGCGTATCATCTCAGGTCGCTGGCTTCCTTGGAGGAGTCCAAAGGCTTGGTGAAGAAAGCCGAGCAAATTGTGATGAAGGAGGCCTTGCACAAGAAGGAGTTTGATAGGATGGCTAAGGTCAATCAGGACCTGAGGGCTGAGGTGGAGAGGTCAAGGGCTGAAGCGGCCAAGTTGAGGACTGACCGAGAAGGTTTATGGGCTAACTTGGCGAAGTCAAAGTCAGAGGCTGCGCTGATGGGGGGAAAGGCCGCAGCGGCCGAAGCAGAAACCGCCAAGCTGTCAACGAAGATAACCGAGGCTGAAGTTGAGACCGCAACTTGTAAGATCAAGGCGGCTACATCTGATTCTGAGGTGGCAAAGTTGAAGGCGGCTTTGGCGCTTGCGCAGTAGTCTTTAGAGTCCTTATCCAAGGATCTGGACGTGGCCCGTTCCCGAGCAGTTTCGGCGGAGGCAGTCGTGGCGGCTGACAAAGAGACCAAGGCCAAGTTGGGGACCGCTTTGAAGGCTGCGGGGGCCAAGGCTACTGCTCTAGAGGCTGAGGTCGCTGCCTCAACAAAGGAAATGCAGCGCCTTGCTAACAGGGTGGAGCGCTTAGAAGGTGCTATCGTGGATCAACACGAGGCGGGCTTCGAAAAAGCCCTTCAACAGATAGCCCTTTTGGCCCCAGACTTTGATTTGAGCCCATATTCCATCACTTTAGAAATCAAGGATGGGAAGCTTGTTTCCCTACTTGATCCCCCTCCCCAATGAATATAAAAAAAACTGTTATTTAATGGAATTTTATTAGTGTTTCTTTCTCTCCTGTTTCCTCTTTTTTATTTTCTGTTGCTCTTTTCTCCCTTTTTTTTTATTTTTTATTTTTTTATTTTTTTTATTTTTTTATTTTTTTATTTTTTTATTTTTTAGGGCTAGAGGGTATATTCTAGGGGCTGGAAGCCCTTGAATCGGAGTGAGAATCCATTAAGGATGTCTTTGACCAATTAGCCTTAACTAAACGAACCGAAATGGAATCGACCTTAGGTAGACTTAGGATGCAAGGATTCATCTTTCTTTTAATTTTCCTTGTCATTCTTTTTCCCTTTTTTTTGGGTTAAGGGAATGCGTGCTTATTATTATTTTTCTTTTTGATGTTTGGTTTTGATTGCGCTTGACCACCCAGACCAGGCTATCGCCGTGTTATTGAGCTATCACGGACCGCGATGGTCTATAACGGAGACGGTAACTTTGATCGCGAAATGTTCTTAGCAATGTGGATTCTTTTGTTGAATTAATAAAGCTTAGCATGCGGAGTAAAGGGGAAAAAAAAGAAATGAGACTTTATTGATAATGTATGATTTACAAAATGGAGACATGATTTTTTCGCGTGGCTGTTTGCTGGGACCAGCGAGGTAACCCTGTACTTGGCTTCCTTAATCCTATTTTGGCTCCGGCTGGATGCAGACGACTTTCCACTGCTGCTTAGGCGAGATTTCAAGGGAAGAACCTCTTGACTGAGTCTGAGTTAACGGGGTGTTTGAGATCGCGTCCTTCAGCGTCAGTTAGGAGTAGCGTCCCTCCTGAGAAAGCGTACTTCACTACGTATGGCCCTTCGTAGTTGGGTGCCCATTTTCCTCTCGGGTCGCGGGCGTTAGGCAGTACCTTTTTAAGGACCATGTCTCCTGTTCGGAACATTCGAGGTTTCACCATTTTGTCGAAGGCATTTTTAACCCTACTCTAGTAGAGCTGACCATGGCATAGGGCCGTGGGACGCTTTTCCTCGATCAAGTTTAGCTGGTCGTGGCGTCGTTGAATCCATTCGGCGTCTTCTAATTCTGCTTCGGCCAAGACCCTTAAAGAGGGTATCTCAATCTCTATCGGGAGGACTGCTTCAGTACCGTAAACTAAGGAATAAGGCGTTGCTTCGGTGGAGGTTCGCACGGAGGTCCTATATCCATGTAGCGCGTAGGGTAACATTTCATGCCAATCCTTATAAGTTACCGCCATTTTCCATATTATTTTCTTGATGTTTTTGTTGGCGGCTTCTACCGCTCCGTTCATCTGGGGACGGTAGGGAGTAGAGTTGTGATGACGAATCTGGAATTGTTCGCACAGTTCCGTCATCATCTTGTTGTTCAGATTGGTGCCATTATCTATAATGATATGGGATGGGATACCGTAACGGCATATGATGTCCTTTTTAAGGAATTTTACCACTACGCTTCGTGTTACGGCCGAATACGACGCTGCCTCCACCCACTTGGTGAAGTAGTCGATGGCCACCAGTATGAACCTGTGCCCGTTAGAAGCCTTGGGCTCGATGGGCCCGATCACGTCTATGCCCCACATGGAGAACGGCCATGGCGCGGTTAAGCTGTGTAGGGATGAAGGAGCGACGTTGATACGGTCGGCGTGGACCTGACATTTCAAACACCTTTGGACATGTTGATGACAGTCCGATTCGAGCTTGGTCCAGTAGTACCCTGCACGGAGTATTTTGCGAGCCAGAGTATGACTGCTTGCGTGGGTGCCGAAGGTTCCTTCATGGACCTCCTCTATTATCCGTTCGGCCTCTGGGCGATCCACACATTGTGAACCTTTTGTTGAGGTAGTAGACTGCTCGTTCTTTCCCAGCCTCGTCTTGCTGTCCTAGCATGCAACCCATGGATTCGTCGAGCACCGTGAGGTACAGGATCAGAGGTTTTCCGGGGGCTGCGGGGATGAGGACCGGAGGGCATTCCAAGTACTGCTTGATCTTCTCGAAGGCTTCTTGACATTCTACGTCCCACTCGAACTTATGCCGTTTCCGGAGGAGTTTGAATATGGGGTTGCATGTTGCCGTCAGTTGGGAAATGAATCGGGCTATGAAATTTATCCGCCCCAGGAAGCCCCGAACTTCCGAGTCTATTGTGGGAGGAGGCATCTCCCTGACAGATTTCACATTGTCTGGGTCTATTTCGATACCCTTTCGCTTACCAAGAAGCCTAATAATTTCCCCGACGCCACCCCCAAAGTGCATTTGGCGGGTTAAGTCTTAGCTTGTACCGAAAGCCTCTTGAATAATTTTCGTAGGTCTTCGATGTGCTGCTCCGGAGTTTTTGATTTTGCAATCATGTCGTCGACATATACGTCGATTTCCTTATGCATCATGTCGTGGAACAAGGTTACCATCGCTCTTTGGTAGGTTGCCCCAGCGTTTTTGAGGCCAAATGACATTACCTTGTAGCAAAACGTTCCCCATAAGGTGACGAAGGTCGTCTTTTCCTGATCTTTCTATGCCATTAGAATTTGATTATACCCTGAGAAGCCGTCCATGAAGGAGAAGAAGGCGTGACATGCCGTATTATCTACGAGCATGTCAATGTGGGGTAAAGGAAAATTATCCTTGGGGCTGGCCCTGTTTAGGTCCCTATAGTCGACACACATGCGCATTTTTTCTGTCCTTTTAGGTACAGGTACGATGTTTGCCACCCATTGGGGGTAATTAGATACGGCCAGAAACCCGCCGTCCCACTGCTTCTCTACCTCCTCCTTGATTTTTAAGGCCATGTCGGGCTTCATTCTTCGCAGCTGCTAGCGAACAGGGACCGCTTTTGGGAGCATGGAGAGTCTGTGTTCCACTATGCTGCGGTTGAGACCTGGCATGTCTCGGTATGACCATGCAAATATATCTGAGAACTCTTGTAAGAGTTCTATGAGGGCTTTTCTTGATTCTTGCAACATTTGGTTTCCTATTCGCACCTCTTTCTTATTCCTCTCGTCCCCTAGGTTCACGCTTCCTAATTCCTTGGTCAAAGGTTGAAACTTTGGTCTTTCTTGTTCTATCTACCTTTCTACCTCGGCCAAAGCCTCAGTTTCTGCGTCCTCCTCTCCTACTGGCTCCTCAATAGGACTAGGGTCCTCGCATACGTAGGCTGTATCGCTGTTTGGGACAGGTCCGTTATTGGTGGTGATTTTTTTTAAGGGAGTCTTATTTAGCGAAATTTAAGTATGGAAAACGCGAAAAGAAGAAAAAAAACAAAAAGAATGACTGGAAATGGATGAAAATGCATGCTGAGTTTTATTAATTCAAAGTCGCCCCGAAAGACGAGTTACAAAAGGAATTACATTGCAAAGAGAAATTCGTTCGCGAGTGGTTCTGTCGTTCAATTAGCCAGCTGTCCCTCGGAAACGCAGACTCCCCCGGGTTGGTCTCTGGGCTGACTGCCTATCGTCGCCACACTTTCCCGAACAAAATGTTGGCCCCACGTTGCCCGGGCTGGACGTGCCCTTGCCTGGTTGCCTGCTTGGTACTCGAGTCTCAACTGGAGCTGGAATTCCTTCTAGGAGAGGGTCGAGCCCTTTGCCAGGTTGGTACCCTTCCTTGATCATGACGCGGAATGCCATATTTCCTGCCGCAGATGGGGGCTCCTCCGGGCTTGCTGTGAGCTCAAGTGCCTGGAAGGAGGTTTCCAGGGCCTCTTCCTCCTCTTCGATGTATTCATCTGGTACGGGGGTACTGACTACTAATTCCTGTTCCCCCATCATGCTGACCAACTGCCGGTCTGCGATAAATTTGACCTTTTGATGGAGAGAGGAAGGTACAGCTCCGGCGCCATGGATCCACGGCCTTCCCAGAAGGCAGCTGTATGCAGGGCGGATATCCATGACTTTGAAGAGAATGTGAAACAAGGTAGGGCCAATGTAGATAGGGAGAGTAACTTCTCCCATGACATCCCTTCTTGAGTCGTCGAACGCCCTCACTATTACCGGACTGGCCTTCAGCTGCACATGGACGGACCCTAGCTTGTCCAGGGTGGCCTTTGGCAGGACGTTGAGGGAAGAGCCATTGTCAATTAGCACTTTGGTGATTACGTAGGCCCCGCATTTGACGGCGATGTGAAGGGGCTGGTTGTGCTGTCTTCCTTCTGCCGGGATCTCCTCGTCCGAGAAGGTCAATCGCCCTGTGTTGGTGAGATTGCTGACGATGCCCCCGAATCTTTCCGTGGTGATGTCCAGGGCTACGTGAGCTTCCTTTAAGACTTTCAGCAGTAGGAGGTTACGATGGCTTTCTGAGTTCAAAAGTAGGGACAGGAGCGAGATGCGCGCCGGAGTCTTGTTCAGGTGGTCCAACAGCTCATACCCGCTGCGTGTCATTCCCCCAGGCTCTGCAATATTGGTGACTTCTTCGGCCGGGGGTTGCTCAGTCTGCTCTCCAGGAAGTTCCTCGGGCACCGGGTCGTAATGCCATGGAACAACGTGATTATCTTTGTAGGCGGGCTTAGGTGGGGCCGCTATGATCAATGGCGTGGGGCGGACTGGACTGCACTGGATGATTAGTGGTTGAAACGGGAGGGTCTGGCGACCTATAACGACGACTACCTCCTCCTCTTGACCTGAGGCAACGGTGCTATGGCTCAGAGTGTTAATGGTCTGCCCTTCGTGGGCCGGGAGTGGATTGGTGCTGATATTGGGCTTGTTCCCCTCGAATCTGAGCTACCCTGCCTCTATCAGATCCTAGACCTTATGCTTGAAGCTCCAGCACCTTTCAGTGGAATGCCCCATGGCTCCTGAGTGATAGTCGCATTTCGCATTGGGGTCGTAAGATCGGGGGTAAGGAGGCTCCAGCGGTTTGAACGGCATGATTGCTATCATGCCTTTCTGGAGTAGGAGGGGGAACAAAGTTGAGTAAGGCATTGGAATGGGAGTAAAGACTCTCCTTTGACGTGCCAGGCGGGGGTTCTGGGTCTTCGGCGTATTTGCCGTCTCAGTTTGGGGTGACGAGTCAGGTGGAGAGACTATTCCTGAGTTGCTCAGGATGAGCTTGCTCTGGCCTGGTGGGCGAGGGGGATCTGTTATCACGACATTCGTATCTCCCCTTCTCTTCTCTACCTTCTTAACAAAGCTCGTGTTTCCCCGGTCCTGTGCGAATCTTCCCCGCTTAATGCTAGCCTCTATCCTTTCCCCTATGACGACTAGGTCGGCGAAGTTGGAAGCCACGCTCCCTACGACTTTATCGTAGAAGGGAGAGGGGAGGGTGTCGATGAACATGGAAGCCATTTCCCTTTCTGAGAGGGGCGGCTGAACCTGGGCGGCCAACTCCCGCCATCTCTAAGCATAGTCCTTGAAGCCTTTCGTGTCTACTTTGGACAGGTTTTGTAAGCGGGAGCGATCTGGGGCCATGTCCTCATTGTATTTATACTGTCGGAGGAAGGCGTCGGCGAGATCTCTCCATGTTTTTATGTGCCCATTGTCCAAACCGACGTACCACCGTAGTGCTGCCCCTGTTAGGCTGTCCTGGAAGCAATGCATTAGGATTTTGTCCTGTTGGGTATAGGGGGCCATCTTTCGACAGTACATGGCTAGGTGCACGCGTGGGCAAGAACTTCCCTTGTACTTTTCGAACTTGGGGACCTTGAAATCGGTGGGTAGCTCGATATTGGGGACCAGGCATAAATTGGCAGCGTCAATGCCATGGCCGTCGGTTCCCTCGATGGCCCGCATACGTTCCTCGAGTGCATTGATTTTGTCGCTGCCTAGGAGGATTGGCTCTGGGGTGGACCCAAGCACACGACCTGCTTCTGGGGGAGGGTGATAGTAGGCTGTGGCTCCTGGAGTTGGGAAAGGCCCCGATCCTTGCCCTCGGCCTAGTCCCGAGGTGTTCCCTGCTGGCTGCTCTTGGGGAGCCGGTGGGTTTTCCATAGTGGCGTTCCACGCCGGGGGTGCGAATCCCGGGGGGTGCGTAGGTGTCCCTGATGTGGCTGTGCTAGGGGCTGCCCCCGGAGTTGCTGCCACGGGGGTTGGGGCTGCGTTTCGAGTAATGATCTCGAACATTTTATTGATTTGTTCCTTCATTTTCCCCATTTCCATCCTCATCTCTGCCCTTATTTCGGCGTTCAGCTGCTCTAATTCTTCAATTGCTTGCTCCATATTCTTGGTCCGGGATCGTGTGTGGTATCGGTGTGGGTCTAATAAGTACCTCATCACTCTTCTACCTAATTCTTTAATCCTCTTTCATTCTAGTAAGTATATGTACGTCCTATATTCATTACTAAAATGTCTTAAAAACTCGTAAAGTAAGAAATTACATTTAAAATATCTTCTTAATATCACATTTAACATGCAAACACATAAGTGATCATTCCACCTTTTGTCATTTATTAAAATACTACCTAGAGAGAAAACAAATATGACTTTTATTGATGGAGAAGTAAAACAAAAGGAATTACCTCTCAAGTACATAAAAGGCTGCATATAAACACAAGCTATAGTCAAAACAGAATGAAAAACTAATCCTAACTACCTATAATTAATCCTAATAGTTTTAATATTTCCTTTCAAGTTGAGGTATATATATCATGTATTCCCAACTTGAATCAATGAACAAAATGTTGAGTGAGACAAGATCTTTTGTCAAAGGGTCAGTTAGTTATTGCTTGGAAGGAACATGCATCAAGTTGAGAAATCTGGAGCTAACATGCTCAAATATTAAATGACAATCAATATATATGTTTGGTTTGTTCGTTGCATGTTGGATTAATGGCTAATTAGATGGTTAACTGGCTATCACAAAAAGACCTTACTTGAGGTAACTTTGACTATAAATGTTCTAAGAAGTTGTTGCATTATAGAAGCTTAGCGGTGAGGATAGCTAATGCCATATGTTTAACTTCAGTTGAGGAATGAGACACGGTAGATTGTTTCTTTGAATACCATAATATTAATGAATTTCCAATGAAAACAAATAATCATGTAGTGGACTTTCTAGTGGATGAATAACTCCCCTAATAAACATCTGCATACGGTGATAGATGAAGGAATGGGATAGTTGGAAAAAGGATGCCTTGACCAAGTGAAGACTTTAAATATTGCAAGGCATGATGTAATGATAGATGAAGGAATGGGGTAGTTGGAAAAAGGATGCCTTGACCATGGGAAGACTTTAAATATTGCAAGACATGATGTAATGCATGCAAATGTGAAGTTCATAGTTGAGTTATGAATTGACTCAATTTATTAACAAGAAAGGTAATGTCCAACTTAGAAATGGTAAGGTATATAAGATGCCTTATAAATCACCGATATTGGGAAGGATCTTGTAGAAGTTCCCCATCGAAATCATTAAGGCCTACATTCGAGCCCATGTGCAATGTGAGGGTTTTTGCAAAAATGAAGCCAGTATTAGTGAGCAATTTCTTGGCGTACTTATGTTGGCATAAATGAATGCCTTTAGGAGATGTTGCAATTTCTAGGCCTAGGAAATATTTAAGATCGCCAGCTATTTTCAGCTTAAAAAAACTTTGTATCAAAGACTGGGCCTACTTGATTAGAGATTGACTTGATATAGAAAGGATGATATCATCCACAAAAACCAGCAAAAGAACCAAGAAAGAGCTAGTTCCTTTGACAAAAAGAGAGTAATCGACAGAGGATTATTGAAAACCATGATATTTAACAGTCAAGGAAAACTTATGGAACCATTGTCCTGAAGCTTGGCACAATCGATAGAGATCTTTATTGATTTTGCACATCGTGTTCTCCCCTACTTTGAATAACCCTAAGGTAATTGCATATAAACTTCCTCAAACAAATAACCAAGAACGCATTACTAACGCCAAGTTTAACCAATTTCCATTTCCATTGAGCTGCCAAAGCTAGAAGAACTCTCATGATAGTTAACTTAGCTACTAGAGAAAAAGTGTTAAGAAAAGCTATCCTAACTTGTTGGATATATCCTTTTGCCATGAGTCTACCTTTATAGCAGTCAAATGTGCCATCTACTTTATACTTGACCTTGTAGAGTCAATGATATCCAATGCTTTGTTTGCTTAGAGGGAGGGGTTAAATGGTCCATGTGTTATTAGCTTCTATGACACTTCACAACTTGATGAAAAAATTGGGGGCTTATATACAATATTGAGTTAAAACACATACTCATGATAATGTGGTGAAAGATTGTCACATGAAATATGGGTTTACATAAAGTATGTAAGATGACAAACGTAGTCTTGTAGGTGAGATGGTGGTTTGTGATGTCTAGATGACCTCTTGAGGGGGTTTGATTGATGTTGAATGGGAGGAGCATCATTATGAGTAGGAATGTATTATCATGTTGTATAGGGGTTGTATCGGGTAAAGGTTTAGGAAGGACAAGGTTAAGAAATAGGTCTGATGTAGTGGTGGCATGATGTAGGCAATGAAAAGGAAAAATATCTTCATGGAAGATGACATCCCTTGATATAAAGCAACGTCATACAACTTGTAACCTTTATACTTGGTAGGGAAGGGGATATCCAATGAAAACACAAGCGGTTGTGCAAGGTCAGAACTTAGTTCTTTGTTGAAGAATTGTGGGACGATAGCATAAGCATCCAAAAACTTTGATTGCATCATATGATGATAACTTGTTATATAACAACTCATAGGGTGACTTGCCTTGTAGAATTAGAGAAGGAATGCAGTTTATAAAAAAAGTTGTAGTAGACACACAATCTCCTTAAAATTTGATGGGGACTTTTGCTTGGAACATAAGTGATCTATCTACACTAAGAAGATGCTGAGGCTTCCTCTTTACCATAGAGTTTTGCTTTAGCCTGTAAGGACATGAACATTGATGTTGTGATCCTATGTCTTGCAAAAGTTCAATCAAGGCAAGCTCTTTTGCATTGTCAAATCGCATAACCTTTATACTAGTATCAAACTAAGTTTTAACAAAACTAAAGAATTGTTTAATACACATAGTTGCTTCTAATTTTAAACAAAGTAAGTATATTCAGGTGAATCGGCTATTGTCATCAATAATGGTTAAAAAGTATGATTTACCATTATAAATAAGTTGATTATAAGGGCCCCAAAAATGTTGCAATGAATGAGATCAAATGGACATAGTGAAAATAATTATTAGAAAATGACATTCTTTTAAGCATAGCAAGAGGGCATACGAAACAACGAGTATAAAAATTGGAAGGCAAAAAAAGCAGAATCTTGTTGCTAACAAGCTTGAGAACATTATCAAATAAGTGGCTTAGTCTATCATGTCATAATTTTCTATTATGAAACTGAGGAGAATTATAGGTTTCATGTGAAGAGTTATTGGGAAGAACAACAGTGTACAAAAAAGGAGTATGTTATAATTTACCCCTGTCAATCACCATCGATGGTTGGCTGTCTAGAATCTAAAAGTAATTGTAGTGAGAAGTTAATGTCAAATTAGGATTTTACAATAATTTGTTAATATATAGTAAGTTTACATTAAACTCGGGAATGAAAAGAATGTGGGTTAATTGAAGAGAAAGACCTAAGTCTACATTACCAATGGCAGGAACATAAATTTTTGAATTATTTGGAAGAATAATAAATTTGTTATATAAATTGGTGTAATAGAAAAGAAACAAGTGGCAACAAATATGTGAAGTTGCTCCTTAGTTAATGATTTAGGAGCCAAGATCCAAACCAAAAAAGGTTTCATGAGTGGAAAATGTAATACCAATATTGGACCTATCCAAGTGATCATATTCTAGGGATGAGGCCTGTACCATTTGTGCTTGAAGGAATGTGACAACTTACTTTCAGTTTTGTCAGAGGCTTGATTCATAGTTTGTGATGATTTCAAGAGCCAAGATCCAAACCAAAAAAGGTTTCATGAGTAGAAAAAGTAATACAAAATTGGACCTATCCATGTGATCATATTCTAGGGATGATGCTTGCACCATTTGTGCTTGAAGGAATGTGACAACTTACTTTCAATTTTGTTAAAGACTTGATTCATAGTTTGTGATAACTTCAAGAACCAAGATCCAAACTAGAAAAGGTTTCATGAGTAGAAAAAGTAATACCAATATTGGACCTATCCAAGTGATCATATTCTAGGGATGAGGCTTGCACCATTTATGCTTGAAGGAATGTGACAACAGTAGCAGTTGTTGTCAAATGTAACTGATGAATTTATAGTTCTTTCTCAATCAAATCTCTAGAGTTTTTGATGAGATCTCAGCCCCTTTTCAAATGGGGAGAAAAAATATGAGTTTTCCATTATTTGGTATATTGGAGATCACAACCTTATAGTGTGTTAAACTAATAGAGTTCTCATTATCCCTTAATGAGTCAATATTGACATTTTCTCATTTAAGCTCATATTATCATATTTAGTTGTTGGGCATACTTAATTTTGACCACATAAATAAAGCCCATTAATAATAAATAAATATAATTATTTTATAATATTAGCCCATATTAATTATTGGAATATACAATTTCAACAATCTCTCACTTAAACTACATATTATAACAATTATATCAAATTATTTAGGCACGCATTTGTATGTTATTTATCTTTAGATTTCCACTTTAACAATTTAGTCCATCTCATGTATTGATAATGAGACCATTGCAACTTTCATCACTATTGTAAAATGTCACTAAACCCCAATAACCACCACATCAATACACTTAATGACAAATCAATATGAATGAGTAGTATATAAATTATATGCAATGTGATTTCAATCATGCCTATTTCCAACTCGTCCAACTTTAGTTTTTAGTGAGATCAATATGAAGTCCTTAAGTGAAAAATATTTTTCACATAACAAGATACAAACTAGTTGACTAATAAACTTATAATCTTTATTTCTGCATAAAATTAAAATAACATAAAGTTTGTATCAAATAAACAAAGTTATATAACATAAAGAAAGACTCTTACTAAACTAAGATAATCTTATAGACAACACTCATATGAACAACATGCTCATGAAAAAACCTTATGTATCAAGCAATTTTGTCTATGATTACTAAATTGACTAAAAATAATCACAAGAGATAATTTAATTTAATTTCAAAAATAAAAATTAATTAATAAATATGTGCGATTTTTGTGTAACTTTTAATAGAAGATTTTATTAAAATTGGAAGTGTATTGTACATTGATAATGTAGGAATACAATGTGAAAGTAAACAAATAGTAAAAAAAATTTAAAGATTTAATTATAATTAGTTCCTAGTAATTATAGTTAGGTCCATATATTTTTTTTTATTTTATCCTTTTATGGTTAATTAAAATAACAATATTTTAATTCAATTTAAAAAGTACAATTTTGAGTCTTTCGAGAGTTAGAAAAATTATGTGATTTATTCTAAAATATTTGTAAATATCCTAAATTATTTTAGTAAGTCATTAATTTACTAATTTATTATTGATAATTGACTTAGCTTAATTATCATTTTATTAACTTTTGGTTAAAAATTTCCAGCCATGTAAATAGTACAATTAATCTTGACTAACTTGTACTAATTTTCACAAGAATACTTCCTCTCTCTTACTTTCCCTCAAGCGTCGTGAGTTATAGTATGATATATGACCATTTTATTTCAAAAAATTAAATACAAATTTGAAACCCAAACATTTTATTAAATGAAATTAATTTGTCATGTAGTAGTTGATGGATTTTATTATGTTGACTACTTTTTCCCTCCCTTCATTTTGTAAGTACAATAGCCCACTCCCATCTCCCACCTCATGTCTATTTTCTTCTTGTCCAAAGTTAACACTTGTTGGTAAGATCATTTTCATTTTTTTCTCTCTCTTTTCTCCACTTGACCAAACACTCCCTCCATCTTCTAACCATTTTACTTTCTTGTTTATTGGTTTTGGTATTGGCCATTTGGTTTGTTCATGGTGATGACTCATAGGTCTTGTTCAAGAGACTAAAATTACTCAATTATTTCCTTCTTCAACCTCTCATTTTAGCATCATTTTGGGTAAGGGAAGCTCTTGCTATTTTTTACTATTTTGATAGAGTAAGAATATTTTTTTGTATAATATATTGAAAAATGTATGATATGGTTTGCTTAATCTGTTAGTGTTTTAGATCATGAAAATAACTTACTTTTGATATTTATTGTAAATCTTTAAATAGATTTTTTTTATCGTTGTTTAGTTGTTATTTATTGTTGGATTCATGGAAAATTTGTTAATGTGTGTTGGATGTACAATTGGAAATAATTATATATATATTTTTAACTTTTTTAGTTAAAAAAAATATTTGTTTTAGTTTTTTTAAGTCGCAATTGGAGGTACCACTTTACACTCAAAGAGGTCAACTCGATGGGAGAAGGATTAGTTGAGGATTGCTCTTATTTTACCAAAAGAAAATAATCTAAAATATTATATTTTAAATTAAATATTTATTTTAGTTGATGAAAGTATTTTGAAGAAAGATGGCCAGATATGACTTGTTTTAGTGGTATTTGAGTATCACAAAATTTTTGAAAACAATCTATAGGATTGAAAGACCTTTGTGATATGGAAAATATGAGCTTTCGACCAAAATTGATTAGAAAAACAATTTTTTTGAATTAATACAAATTAAACGACAGTAACCAGAAGAACTCTACAAATATTCAATAAATGTGAGAGAATTTTTTTTTATGAAGTATTGGTTATTTTGGTACTTGGTGTACTGCTTGTTAGTATTGAATTTCATGGTGAGCTGCACTTAAAAAAAAAAGCATTTTTGAAGTTTCAAGACAAGTTTGCTAGAACATTTGGAATAAATTAAATAAATGGGGAAAAATTGAAGCAGTGGAAAGTTAACCTTATTTTATCTCATTGACCTAATAATTTTTTTAATTAAATAATTTTTTGATAATTTAAAGTGAATTTTATAAAGATTAGTGTACAAATAGTAGACAAAATGGTGATAGGTTAGCATAAAAATTCAAAATAGTTTATTTGAAGGGTAATTTTGTAATTTAATGTTTTATAATTACTAATACATTGATTTTATGTTAATTATGAAGAAAAATAAATATTTAAAATTTATTTAGTATTTTATTAATTTTTGGTAAATAATTGACTAATAATAATGATTTTAATAAGAAAATATTGAAAAGGGGTAAAATGGACTTTTTACTTCAAGAGAATTATTTTTATAAGTTAAAAATAATATTTTTACTGGAAACTTTCATAAAAATAAGATTTTAATGATTTTCACAAACTTTTATTCATTTAAGATAATTCTAGTCATTTAAAATTAGTATAAGGATAAATTAGAACATTTACTTCAAATAAGCCTAAAAATTATAAAAATATTTCTAAATGTTAAAGATGATTTTATAAGCTTATATTTAGATTTTAAAATTTTTTAAGTTCATTTAATTTTATTTCAAAATTATAGAGTTTAATATTTTTATGAAAAAGAAAATAAAGAAAATTTTAATAAAACTTATAGTATACTTCTTTCAACAAAAGTTTAGTAGTTGAGAGGTAATAATTTAAGATGAATTAGTCTAAATTAAAATACTTAAAATATTCCAGTGAAATTAATTAAAATTTTCATAATTCTTTATAACATAGGTTATCCGTTATTACAGAAATGTTAAACATTGAGAATGAATTTGTTATTAAGGAGTTATTTAGTGAGACCGCTACTTCAATGAGGTTATTGTTGAGACCTACCCTTGTCTGAAAAAGGTGTTCGATGATACCTTTTCAGTGTATTTTTGACTTAATGAAAAACATATAAGTAATTAAATAATAATTGTTATTACTATTACAATGTACATGTATCTATGAATGAGTCAGTGACTAAAGTAGATGACAATGTACCTCATATCGTGTTGCAAGCAAGCATGTAAGTTAGGGCTACTTGGTGAGACCCTTAACCAAGTGTTAGAAAGGTTGGTAGGATAGTTGTTGATGGACCTTGAGGATAGATAGACAAGTGAACTCTACATTGTAGATCAAGGTCATTGTAAACCTTGTGTCGCGATAGCCATTACCTATGTATGTTTATTTTGACAAACCATTACATTTTCATAGATTAGATAGCAGTGTCCCTCAATTGTTTTTAGCACATGCTATCCTTTAGATCTATGAGATCCATATATACTGTTATACTATATTAGGTGACATGTTAGCACTAGTCATTTGAATGTTGAAAATCTCCATGGAGTTGAGTTTGTACACATTCCATGATTGTCTTTCATACATAATTCATGTGCATATATAACTAGTGACTAATTATGGTTTTGCTTGGATTTATTACATGTTGATTAATTTTAATAAATATTATTCTATTTATCTATTATATTAATTTTTGTAAGCTTACTCTTGCATTATATCTCTTGTAATTGAGATGATTGCGACGTTATCACGGGAGCAGATGGGGAGCTCGCATCATCGACTTAGATTGTTCATAGTTGAGTAGATGTGGTGTGCATGTGTTTGTACTTGAGGGCCACTACACACGTCAAGATGTATAGGATGTTGTTCTAGGCCCTAAGACTCAGTGTCTAGAGAAGTCCAGTTAGGCGTCATAGGAGTCTTTGCATCTTTTTGTCTACTGTTCCTTCTTGGTATCCTAGTTTGCCTTAGATATAATGTGTAGAAACAAATTTATATCATGTTTTTTTATTTAATTCTTATTTTCTTTAATCAAATCAAATAAAAAAATTCTTTTTGGTCCCTATTAGATTGTCTATGTAATGACATATTGTTGCTATATGAACTAATTAATAGAAATTACAAAAGATTAAATTTTAGATAAATATTTCATTAATTTAATTATGAAAATAAGAATAATTTTTTTGAAAATTTTGAAAAATGATATCATAATTCATTATTATTGTTTAATAAATGATATAAATAGTAACACCCTTTGCCCTAATACTAAACAATTATAATAAAATAAACTTAGAAGAAATTTAAACTTGAAAACATACATCAATTTGTAAATAATTCATATAATTTGATCATGTACTATAATTTAAAACAAACTTATATCCCTATTGGCACTTTAAAAGGCCAGTTTTTAATGCTATAATAGTCATATTTTAACGTTGTAATAGTTATAAAATTTTTAAAATCAAAACATACTATTATAAAGTAGTTATAACTACCCTGATGTCACATGTCCTATCAAATCGTTAAATCCAAAAATAAAAGAAACTAAGATGAAAGTAGTAAAATGAGGAGCCTAACTCAATACTCATGTTTATGCTCCTCATCACCTATAAAGTGAAATTAAGCCTAAACACAAACAATATAATGTAAAAAAGTGAGAAACACGCCTCACTCAAGCTCATGCTATGAGCACAATGTAGGTAGTGCACAACCACACAATTAGATACAACAATAAAGATTAACAATCTACATTTACATATGAATGATAATAATATATTCCTAGTATTACTTTATATGTCATGTGGTACCAACTCTAATATAGGAAAGTAGGCTAAAGGAATGCAATCCAACCTCTCTATTGGTCATCTCACACTGGCATGATGCCTTTTGGTAACACATTACGTCTTACTCAGCTTGCATCGCCTGTCCTGGCTTGTGGGATCAATCACGATCATTGAGATTTTCGTATCGAGGAGCCTCTAGGAGGTATAGTGATCTTACCACTCAAGTTCATGTCTACTTTCTTACACACCACTTCCATTAAATGATGTAATAAGTGCAATTCAACTTATCATTATTCCACTTTCAACATTAGGTCAACGAGGACCATCTTGCCTCTCACAAGCTAGGGACCTTATCTCACAACCCATAACAAATTAATGAGTACCATTCTTGCCTTTCATAGGTTAGATTACTCACTAGATAAATTTCTCTTTGGCTTATCCTTATCTCTCACAAACTAGGTCACACTTTGAAAGACCTTTATTCTTATTACTCACTTCTATGTCATATACTATAATTCTCAATTATGCATTTCAACAATAGCATTTTTACAAAATACAAATAGATTTCATACAAGCACATGACTTAACTATAAAGCAATAAATTTTAATTACATAACAATACAAAAATTATACAAGCATAGGGTGTGCTCTCATTAACATGGTCATGCATAGTTAGCATAACCATGCATAATCTGCACAGACTATTCTTCATGAGCATGGCTGTGCTTAATAACCTGCCACTTAGATTTTCTTGGATTTTCACCTAGAATTCTTTAATATAGGAAGTTTAATCTCCCTTTCAGATAACCTAAAACATATAATTTTATGGGTCATAGGGATGATCTCTCTACCACAATTATACTCATATCTTTGAGCGAGATTTCTCACTCCCCTTACCTAGAATGTTGACTCCTAAGCAAGGTTCTCGCTCCTCAGGGTTGTTCCTCCTAATCTTCATACATCTTCTTTAGGGCTCTCCTTATTGACTTTTCTATAAAGGAAATCCCCAACATTTTTAGCAAATGATTTCTGATATAGAGAGTTTAACAAGTTGCTTCCTTATATAGCAGCAAAATGGACTTTGCTGATCATTGTTGGGCATGTGAATTAGCATGGGCATGGTAATATTGAACACAGGGTGTGTTTCCCTTTGAGCACAGCCATACTCGGTTGCTAAGCGCAATCCACTCACAACTTGGGCTTTAAAGGTCCTTTTTGTTATTTTTACTTATAAAATACTCCATTTTTATTCTAAACACTTATTTTCGCCAATATATCTTATTAATAAGGAAAAAAATAATCTTTTAAACATGCACATATTTAATTAAATAATTACAATATACCATATAATATATACAATAAAAACTAGAGTGTTACAAATAATAACTATGATAATAAGATATATCATGCACATATGGTAGATAATAAATTCAAATACTATGCCATATGACACTTTATGGCTGAAAATTAAAGTTTTTTAGGTCAAATTATACGTGTACCAAAATAATACATACCAATAAATAAAAGATAGTACAATTGCAATAGGGAAGGAGAGAACTCTAACGAAATTCACTTCCCAAGCTAGTCATTACTAAGACATCCTAATCCATTACATACCACTACTAGGCACCCGAAAGGTCCTCCCCCTCTTCCTTAGAGCAAGGGATATGAAAAGTAATAAATCAATCTCTGGCCTTTCAAGAACCTTACTACGTGAAGATGAGGTTTAAGACTAATCTTGTAGGATGTAGGGAAATGCTTGTCGCATATAGGCTAAGAGAAGCTATAATTCCAAGATTGCATATATAAAAAATCAAAGGATGGGCCTTAAGCGAAACAAACATAACAATAAGGTCCTTGTATATCTAATCATTTGAGAAAGTGGATGCACAAATCTTGCACCATCATAAGCGACTTTAGTTTCACTAAACTTGAAGTAGAAAGTGCTCCAATATTGATGTGGTCGACATTCTCTTTCACAAATATCAAGTTACGATCATAATAGTTAAACACACAAAAATGACAACCTAATTAATTAATCATATGAATATGTGCACAATAAATGCACTCCAAAATAGGCATTAGAATAATAATATTTTTATTTACAAAATTTATTTTACATCAATAATATATTAGATAAATTGGAACATGGCACATTAATTAGAACATATCGCATCATAGAGTTGTTAACACTCAACATAAACATCCAACACAATGTAATAAGATGATGGTCATGCATGTAGCAAATTCAAAACCATGGAGATTCCTAAGTAACTAGGAAACTAGTTTAAATGTGTCCCTTAAACATGGTACAACGATAAATCACTAACTTGTAGGTTAAGAAGGCAGCATGTACAATAAACGATTTAGGTGACACTAATAGCTAATTACGAATATGACAATGACATCATCAAGATATAAGTACAATGTAGTTTCTATCATGACACAAAATTCACGATAACCTTAGTCCCTTGTAGAATTGCACGTACAAAATATTCTCAAGGTCCTCTTGTGAGCAACATCCACTAACCTTTTCATACCTTCGTCTCATACATAGAGCATGCTCAAAACAACAATATAAATTTTTGTATGTATGCGTGAATAAATTCCACCATACAATTCAAAATGTCATGTTGATATATTAGTACTTAGATCTTCTTATAGATAAAATTACAGCACCATTGTCCTAAAGCCTTAAGCTCAAGTTACTAAGCAGCATAATTAACCCCTTTTGGATCTCAACAAGTCTGCTACTTCAAATGTAGCCCTCCACAAGTTTTTAAAAACTTATAACTATCCAACATAAATCATTTCATCTAAATATTTAAACTATTCTTGTGTAGAAACATCAACAAAGCCCCACTTGGACTATTGAAAAAAACCTAAGTTCTATATTGGTTAGAGATAGAACTTGAAAAAAGTATATAAGTGAGGACAATTCTCACTTTACAAGTTGGTTTTCTAGGATTGAGTTAAACTCAAATCCATATTCTAAAATGACATTAAAGTCTTTCTTATATCTATTATTGGACTACACACTTATTATCCACGCACCAAGCCCAATAATGCTAAGCATGAGAAGGTGTATTAGGAATATTACAGTCTCACATTTGATAGAAATAAAGCTTGAGAAGAGTATATAAGTGGAGTTAATCTCCACTCACATTCTAAGAGCCTTATATGTCAATTTTGAAAAGAGTACATAATTGAGGGATCCTTACCATATAAATCAATTTCTAAGATGGACTCTAGGCCCCAAGTCTCATCCTAGCTTTCCTTATAGACTAACTAAAATCCACTTTACTATGACCCTCCACTATATCTTAAGTATTTAAAACAATTTATAATTAATGTAAGATTAATAAAAAAATCCTTAAAATTTTGGGTCAACATTTTCTCTTTGACATTCTATGTTTTCCGTTTTAATAGATAACACACATTATTAAAGCTTATGAAGACTACTAAATTATATTTCAATCTTAAATAATTTAAATTAAATTCTTGAACTCTTAGCTTTCCTTTTCTGAATACTGATTTAAAATTTAAAATTAAATTAAATTGGTATAAGTTCTCTCTCTAACCACGATTAATGTATATAATTTTCCTATTAGAAACTTAAGAAAAATAAGGGTAAAGAAGGTGATTCTTAGGAAGAATGGGGATTCCATTTTCTTCTTATAGGCCTAATAGGGCTTTTGCAAACATGCTTTATACTTTATAGTTTAAGGTTTAGTAGTCCTATTGTTTTTATTTTTATTTTGAACTAATAATCCAATTTATTGTATGTTAATTTACTTAAAGATTGGAATTTAAAAAGTAATGTCTGGTAGGAAAAACGCAAAAAAGAAGAAGAAAGGTTTACTATTAAAAATATTTTATTTAACTTTCTTAAATCAAAGATAAATCGGTTCTTTATAAGAAAGGGGATTTTGCTTATGTTTTGCCTAAATTTTTGTAATTTTAAAATTAAAGTAAAAATAATAATTTTAAATGAATTTAAAACTTTATAGAAATCTACAACTTTTTTTTAATTTATAAGTTAAAACTTCTTGGATAATGTGTTATTGGAATTTGAAAGGAAAGAAGAAATAGAAAAAGTTCGTACGACTAACTTTGTTAAATGCTCATTTTTCATTTAAGACATTTTAAATTTTTCATAAATTCATTTTGTTAAGATTATCTTTGGCTCAAACTCTTTTTTTTTTTTTCAAAGAAGAAAAACTCCAAATTTAATTTACCCAACATGACACGTTTTAAACAAGTAAATATTAGAGCGACATCAAGTACATCAATGATTAATCAACATATAATGGTTACAATTCAGATAAATGTTACCTCATCCTATATCACGCGACCTAAATCGTGCCGACCAATTTGAATTTTTTTTTTTGGTTCGATTCTAATGGAGTTACCGTATGACGCAACCTAAAACGTGTCAGGGAGAAAATTTTGTTTTTCTTGAAATGGAATTTGGTTTTTGGTTGAGTTTGAAAGGGAGTCGAATCCACCTTCGAGGAAGAGTTGGCTTTAACGAGTCGGTACAGGTTTGGTCAATTTGAAGAGATTGATCAAACCTGACCCGACTTGGACTAGAATCGTCACCAACATTTAAAGGCACGTTGGAGCCCGGGATTAGATAAGACAAGTCGGCAGAAACAAAGTTTGGGTAAGCAGCCGATTATGCATGAATTTCACCCCATTCACCTACCATCTGGTAGTTACCCTATGAAATGCATGCAATATAACCTTTACCTTTACTATTAATAACTTACTGGAAATGCAAGAGCATGCTTGTATAGGGTTGGAATGTTAGGGATGCATAACTTGACAAGAGTAAGCCTTACTCCTACGTACCTCTCCTAGCGTAGAGGAATCAAAGTTTACGTAGTTCTAGATGCATGTAGTGAAGTATAGAGTCGAACTTTTCATTAGGCGTCCTTCCTCTTGGGTTGGACCTGGTTTTGAATTTTGGTCGGGTTTTCCTCTAGGCGTCCACCAGAATCTAAGGCATGGGGATTGAACTTTCTCTTGGGCGTTCATTTCCGAAGCTTTGAATTCAAAGCCAGGACTATCCATTAGGCGTCCTGTCTTGGGGCTGAGTGAAGTTTGTGAATGTGTATGCTAGCTTGACTCGGACACATGCCTACTGACTTGGAGTCAGGTGGAATGCATGTTGTGTTATGGTCATGAGACCAAGACTGACTCAGGCTCAGGCTTAGGCTGGCTATATGCCTACCATCTGAAGTGTGATTGACTCAGTTTAGCTAAGGCTGGCTACGTGCTCGCCATCTGAAGTGTGATTGACTCAGTTTAGCTAAGGTCGACTACATGTCTGCCATCTGAAGTGTGATTGGCAAGGATGATGAGGGGTGTTGTTTATTGCATACTTGGAGTTAGGCCAAGGGACTTACCTGGTATCCAGAGAGCTAATCGACACTTCTCACTTGTAGTTGGAAATCCTTTAGCAACCTTGACCTGCTAGTCAGCAACGATTCTTCAACACTTTCACTCAGCTTGTTGTACTCCTTAATTCTTGGTCCTAAGCTCTTCGCACTAAGGCCTTTTATAGCCTTCGGGAGGGTGATGAAGGCGCCCCTGATCTCGCCACATGGAACTATCCTAGCCTCCTGATTCAGTCAATTAGCTTTGGCAATCCCCACGCTGATTCTCGTTGGTTCCCGTGCTCAATCGTGGCACATTCTCCCTGAGATCGCGACGTATTTCACGGGGAAGTGGCTGATGTGGTGCATTTCTCCATTGTGATTGGCGAGGATTGTAGTTCTGTTGGCATGTGAGACTTGGGTTTGTTGATATGGCCTCATCCTCGCGTCCCCTAGAGGATCCAATGACTCGGGAACCATGAGGTGACACTCCTTCCTTGGAGGGGGGCTGATTTGGCTTGATTCTATTGATGTGGTTGGCTCTGTCAGCATTGAGCTGGCACTCCTAGATCCGGCTTGAGCTGGTTGCAGCATGCCCTACGAGAGTTGGGGCAAATCTATGGGTAACTAATGTTAGACCTCCTTCACATGATTGGTTCGTTGATGCGTGCCCGCCATCTTGGGCCCTTCTCCCAATAAGGGCGGGTCGACTCGGTCAAACTTCTTTGATTAATGGGTTGGTTCAGTTCTTCGTGCTTTCTAGGTCCTATTTAGTTTGACGTGATCCAACCGGCCTATTTAAAAACTTTCTTTATGTTGAGTTAGTGTCGGGCCGGAACAATTTGGGATTCTACCCTATATATATTGAATGTGAACACTATCTGTACAAGCAATTCATTCTAATATATCTTCATATATTATGCATTTGCAAGTATGATCAACGTAAGAGATGCAGCATAATACTGTTAATGGAGATGGTTTCATATCGCACTCATACATTTTGTGAGTACTATTTATACATGTCATTCATATAGTATGTCTAATATACCTTCCTAATCGATGAAGAAAAATGTTAAAATCTTACCATTCTACTATTTCATGTCATTTGATGAACATGTTATTTTTCCATCATATACATTCAGTGTGAGTACTATCTATATAGGCTTGATTTTTTTATATATCAGTCAATGAAGACAGTTTTTTTTTTATATCTTGTAACGTAAGAACAAAGAGAATGTAAGCATTATTTTTACGAGTATAATTTATGCAACATATTATTTGTTATGTATTTTGCTGATATGATTAATTTATATTTGTATATTTTATTATTCTCCTATTATACATTAAAGTGAAAGGGATAATCACACTACCACTATTTGAGTTTTACAGGTATATATATATAAGAATAAGGTGAGAATACTTAGTTAACGTAAAAAAAAAAAAAAAAAAATATGGACCAATAAATCATATTTAAATAATCAATTAGTTAAAAAAATACATGATTGTTTTGAATATTCATCGGTTAACTTGAAAAATATATATATATATATATATATATATATATATATATATATATATATATATATATATATTATAATAATAATTAATAATAATAATAATAATTTTAAAAGAGTTATTTTTTATTTTTATCTTTTATTTTTTTATTCTAATTATTTAAATTAAAAGAAAATAAAGATTTATGATTGAAAATCATTTTTTTAAAATTATTCTTAGAATAAATAAATTTTCATATACATATATATAATGTTTTACTATAATAAAAAATTGATAAAAACATTTATCATTAAAAGTTTAAAATTTATAATTAAAAATATTTGATAACAATATTTTGACTGGTGACAGTTGTTATAAATATGCGAGTTATAAATTAATGACATATTTTAGATATCACAAAAATAATAATAATTATAATTAAAATATTATCACTAATTTTTATATATAACAGTGCAAAATTAAGTTTCCTAGAATATATGACTATAATAATAATAATTTAGTCATTTTTTTTTCATACAGTTGGTTATTATTTTTAATTAATAACATTTTTATCACTATTTTTTTTAAATAATATTGTTTTAATTATTACTAAATTATTTTTTAAATGTCATAATAACCCCGTACAGTATTTTTAAAATGTTAAAATAAATATAAATAAATTGATATTCAAATAATTAATTTAATCATAGTATCTTGTTGATTTCCAAGGACCTAACAGTTAGAACTTGATAAAACATTGGATATTGATGTAATTTTGATGGGAGTAGTTTTTATTCTGTTTACATCCTTAGAAATATTCCACTTCTCAAGTGTGCAGGAATGAAAATATGCTTCCAAAGCTGTAGAATTAGAACTACAAAAATATATCACCAATGGCTCATAGTTGTTGGGACTTTCTGTGTATGAGTCATGGTTGTGACTTTCGGTCTCTGAGGCATGGTTGTGATTCTTTCTTAGATTTGTTTCCAAAATAACCCCATTGCCTTGAAGTGGGGGTCATGGTTTATAATGCATAGAAGCATTATTCTAATCATCTCAAATGCCTAGAACATAGATGAGAATTTGAATTTGAATTATTTCCGAACGAAGAATTATTTCTCTACAAATCTTGTTCGTTGAATAAGTGGTTGTGGCTAAAAATTGGACGACAAGGACTTTCCATTTCTCCATTCTTAGGGAATTGATTCTTTAGAATCAGCTCAGCCTCCAATTCTAACTGAGTAGATTTTTCAAATTTATTTTAACTTTTTCCAGTTTTAGTAATGTTTATTACTTAACAGTCCCAAT
The DNA here is from genome assembly GCA_025330945.1 of Mucuna pruriens. NCBI lineage: Eukaryota > Viridiplantae > Streptophyta > Magnoliopsida > Fabales > Fabaceae > Mucuna > Mucuna pruriens. Next base: position 236,957 of record JAENHJ010000068.1, read on the forward strand.
CTAGAAGGCGAGGACCAGGGAGAGAATGTTCATCTTACCGTATATTTGTAACTTTTTAAGAGACAAACTTATTTATGAAAATATTTCATTTGCTAGTTAAAAAAAAGTGACCAAACAATAGCTACACAAGTTATACTTAAATTGTTTAATATTTATTAAAGGAGGTTCACACGCCTCAATTTTTTTTTTTGATATATTTTATACAAGAATTCTAGTATTGTCCAACTCTAATCAAACGTGAAGAAAAATTAGCCAAGCTTTAAATTAACTTGTCATGACATAGACTGTAATAAAAACTTCTTAATCATTCTTTGAAATTAACCCAACTAATGAGTACATTATTTTCATAAATATGTAAGAATTTTTAAAGTTGATGTAAAACAAACCTCTGAGCTGCCATCAAGATACACCTCGTTCTCATGTTTACTTATGCACTTTATAGACTTGTCACTGTTTCTTCAGTAGAACAAATATTACCTTTTATTGACAATTTACAAATATGAAAGTAAAGATAATATAAAATTATAAATTTGGATTTAATCAATGATGATTAATTGGCTATATATAGTTATTCACTAATGAATGATGTGTGCCATATGTATAAAAAAATAGATAGCTTCAAAATACCTCTACAACTTGCATTTGTGTTGGTACAATTTTCCTCCCTTTCTACTCTAATCAAGGTTGACAGGAATAATCTTGATAAAACACTACATTCAATCTAAAAGTTAATAGCCATGCTTGTAAACTTTAAACAAAATTGTTGAGAAATCATACAAATCAAATTGGATCAGAAAACTCAGAAAATGAAGAGAGAACACTGTCCAATGTAATAAGATAGAAATTTGATTATTGCTTGATGAAAATATCAAGGAGAGGCAGCCAGCTTGTAAACTTTTAGACAAAATTTTTGAGAAATCATACAAATTAAATTGGATTTGAAAACTCAAAGAAAAAGAAGAGAGAACACTGTCGAATGTGATAAGATAAAAATCTGATTATTGCTTCATGAAAATATCAAGGAAAGGAATCCAATCTGATTATTATATATATATAAAAAGAAAATGAAACAACAAAGTTTTATAAATGTTGTCTTAGTCTACTTATCACCTTCTTGAATGATTTTTTTATTTAAGTACAATTTCTTATGTTATTTTAATTTTTATATATATATATATATATATATATATATATATATATATATATATATATATATATATATATATATATATATATATATATAAATATATATATAAAATTAAAATAACATAAGAACTTGAACTTAAATAAAAAAAATCATTCAAGAAGGTGATCAAATAGACTAAGACAACATCTATAAAAACTTTGTTGTTTCATTTTCTTTTCTAAGTGAAACATAAGTAAGAAGGTTTGCAGTGTAACACTAGTATTTTGTCTCTTAATGCATAGCTCAAGAATCAAAGGAGTTGGTGGTGTACAATCTAAGTCAATATTAATGTTGATGTCATAAAACTTTTATTGTTACGTTTGGATATTCTATACTATAGCAAAAGGTTTAAGGTTAATGATGCTTCCCTTCAATTATTATAAAGGAGATATCATATTTGTTGTTGATATTGTTATCCAATTAAAATTAGAGTTTTACCTCCATCTAAAATCCCTCTTAGTCTGATGGAACCAAAATAGGAATGGTAAAATTAAACTAATACTGATAGGTACTTTATTGATGAATGTAAAATGGAGCCAAGCTCATTGCAATCAGAATTGAAGAAGCAAAGTAAATAAGAAAATTCCTGGCCTTAGGAATGGCCAATTTTTGCCTAACTTCCCTACTTTTAATGATCCCTCGTACCTTCCTCATTTTTGACTGCCAGGGCATGTAGACTGCTTGTAACTTAAATTCCTTTCTTGACCCTTGTAGTTATTCTCATCATCTAACCTTACTGACCAAATAAAAACTTGAGCAAGTGTATTCCATATCATAATCAAGTTATGAACCTATATAAAGACATGCGGCCAATATGGTACACTACAGGAGATATAGCTTGTGTCATAGTAGTTAATCTTAGATACCAACCAATTACCAACCAATTACTGAACTAGGATAATGAATAGTGAGATGATTTCTATTATAATATTTTATATATATAAAATTATTAATATATATAATCTCAAAAACATAAATACTATTGAAAATTCATCTGCTAGCAACCATTATTAATAATAAATATTCATAAAAGTCTTAAACCCTTTGAAGCATATACCATAAAGTATTAGTAGACATTGAAATTCAAACAGTAAGAAAATACAATAACTTCTTAAATTTTACTAGTAATCTTCTTCATCCTCTTGTAGTTCCATGTCATTGTCTTCATCATTCCCATTAAAACTAGAATTATACTCTTCCTCCCCTTCATCTTGACTGATTCATCTTCGTTTTTTTCTTCCACCATTCTTTTTCCTTTTTCCTTCCTAGAAGTAGATGCAGTTGCTGCCATTTTCATTTGTGTTTGCCTTATAGTGTGCTTCAAAGGTTCAGAAGCCCTAATTGCACTAGCAACATCTCTCCAAGTTAAAACATCATCATCAAAAATCAATTCATCCTTAGTATCTTCACATCTCCATCCAATTCTTCCACTATCCACTCATTGCTATCATTAATGTTATTTAAAACAATAGGATCAATAAGATTATGACACTCATAAGGTTCCTGAATAGCTTGATTATATTTAACATAAATCAACTCTTGAAGCTTTTAAAGCCTAAGCCTACTTATCTTCTTTGAATGAATCTATAATAATTTAACAAACATGTTAGTTTCAACTTCCATGTTTTATTATTGTTACATTATATAAAATTCTAAACTCAAATTTAAAACCTTCACTTTCATATTAACTTACATGCCCAAAGGTGCTTTAATTATGCTCGCATCCTGACGAGCTACAATTCAAACTTAGAACTTCGATGGTAAAATTTTGCAAGTGTGGTGTATGTGCTCCATGCATCTTCCACCACTCAAATGTAATACAATTCATATGCATTAGTATCAAATGATCACTCAAATTTTGAATTTGAAATGTAATCAAATATGCAAATTTATAAGGGAACTTTCCCACTTACCAAACATACTTCTAACTCTCTTATATAATGGAAACTCATTGTGAATGTGGTCTACAAACTCGTCATTTTCACTAAGCCTGTCAATACATTTATAAAGGCTTTTTAGCACTTCGTAATCCATTTCATTGTTTAGATTTTTATAAAAGAACTAAGGATTTAGAAAATAACTAGTTGCATGCAAAGGGTGGTGAAGTTGACATTCCCATCTTCTATCAATGATTGCAAAGCTATATTTATATTTATCTTTATTGTCATTAAAAGATTTTTGAATCGTCTCTTTGATATTATCCATTTCTTAAAAACGTAACCTATTGCAGGTCTTTCTTCATTATCCATCAACCTCAATACACATACAATAGGTCCCATAACCTTCAAGAGATAGACAACATCATTCTAGAATGAGGGCATAAGTACAATGTTTGTTGCTTTCTTTCCTTTGACATTCTTAGTTGCCTTAGACTTCACCCATTAATTCGAAGTGAAAATCCTTCTAATATTGACTTTTTGCTTGTGCAATCTTTGCAATACAAGAAAGGTGGTTGCAAATCTTGTAACTCCATGCCTCACTAATTCGGACTTGTTTGTGAATTTCCTCATGGTGTTCAAAGTCAATGAGTGGTTGTAAATGTAGCCTACTAGCTTGATGCCTCTTTGTATAACATTCTTGACTTTGACAATCTTCCCAATATCTTTTAGCATCAAGTCAAGACAATGGATAGCACATGACATTCAAAATAATTTTTCTTGTGGCTTGTAAAAGTTTTCCTAAAAATTTCAAATCAATTAACTTAAATTTAAATTTAAATGAGTAACAATTGAAGGTTATAATTTCAAAACAAATTTTTAATAAGAGTTAGATTTACCTGCTATAACATAATTACTCACGTTGTTTGTCACCACTTGAATGACATTTTTTTCTTCAATCTCCTCAACAAAGCTATTTAAAAGTTGATATACTTTATCCTTGGTCTTTATGAATTAGGATCATCAATACTTTTGTCAAATATTGTACCTAATGAACAATTTACCAAAAAAGTAATCAACATTTTATTCTTCCTATCGGTCCAACCATCTAACATGATTGAACATCCATATTTCATTTGTTCCTCCTCTCACGACCCTTCAACAAGTCTTTTGTATTTTCTAACTTTTTTTTAAGGAGTGAAAATTTCAATTCATGATAGCTTGGGGGCTTTAAATGAGGACCATATTTTTTAACTGCCTTAATCATCAATTTAAAACTATTCGATCACGCTACATTGAATGAAATTCCATTCCTATAAAAGAAACGAGCAATGTATTGAATTGTCCTTACTTTTGTGTCCTTTTAACAAACATAATTTATGCTTGTTTGTCTTTTGCTTTCCCCAATTGGATAGTTTCTTCATGTTTTTTGAAGAAGTAAAATTAATGAGGCCCTTAACATTAACATTCTTTTTCTTGGTAGCAGCTGAAAAAACCTCTGTTGATGATGATGTAGGCTTCTTTTCACTTTTAAGCCTTACAATCTCTTGCACTTTTTCTTCCTCATCTTCATCCTTTTGCACTCCATCCATATATATTTCACTTTCTGCTTTTTTTTTTGTCAAAAGCTACCTTCAATTCCAACCTAATGTATTCCAATATTTTTCTACAAGCACCCACATCTCCTCTTATTTCGAGTTAATGTCTTTTTGCTCTAGTAAATCTCTTGGTAGACTTTTTAGGATAAAATCACATGTTACACTCTTCTAGTTGTTTTTGTTCTTCAAGCTATTCCACTTCAATGCAATGTCAATATTTTGACTAGTGGACTTGAACATTCCACTTCCTATTGCTATTTTCAAACCTAAAAACCCAAAAAATACCCCTACTAGCTTTTCAAACTTGAAGGTATTCTCAAATTTTTGTTTCTGGCCAGCAAAACGCACCTACCTCACTTGTTATGGCCATGGAAGACATTATTCTGGGATCGTGCTCCGCTCCACACTACTGCAATCATCGCATCCCTAAACCACGTCACATCATCAATATTGTCGCGCCTTGTTGCCACTTCGCCACGATAGTGGTTGGAGCAACCACTATTAATAATTGTGACATATGTAATTAAGATAATGATGTTTATTCTTACTTTGTATGATCTTTGTACATAATTATACCGTCTCTACTAGAATGTGAAAACAAGAATAATGAAAATAACTTTACTGTTTGATTAATGAAAAATATTTATCCAAGAAAACAAGAGCAAGGCCATCAGGTGGAGTACTAATAATGGCACTAGGGTAGTAGTGACAAATATTATTTTTGATAAATAACATTTCTCATACATAATTTGTATCACATTTATAAATGTTATCAATTTTTTCTCTCAGAATAAGAATCTTAACCAAATCTTATGTACAATTAACCATTTTCTTATGCATAATTAATTCAATCCTAAATTTCATATTACCATTCAATGTTAAGTCTAACACTCATTGCAAGTGGTTAGAGGGATTCATAGTTGATTGCTTGTTGCACTAACATACAAAACACACAGGTACTCTTCAACTAAATTTTATCTAGTTATGGAATTTAATCAAACATCTAATAAGCATGATGGATAAGGGAGTATTTCAAAAACTAGGGTTTTAGAAACAAAATTTAGGATTAAGTAAACTCTTCTCACAAAAATGGTTATAAACATAATCAATCGTTTCCTACTGCCACCGTTCTCACCAAAACAGGTCTTGACTCACACTATTAAAATCTAAAGAAACATCAATGACGACAACTGACCATCAATCACAAACTCAACAAATGCAAATGAAAAAGAATTACACACAGGAAAGAAAGACAAAGAGGAGGTACCAAACCTCCCTTAATAATGTCACTACAAAAAATTTAATTTTTAGTGGTGTTTTATTTGTGGCGGTTATTAAAAACCGCCACAAAATGATATGATTTCTGACGGTTTCTTTAACCCCCACAAATAAACACAAAGATTAACAAAAATCGTATTTAGATATACGTAGAGTAAGTGGGTTTTTTATTTTTTTATTTAAAAAAATACTTAAAATTAGATGACTTTCCTCGTTTTTTTTCTTTCTTCACATTTTTGTGCTCTTGCTCTTCTCCTTCTTCTCCGCGCACTCTTCTCCACTTATCTCTCTCGCTTTTCTCCGCTTGTCTCTCGCTCTTCTCCAACTTCTTCATAGTACTCTCAACTACTCCGTTGTTATTAAAAAAAAGATAATTTAATTTAAAATTTTGAAAGCTAAAAGGATAATTTATAGAGTTTAAAGGATAATTTACATAGAATTTAAAGAATAATTTAATGTGAATAAATCTATGCACCAAACTTTCAATATCCATTTATACATTGTTACAGAATATAGATAAAAATAATAAAAATTTAAAAACATTACAAAAAGAAAAATACCAAATCTAGTATTAATGAAAATATGGTGTCATGTATGCACATGTATCTGTCGGTCCAAATAGTAATAATAATACGTTGATATCACATGTAGTAGGTACAACATGGGAACTCAAAAATTTGTAACTGACAGAAAACCGTATTTACTGTATAAGTATTTTTAAAACTTAAGTTTATTATCATAATTTATTTTTAAATATTAATAGTTTAAAATAACTTTTTTTAGTAATTAAGGATGAAAATATTCAATTAATATTTTTTTTACTACCAAATAATATCATTTGGACCTATGATTTGACTCATATTAAGCCCAACTTAACTTAGATGTATTTTTTTTTAAGATAAGTCAAGTTTGTTTACAACTTATTTAATTAAAAAAGGTAGATTTCAGGTCCTTTATTTAAATTTATTTGAGTTCAAGTTTCTTTGACGCATATTAAGTCCTCGCCAAACAAACACAACACCATTTTGTTACTTCCTCTAACTTACTTCCACGACTCGTCACGCAAACTTTGCCTTTGCTACACTCTTTGTATTTTGCGGTGTTTGTTTATCACACTGTACCAAACAAGCCCCGAAAACAGAAACCTCTTTGGCTCCTTTAATAACCAGTACAAAAATTGATTTGGATCCTAGGCTAATATAACCGGTCCATTTAAAGTGGGCATGTGACTCTCGCTCCAAATCCACTTCTCTCAAAATCCATTACAGTCCAAACATCAGACAAAGTGACTCGCGCTCACTCCTCACACGAAGTTCGCTCTCTAGTCTCGAGGCTCGGTCTCTCACTCACCGGAATCGGATCGTTCATCTTCCTAATTACGAAATCCATAGTTTCAAACCATAATCGCGCAACTGCAATTTCTGATTTTCGTGGATTTGTGGTGCGATTCGGATTTTTCATTGTTTTTTGCTATCTTTTTTCCCTTATTTTCTTCCTATTTATAACATTTAATCATCTTCGTTTTTCCATTTTTTCTTGTTTTTGAATCAGTGCATAGACAACCAAAGTCGGTGTTTCAGCATTTATATTCTACTACACAAGGTACGAATGAAACTTGTTCTTATGTTGTTAATTTTTAAATTGTTCAGTTGTTAATTGGGCGCATGACCGGTGAAGGTGTTGATTAATTGGGTGCATGAGTTTGGTGCTTAATTTTGATTGAGTGGTTAGTTTGTATGATTTGGAGACATATGAAATAAGAAGCTCTGTTTTGTAGGAACTGAAGCTCGGGGTTTCATTTTTGGTTCTCCCATTGCACTGGCAATAGGATCAAAGTTTGTACCATTGAGGAAACCGAAAAAATTGCCTGGTATGTTTTGATTCTCAATTTTCTCCTCATAACTATGTTGACAGTGTCCTATCATGCATTATACATTGAGAACCATAACGTGCTGATATGAGGAGAAATCGTTGTGGTTATTTTAAAGGTAACATCTATATTTTGCTAATCTTCAATTTTTTTTAAGTGTTATATACTTGTATGTGCTGTTTACTGATACAATTCTTCTTGTACTTGTGGTTACTATACTATTCAGTCTCTTATATATCATTTGTCATTCTGTATCTTTTTCTTTGTATTATTACCTAACTTTTCATGCGCGGTAGCTTCAATATCCAATGCTCGTTCTATCGGTCTTTGTCACGGTTTCAACTTTGCTTAGATTGTTAGTGCAACATACTTTCTCAGTTTCTATTAACAAAAGATTGCTTTGGTGGCAGGCAAAGTTATTTCTCAAGAGTATATTCTGGAATATGGAAGAGACTGTCTTGAGATGCATGTTGGAGCCGTTGAACCTGGTGAGCGTGCTTTAGTGGTTGATGATTTGATCACTACTGGTGGAACACTCTGTGCTGCTATGGACTTACTAGGTAAGTACTTCTACAAATTCTAATAATATAAATTAAGAATGATTATGTTAACATCAGCTAGGTATATGCAAAGTACTCCTTTTAATGCTTGAGTAACCTCTCCCGAGCTAGTTTATACTTGATAGGTTGAGTCAGGCTCAATCCATTTCTAGTAAGTTATATCTCAATATGCCATTGTTCTGGTTCTCTGTTAGGATTGCTAAATAGTTTGACGTGAAAAATTGTAAACCTATAAGCCTATGTGCTTACATATTAGGATTTAGGATTAGCATGCTTTAGTCCAGAATATATTAGTGAATTAGAAGATCTCATGTGGTTTCTCATTTTCAGTGTGTAGAATGATCTTATGATAGATTCTCTGGTAAGTCAACATATGTTATGTGTACTCATAAATTTCCTGGGCCTGCTGCATTAGCACAAATGAAGCTAGAAGTTGAGAGTTCCCACTATGTCATCAATGCACCCCATTTGCAAGAATCTGAGTTTCTTACCAAACAACTGGAGGTCTTGGAAGAATAAACAAAGACATTGAAAGAAGCATCGACTTCAAGTAATGCTAAATGGCAGACCTCAAGTAATGTTTAAATTTTTTTTTGTTGTATATAAAAATAACTAATTATAATGTAGCATTAAAAAAATTGTTCAGTATTTACATTTTTGTGTCTTCTATAATTAGCATGCAAATATATACATTTGTAATAGAAATTTTAATATTTATTTGAGAGTATACAAAATCAAATGAAATGTATTTAATTCATTTCAAATACATTTATTGGGGGTTTAAAACCTCCAATAAATATCAAATGAAAGAAGAATAAAATCAATATTATTGGCGGTTAGAAACCCCCACTAAATGTGAAATGAAGAAGAATGAAATCAATTTATTGGCGATTTAAAACCGCCACCAAAATATGTTTTATTTTCCAGCGAAAATACCAGCAGTTAGAAAGAAACCGCTAAAAAATGTTTCTGACGCATGCACAAGCAGCTGTTATTTTAACTCAGAAATACCATTTGTGGCGGTTTTTAATCGCCAGAAATTGTAATTTTAACTCCCACAAATAACATGTTTTTTTGTAATGTGTAGTAGAAAAATGAGAAAGAAGGAGAAGAAGAAAAACAAATAAAAGAAACTAAACCTAAAAGGATGTAGAATAAGATGAAATTCTTGGTTTGTTGAGATGGAAAGATACTATCAATTTGTTCTCTCGATTATGACAATTAAGAGAGTAGTGAGAAATTGAAAAAATGAGAAAGCAAAGGAGTGAGAAATTGAAAAATTGAGAAAGCAAAGCAACGAGAAACTGAAAAAAAATGAGAAAGCAGAGCATTTACATTTAGAAAAGAAAAGAGTTTTCTTTACCCAAATTTTCTTACTACTATTTTTTTTGTCAATTAAAAAAAATTTATATAAGCCTTGCTAACTCATCATTTTCCCACCATGTAAGTAGGTGTCGAAGAGGTGGTTGTTACTTTTGGATGTCTAAATATCGATGCTCTTTTATTTATTTATTTACTTTGATACTCAACTAATAAATATTTGAATATCAATAAACGTTGGAAGTTAATTTTATTCCAAACTTTGGGGGCCAAAAAATTAAATGAATAAATATTTTGGATTAGATCATACTATTTGAATTTTCTTGATTTTTCATTAATTCTTTAAGATTTTTGTTCATAAATATTTGACTAAATTATAATATTTTCACAATCAAAAGAGGTCACATCGATGAATTAACTTTTATTCCCTCTGCGTGCGTGAAAAAATACAAGATGAATGAAGGTTTGGTTGAAATTAGATAAACAATTTTGCTTTATATTTTGATATATGTTCTACAGCTCATGCTGATTCGCACAGATAAAGTTGCAGAAGCTGAGAATGAATAATGCAAAGAATCAAGTTCTTTTTTCACTGAATTGTGTTTTTAGTATTAAAAAATTATTTAATTTTATTTTTATTTTTAGTGCCTAATTTTTAAAACCAATAATTTTCATTCCTTTGTTTCTAAAAGGCTTAAATTGTTTTAAGTGACTATTTGATTTTAGATACTAACATTTTTTAATATTTTTTTAATCTTTATCATTAACTATAATTTATTTAATACTTACATCACTAATAAAATAAATAATGTTAATTAAGATAATTGAGGTAACAAAAAATAAATCAAGATAATTAAATTATTTTTAGATATTGTAATTCAATTAATTAATATATTTATTATATAAAAATAAGGTAATTATATAATTTATTTTTATGGGTTATTAGGCTAATGTTTCTTTTTCAAGAAAATAGGTGTTGTTTAAAGATTATCTAATATTTAAATTCAAATATAATTAATATTTTTGGATATTAAAAAGATATTATCATTATATTTATCAGATATAACTTTCAAATATAATTAATAATTTTTAAATATTTAAAAGATATTATCTTTTTATTTAATAAATATTTAAAATTTTTTAAATATAATTAACAACTTTTGAGTATTTAAAAGATATCATTTTATATATAATATATATCAACTTTCAAATATAATAGGTTTGGAATATAAAAAAAATATTTAATAACATTTAAATATTTAAATAATAGATACTTAACAACCAAACACGACTTGTGTTAAATATATATAGGTATGCCCCAAGATATGTGTCGAGATTTTCAAAATCTTGGTAATCAGTCGTTATTGGATGCAGATTACACGCTGGAAATTCGGTCATTAAGGGTGACATGCCCAACACCACAAAAATGCTATAAAGAAGGACCAACAGGCCAAACACAGGTATGTTCAATCCACTTAGAGAAGATCCCTAGGAGAGATAGCTGACTTGAACGTTAGAGTGCTTCTACGAATACTCCACCCGACGCCCTAGCAAGGTGGGAGAGTTTGGAAATTTACAAGGAGAGTCCAGAGGTCGACAAGGAAAGCACGGAGGTTGGCGAAGAGAACACAAAAGCCGACAAGGAAAATACATAGGTTGGCTATGACAATCTTCAGGGAAAATCCCAAATAAGAACATTTGACACCATCTATGGGAATGATGAATCAAAAGTCCATGAAAGATGAGACTACAACTTGCGAAGCTTAACTAGGGGAGTTGTCTGTGCTTCAACAAATCATGGCTTTGTAGAAGGAGATGTCTAGGATGAGGAAAAGAAATGCTAAAGAAATCGAGACATTAAGTAGGGAGAACGATGAGTTGCGGTCTCAGTATAGGCGAACTAACATGGGGAATATGACCACCTATCAGCAAGGCAAGGCAGATAATGTTGAAAACCAGGACACCAGGTCACACGTGGAGATGAATATGCATTTCAAGGTAGAGAGCAGCTATTGAGAGAGACCTCGATTGGGAAAACACCCCTTCGTGGATGCCATCATCGACACCCCCTACCCCTAAGGTGGAAAAACTTGTCCCTGGACAAGTACGATGGCACCACAGACCCTGACGAGCACATCAACGCTTACGTAACCTAGGAGAACCTATTCATAAATGGCGATTCCATCCTCTACCGAGTGTTCCCGACGTCCTTGAAAAGGCTGCTCTAAACTAGTACATGCGCTTGTCCCCCAACTCCATCGATTTGTTCGAGATGTTGATGGAAAAATTTGGGCCCAATACATAATGAGTAGACCCAACCACTTGATATCAATTGCGTTGGTGAATTTAAGACAGGAGGCACTCCACTCCTTTATGGAGCACTTCTCAATAGTAAGCATGAAAAACTGTGACCTAAACCCCAAGGTATCTCTCCATGCCATGATTATGGCACTAAAACCTGGGCTATTTTAAAATAGTTTGTGGAAGAGGCCCCAACATCGATGGACGAACTAAGAACCTGGGCCTCCAGTTACATCTAAATGGAGCAAATAGTGGAGTACCAAGATGGCGTCAGAGTCAAGCGCCAGGTAACAATCAATTGAAGGAGCAAGGGCGGTGCCTCAAGTCACCCGACAAGCAAGAAAGGCTAGGAAGGGGATGTGCAAAGGTCCAAGTACTAGGTCTTCCTCCCTGACCACGAGCCGAGATGCACTACTAGAAGAAGCGTTCAACGCCGAGCTTATCACACTCCCCCCTAAAGGAGGTCTCCATGAGGAGCCGACAAAACCAAATACTATTGATACCACAAGAACTATGGCCACACAATTAAGGCATGTAGGACATTCTAGGACAAAATCGAAGAGTTGGTGAAAGCCAATTACCTCCAAAAATTCATGAAAAGGGGTATCAACCGAGAGCACCTTGAGAGAAAGCCAAAGATCGACCAGAGAAGGGGCGAGGTAACCCCCAAGCATGAGTAACCCTAAGATCCTGACTGGGCACCCGAGGGGACCTTAAGGTTGAGGGGCGTCATCAACATAATTGTAGGTGGATTTATAGGAGGACCTTCAAGCTCGGCCAAGAAGAGGTACTTGAGAACGATGAATAACGTCCACTTAAAGGCCGACAGGGTAAAGAGGAAGTTACCCCCCATCACCTTCAACTGACCAAGATTTCATAGGATCAGACACCAAACAAAATGACCTCATGGTCATCACCGTGAAAGTAGCCAACTTCGTGGTGAAGAAGGTACTGATTGACCAGCAGAGCTCCATGGACATCTTGTACATGTCCACTTTCAAACAGCTAAAATCCCACAATCCGAGATATGACCTCATCACGAACAATTAGTAGGATTCTTAGGTGACTAAGTGGATACCCATGGATATGTTGACCTCCTCACCACGTTCAACAATTACATAAGCATGAGAACGATCTCCGTCTGATACCTCGTAGTGGTCGTAAAGACCTTGTACGAAATCCTGATCAGGAAGCCTAAGCTAAACACCCTAGGAGCGATTGTCTCCACACCACACCTGGTCATGAAGTTCCCTTCCTCTGATCAACGAGTCGTGATTGTTTGAGTCGACTAGTAAATGGCTCGACAGTGCTATGTCGATAGCCTCAAGGTAGGCACCACTGACTCCTCATAAAAGAGAAGACCCCATACAAAGGTAGATAATCAGATCAAAATGTACCCCCCAAACGAAGAGAAGATCTTCTTCATAATGGAAGGACTAAACTACTACTACTAGGTAACGCCCTTTGACTTGAAGAATGCGGGGGCCACTTACTAGAAACTAATGGACAAAGTCTTCATCAACTACATAGGTCGGAATCTTGAAGTATATGTTGATGACATGATGGTCAAATCCACAAGCCACGAACAATACATATTGGACTTGGAAGAAATTCTTGCCTAGGTTAGGAGATACAACATGAGGTTGAACTCGAACAAGTGCATGTTCGGGTTGCAAGGGGGATAATTCTTGAACTTTATGCTCACCAACAGGGGAACTGAAGTCAACCTTTACAAGTGCAAAGCCATTATCAACATGAAAAGCCCTTAGAATGTGAAAGAAGTAAATCGGCTAACAAGTCGGCTAGCATCACTATCTTGATTTTTACCAAAAGTAGTAGAAACATAACGCTTTTTTTCCTAGCTCCTCCAAAAGTTGATCAGCTTTCATTGAAATGAGGGCTACGAAGAAGCCTTCTAGGATTTCAAGAAGTTCCTTGCCTTACCACTATTTCTAGTGAAACCAATCGAAGGACACGACCTTTACTTGTACCTCGCCATGTCTGAGCATACCATCAATGTAATGGCGGTGCAAGAACAAGAGAAGAACAAAGACCCCATGTACTACATTAGCAAAGTACTACAAGACGTAGAAAACCTAAAATCAAATGATAGAAAAGTTGGTGCTAGCTTTGATCACCTCAGCTCGATGACTCCAACCATACTTCCATTCCTACATGATAGTCGTCTGCACATATCATCTCATTCGGCAAGTACTGTGGAAACCTGATCTTGCGAGAAGGATGACCACGTGGTCGGTTAAGTCATTCGAATTCTCCCTAAAATACAAACCAAGAGGTGTAATCAAGTCCCAAGCATTGGTAGATTTCATAATAGAGATGGTCCAGCACTAGAAGTTGACCCTTGGTGCACACTATACGTGGATGGGTCATCGAATTCCAAAGGAGGCGAAGCAAGTATCATCCTAGAGGGGCCAAGGCATGTGGTTCTAGAACACTCCTTGAAATTTGATATCAAAACCTTCAACAACCAAGTCGAGTATGAAGCCTTGTTGGTGGGTTTGGTCCTAGCACTAAAGGTCGGTGCACGCAAGGTTCTCTACCACAACGACTTCCAGTTAATCGTAAAACCTATAAAGGGTACCTACCAAGTGAAAGAGCCCCTCCTCTTGTGTTACTACCACAAAGTCCTAAACACATTGCAAAAATTCGACGTGTTCAAGGTGACACACGTGCTGACATGTTGTCAAGACTCGCCACTACCAAGACAAGTCAACACTAGACTATCCTTCACAAGAGAATGAGGTCCCTTGTGATCGAAAAAATTGAGGTGTTAAGCACATAAGGTTGACCGGGAATGGATGACTCCCATATAGGACTACTTGAAGAACAGGAACACCCCCGAGGACAAGGTCGAGGATACCAAGATCAAGATGAGATCTAGTTAGGACTTGTGGACTCCAAGGAACTCTACAAGAGGGGGTTCTCCATAACCCTGTTGTAGTGTCTCACAAAAAGAAAAGCCATCTATGTTATGGATGAGATCTAGTGAATCATTTTCGGATTTCACTCTAGTGGACATACCATGGCCTTTCATGTGCTTAAGGCTAGCTACTACTGACCAACCATGCGACAAGACTACAAGCAATATGTCAATAGCTGCCAAGAATGCCAAGCCCATGAACATGTTGACTACTCACCAACCAAGGAACTCTGAGCTGTCACCTTGCCATTGCCCTTCTCCATTTGGGAAATGGATATCTTAGGTTCATTCTCGATGGCCAAAGCATAGACACAATTCTTACTATCTCCACCCAAAAGTTCAGCGGTTTGTATGAAAAAATCTTATATGTAGGTACGGGCTCCCCCACTTTGTGGTAATCGACAACGAAACCTAGTTCGTGAGCAAGCAAACAAGCACCCTTAAACCATAGAGTGAGATCATTTGAGCACCTTCAAACAAATGAGCAAGCAAAAGTTGCTAATAAAGTCATATTGGGGGAACTTGGAAAAAGTCTAGGCAAAGCAAAGGGTCTATAGGCCAAGCAACTGTCGAGCATCATCTAAGCATACCACTGCACCCCACAAACTACCATAAGTGAAACTCCCTTTTAGCTAGTATTCAGGACGGATGCCATGATTCCCGTTGAGGTCAGCGAACCCTCATTAAGGCAAAGTGACTTTGATCTGGATAACAACTCAGATGCCATCCAAACAAATCTCGACTTAGTCGAGGAAGTTGGAAAGCAAGCTTGCATATGACAAGAGGTATGTTAGTGGAGGGCGGCAAGGAGGTACAACTCTAAAGAAATACCAAGAGACTTCTAAGTAGATGATCTGATGTGGAGGAGGATAGGCGATGTGAGGAAGAGAAGATAAGATGGAAAACTCATAGACAATTGGGAAAGGCTGTTCAGGATTCGCGAGATGCTTGACAATGGTGCATATTGGCTGGAGAATCTCGACACAATGACCATCCCAAGGGCATGGAATGCCACGCACCTTAAGTTTTATTTCAATTAACTTATGACCGTGTTGTACTCTTTTTCCTTACTCGGTTTCTCCATTGACAAAGTAAAAGTGGAAAAGGGTTTTTGCTAAGAAGGTTTTAATAAGGCACTCCATATGAATAAAATCTCGTACAAATTGATCTCTAATTGATGAAATTCCTACTTATTTTCCTGCTAATTTAGAGTTTTGTTTTACAAACACCCCTAGGACCCTAAAGTCCTCGTAGGGAACTCGTCAAAACCTCCAAAAACCACGCAAGCCCCCCTTTAAACAGAATCTCAAAAGTCTATGTTAGGGAACGGTCCATCCAATAACCTCCCCCATCTACACAAGGCAAATACTTTTATGCTAACCCATCGAGGTCCACACAAGAGAAACGAAGGTACGCCTTTTAACAAACTCCCGAAGTCGATGTCAGGGGTGCGGTCCATCCGGCCCACTGAGTTTCGTACAAGAGTAACGCAAAAACACGCTTACACTACCAAGACCTATGTCAAGGGCACGATTTATCGACCTCTACCATCCACGCCAGGCGAACTCTTACACCAACCCCTAAGGTTTGTATAAGGGAAACTCAAAAAATCGTTACAACAAATACGCAAAAAATGAAACAAAGAGGCACAACCAACAAAAAGAAAATTTCATTAAAAAATGAAGTGTTACAAAAGGATCCACTAAGCATAGATTACATTCACTACCACTTGCTCTCACTCTGGTTGGCCCCGTCGGGCAACTCTTCCTCATCCACAATCTTCCCATCCTTCACATCCTTCAAAACGCTTATTCTGGTTAGGTTGAAAGTAGGTGCGATCAAGACCACCTAACAAATCTCTTTGGTAAAGCCTTCTTCGTGCTATGTCGTGATTGCCATCTTTGCCTCTTCCAGATCCGCCCTGGCCTCTGTCAAGTCTTTATCCCTCGAATGAAGCTTCACCTCCACAGACCAAAGTTGCACTTTACCAACTCTAAAGACTTGATCAGCCTGGACACGTTGGTGAGAAAGAAAGTTGAAGTAGCCTCAGCAGCAACGACCCTTGACCTTAGAGAAGCATTATTCTCCTTCTCCTTGGCTAATTGCTCCTTTTTGACCTCCATCCCAGACTACGCTGATGACAGATCCTTTAGAAGCTCGTTCGACATCCTTCTCATACTCTCCATCTTGGCCTTTTGCGTGGCGAGCTCTCCCTAGCTCCTTTCCAACTCCGCATTCTTCACGTCCAAAGCAACACTCTAGTCATAGGAGCATTTGAACTTCTTACCCCAAAATTGCACCATGGCCTACGACTGAGTTTGGGCGACCGAGATAACCTCTATTATAGTTGTAAGGCTTACCTTCCTCATCAACTGCCTGTTTGTTTTTGACAAGAATTCGAATCATATCATACCTTGAGGTTGGAAATCCTAGCCCCGTAGCGAATGATGACCAGAGTCAATCATTACGTGCAAGAGTTAAGGAAGTCAAGTCCTCGAGTTGATCGGCAATTGCTCACTCACTAGAGGCGTCGGCCATAAGCTCAGAGGCCTCTTAGAAGATGGTGTGTTGTTGCCCATGATAGGGGCCTTCCTTTTTGGGTTCCTCGATGGCCCCTCTAGGGTGACCACCTTCGGGACCAGTACCACCTCGATACGGGTCGACGTGATCGGCACTTCTAACTTGGCAAGGGGCGCCAACCGCCTCCATGGGCTTCTTGGACCGTTTGACACGAAGAGCTCAGAAGTCGAATTTGCCTACTATCCCTACAAAAAGGAAAAACAGGCAAGTGAGCCACCAACGTACGCACACCACCCCTACACACCAAATAAAAATACTTACTCACCAAGTCCCCGAGTGGAGTGGGTAAGAAAAAAACTTTGAAGACCTTTCTACAACTGAGACCCTTGGGCAACTTATTTAGGTTGTTGAGGTCCAACCGGTCGGAGGACAACATGTCCTCACAGGCCCACCCATTGAACTTGTTGGGTCGCCTCCAGTACAAAGGGAAGCCTCATTGGCCATCTACAACAAAAGCTATCAAGGAGCCCTCACCATTTACTATAACCTTGTTTAACCCTCCTTTGAAACCCTTGTAGGAGGCAGAATATGTGTTGAACAGACACATCTTGGGCACGCCTGTAAACAAGACCCACCTGATCTTTTACCTCAACCAGACCATGTAATGGTGTAGGAACTTAGCAGCAATTGACTCCATGAGCAAACAATGGCACCCTGCTTGAAAGGCCTACATAGTTGCCCACCCATTAGGTTGTAGTTGGCTGGGGGCGATGCTGAAGCTCTTCAACACGTCAGCCTCGAAGTTGTCGAAAGGGAGCGTCACTCAAGAGTCCTAAAAAACATTCTTGTACATATATATGTAGGAGGCTCCCCTTCTTAGGCTTTCATAAACACCTTCTCCTCAACAATAGGTCAACATACCCAAGGTAAGCGACACCTCCCTAACGAGTCCACTCAACCACTTATACCCCGACATGCTTACTGGCAGGAACATTCTCTTTTGTGGAGGAACCTAGTTCAAAGGCACCACGGTCGTAGGCTCGTTGGGAGTGGTTGACAAGGACATCGATGGGCCCACATCAGTAGGAAAGGGGAACTCGATGGCACTAGCATCGACATATTGACCAGAGTGGTCACCACCAACGATGACTTTCGACGAACTGACATCGACAGACACAAAGCTCAAACTCTATGATGAGTCAGATGACGACGCATTGATAGAGCGCACCTAGGCCTCTACCATTTGGCCACCCTTGGTGGAAGAGTCGTTAGAGCACGTAGTAAGAAGATGAGGCAAATGGAGACAACATACTTGAAGATGAGGAAGTAAAAAATGGGGAGGTCGGACAATGACAAGAGAGCAGGAGACAAAGACGAGCAAGGCATAAAAGTAAGGAAGGTGAAAAGTAGGTAATAAGCATCCCCTCCCTAGCCACAAGCCATGTATACAAGGCTTGGCCATGAGATTAGGGGGTATGATTGTAGCATGTCAAGGGTCGCGTGCATTGATTGGTGAATACCAAATGATTGTGGCACGTGAAACCAAGTATCATTGCACGCCAAAGGTTGTAGCCGTTAATTGGAACATGAAACTAGGCGCCGCTCCACATACGTGCCTGCCTGCCAAAATAGTGCATGTACACGCACAACTCCTAACATAGTACCACCCCACCTCAAAACCAGATTGCGGTAAGACTAAGTCTCCATGTTCCCTAAAACAAACTCAAGACTCAAGGATATCTCTACTCAAACACACCTTAGATAGCCAAGATGAGAGCTCGACTTCGTCGTTGGTGGGGGACATGCCAAGATATGCACCAAGATTCTTAGGGTCCTGGTAACCAACCATTACTAGACACATATTACATGCTGAAAAATCAGCCATTAAGGGTGACATGCCTAAGCCCACAAAGACACTATATAGATGGACCAACATGCCAAGCCCAGGTATGTTCAATTCACTTAGAGAAGATCCCTAGGAGAGATAGTTGATATGAGCGTTGGAGTGCTTCTACAAGTACCCCACCCCATGCTACGACGAGGTGGAAGAGTTCAAAGATTTACGAGAAGAGTCTAAAGGTCGATAAGGAGAGCACTGAGGTTGCCAGGAAGGCAAGAAGGTCAGTAAAGAGAGTATCAAGGTCGGCTACGACAATCCTAGGGGGAAATCTCGGGTAAGAACAAAAATATTTAATAATACATTACTTTTAACAAAGTATATCGACTTCTTCTCCTTCCTAAATTCTTGCACTAAGGATGCTAATTACTTCGTTAGAGATAGATAAATAAAGTCAAGATGGGTGTACCTTCGGTTGACTTATTGAGAATCGAGGGAGGGGGTTGTTAGCATCATCTTCAGCTTCCAAAATTTCGTCATGCACTCCTTTGTCCTTTAAAATATGTCGTTCTTTCGTAGGAATTGAAACAAAGGTAGTGTAGTTTTGGCCGACCGCGATAGAGAACGGGCCAAAGCCATTATTCTACCAACCAGTTGTTGGAACTCCTTGATGTTCCTAGGATTTCGCATATTGATCATGGCTTCACACTTTTCGGGAATGGCCTTAATTCTCTTTCACGTCAGCTTGAATCTTAGGAAATTTTGAGTCTAAACGCTGAAAGAGCATTTCTTTGGATTCAACTTTAGCATGTACTCCCTTAACGTTGTAAACACCACTGTCAGCGCTTCATAGTATTGGCTTTCATTGGATGATTTAACCATCATATTTGCAATGTATACTTCCAATAGTTTATTTGGTTGTTGAATATCCTATCCATCAACTATTGATAGATGGGTCCCGCATTTTTTAAACTGAATGGCATCACTTTATAACAAAAGTTTCAACTGTCTATGATGAATGCTATTTTTGCTTCATCTTGAGGATGCATCCGGATCTAGTTGTACTCGAAATGTGCATCCATGAAGCTTAAGAGGCCATACCCGAAGTTCCATCTAACTAACTGGTCAATGCTTGGCAGGGGACAAGGGTCCTTGGGAAGCATAAGCACCATTCTCTTCTAATGGTAGGAAAGCACAAGCACCAAACGTTATTATATCCAATGTTGGACTCAGGCCCGACACTATAAAGCACTCCCATTTTCACTCGACACTTGTGTGGGCTTTGGATTGGCTAGATAGCGGGACAACAAAACAACTAGCCTAGATGACCAAATAAGATCTGATACTTCGAAGCACTCTTGTCTTCACTCGACATTTGTCTCCACTCGAAGCACTCCACGTCGACCTAAGGCACCTAGTTGTCAACCACAGATCACAAATTAATGACACAAAAAAAGTTAGGCAACACAACTCACAAGAAAATAGGCTAGGAAAGAAGGCTATAAAAGGTGAATGACATACTTGGAGAAGCGAGGTGGAAGGGGCACAAGGATAAAAGAGAGTGTAAGGAAGAAGGAAACCTAAGGAAGAAAGAAAGTTGCTATGGTTCCATTACAGGTATGAAAAAAGTGAAAGAACAAGACAACAAGATGACTAGAAGCCTCCTAGATGACCAACTTGAATTGGACACTTTAAAGCGCTTTCATTTTCACTCGATGTTTATAGAGCTGTGGACCGGCCAACTGAAGACAAGAGACAACCTACTTTGATATGACGCGACATCCCACCATCCTATCCATAAACTGCAAACCGACCGACTTTGACTTGACAAGATACTTGACCATGCTACAACTATAGTCAACATGTCGTAATAGTTAGGAGGCACAAATGGATGTCAGGTAGTGTTGCGCAAATGTTGCAGAAATTAGAAGGTATAGTCGACACGCCGTAAGTAGTTGGATGGCACAGTAAATAGTACAATGACCAAGAAGAATGGATGCTATAAAAGGAGAAGGAAGGGAAGGCTAACGGGCATCCTAAGTGAACACGGAAAAAAGAAGTGAACTACAAAAAGTTAAGTCATAGAAATGTGTAATAGGAGTTAAGTAGTATATTTGTGTCACTCCAAACTACTTACATCTAGACGTGAACAAATAGTACCCATGATGAATGTGAATGATGGGAAAATATCATGTTTATCAAATGACATGAAATAGTGATTCAATTAAAAAAAAGACATGAAATAGCACAATGCTACAATTTTAATATTTTTCTTCATCGATTAGAAAGGTATATTAGACATACTATATGAATGATATGTATAAATAATACTCACAAAATGTATGAGTGTGATAAGAAACCATCTCCATATACAGTATCATGCTTCACCTCCTACGTTTATCATACTTGTAATTGATTAACATACCACGTAGAGACATATTTATTCAAATTTTATATTTTAATAATTATATTAACTATTTATTATTAATGAACTTTATTTTATGTGATCAACTTAAGTGAATTCATGCATTAAACTATTAAATAAGATGATATAGACTTAAATGAACATATATTGTATTAACACATTGTATCATGTCAATATTAACCTATTAGATCCATCAACGAGAATCTTTTTAAGTTAAAATTATAAAAAAAAGTTATGATCTTCAATATACCATATTACTTAAAACTTATATTTCATTCTTCCCATCTGAATAGAGACTAAGACCCTATTAAAAAAAATAAAGGGATTTAGTTGAAAAATAACCATAAAATTACAAGTTTCTTTTGTTCATGTTCGCAATTAATTGCTGCAAAGTTTTTACAGTAGTCGTTGAAGAATGCTTATATTAGAAACCAATAAAAATCTAGGCATTTATCTTATCCATAATAATCCATTATATACATTCTACATGTACAAGAACAATTTTTTTTTTAAATATATATGCTTTGTGTTTACATTGCTTTTGCCTTAGAATCATCTAGATTAAATATTAAAATCATGTCCTGAACGAATTATTTCTAACCACTGATATCAAAATGATCTTCTGTGTGGGATTATTAGGATGAAGACTTTGTTGAATAATTTTCATACAGATGAAGACTTTGTTGAATAATTTTCATGTATGATTCATGTTTATTAAACCTTTAAAAAAATATAGTTTATCCATATGGGGTTTTGATCGATTCCAGATACAAATGTTATATTCTTTGCCAATAATATATTACGTTGGGATTTTGATTGCCGGTTCAGCTTCGAAAGCGTTTTGTTTTTTATACAAGTTAGATGTTATTTCGTTAATTGTATTATAAACTAGAAAGTTAAAGAAAGAAAATCATGAAGAAGCCTATGTGGGGATGGCTTACAATTTGGTTATGTAAATTATCTGTTGTGGAAAAAATAAGTTCTGAAAGCCTTAATTTCCTTTTTTAATTAAAAATTAAGATTGATTGATGTAAATTTGCTGGAATTGCAATGCTTGTTGGGAATACAGAAGAATCGGTTCAAAAAAATAATAAATAACCAAATAAAATAAATAGCATACATCACATTCCACATTCATCATGTCTGCATTAAATCACCTTTGCCTACCTTTCCTTACCAAATAGCTCACCAAGGCCAATAAAAAGGCAAGGATCAAGTTCTAAAAAACTTTTACAGGGCACTTCCCAAGGCAAAACAGATTGAGACAGTTATAAGGGATTTAGTAGAATAACAAGAAGTGCTAAAGAATGATGTTAGTCAATTAAAGGCACAAATGAGTCAAATCCTAGAAATGCTAAGTCAATGTCAAACCAAGGGGCATTGGAGCAACCTCGAGCCAACCCCCATCATGTCACCTCAAACCAAACCTCGCATTAAGGCCCTTATTGTGAAAACAATGGGGTCCAAACAATTGTTCCACCCCATGCTCACCCTGGTGAAGACTCCCGATCCGCTCGAATGCCACAATTCTTTGAAGAAAGACTGGATGCCTTGGAGGGATTTAAGCACATTGGATTTAACATGGTTGACCTATGCTTATTTCCCAGCATCACCATTCCTCCCAAGTTCGAGTTGCCAGCATTCGACAAGTACAGAGGAACCTCTTGCCCCAAGAGTCACCTCACCATGTACTGTAGGAAGATGATCCTGCACACCCATGACGACACTCTACTAATCCACTTCTTCCAAGAGAGCCTCACGGGAGCAGCTCTCAGATGATACATGGGATTAAGGCATGGACATATCGCAACCTGGAGAAGCTTGGCAAAAGGCTTTCTTAACCAATACAAGTATAATATGGATATGGCCCCAGACCGCTCTCAATTGCAAACACATGACCAAAGGAGAAAAGGAAGCCTTCAAGGAATATGCTCGATGTTGGAGGGAGCTAGCCACCTGCATCCAGCCTCCTCCATCTGACAAAGAAATGGTAACAATGTTTATCGACACATTCCACCCACCATTCTACGAGAAAATGGTAGGGAACATGTCGTCAAATTTTGCGAATCTACTCCTCATCAGAGAAAGGGTGGAAGTAGGGTGAAGAAATGGAAGATTGTGCTAGAAGCGACAACCTCCCATACCACTAAATCCTACGACAACAAGGAAGAGGAAGGAACGAACCTGACTGTGACCTCGAACCTCCAATTGCTGGCTCCATGAATTGGCTAGGACTCCGTTAATAAAAAAACTGTGAAGCCGAGTCTTGATTAGACCGCATCCTAAGAAGAGCCTCTTGTTTTCTAGTCTTCAATCCTTTTTCAAATTGTCTGTAATACTCTTTCTTCGAATAATTAATGAAATATACTTTGATGCTCCATGATTCCTTTTCTCTTTTCGCATTTAAGTCGAGTAAAAAATACCAATAAAAAAATTCATCCCTAATGCTAATATCTCATGTTCTAATTTTGACTATTCCATCAATCAAACTGACAAGTATAATAAGTGTAATCTATAAAATCTCAAGCATCTAGCCTGGCTCCTTGGCCCCTAGACCAAGAATGAAAAAGTCTACTCTATCAAACATTACTCCTCTTAGCTCCGTGCCCCAAGAATACAAAAGAAAAAAGAAAAAGTGACTCGCTAGACTGAAAACTCAAAAGAAACGATCTAGGCAAAAGTCAGAGTCCTAAAAAGGGAAAAAAGAAAGCGGCCCATTAGGTTGAAACCTCAAAATAACAACCTAGGCAAAAGTTAGAGCAAAAAAAAAAAATGAAATAAAAGTTCAGTAAGATTGAAAACCTGAAAGAGCAGTGTAAGTAAAATTGCAATGCTGGGTACAAGCCACTAACACAAGGAGCAGTATTGGCCCTTTAGGGAAGGCCAACTAGAAGCAACAACACAATCATAGAGGCACCCAAATTATCCTTAAAGGCGTTGGATGATGGACTCCTCAAAATTGTATACTTGAGGATAGCATTGACCCCCCATAAACAACAAAATCACCATCCTTTCCACTCCTTCATAAAGCCAAAAAGTAAGGAGCGTAATATGTAAAATGAAAAAGTTAAAGATCACTCAAAGAAGTGAATCTCCAACTAGTCTCGACGCATGAGCAATAACGAGGTAATAGCATCCTGGATGTCTCCAACACCAAAAATGGGACAAAAGAAGCTCAACTGCCTATACCATGAGTGTTGGGATAGCAAATTGTAGGAAAATAAAGACTTGCCCCTGCTAAACTCACGCCCCCTGTACCCCATCCAACTCCACATCTTGTCATTTCCTTATACAACCCATACCTTCGCATACACCTGACAGTCTATGCATCCAACAACCCACGACAAACCTCCATACCTCCGCGCATCCATGACAAACCTCCATACATCCATGCATCCATGAATCCAGCTATCCACGTCAAATGTCCATGCAACCCACATGCATTCCAAGCATTCACACATCCAACAATCCACGCATATGACATGCATTCCAAGCCTCCAAATGTCCATCATCCCATAAAATAAAAATTTCAATTAGTTTTGCATACATGCATAAATGCATACATACAACATGCATGCATGCCATCCCATGGTTATTTCCTTAAGGCTAATATCGATTCTTGCATTCCAACACCATGTTAAGGTGTATACTGACTCTATGTTAAGTCCTTTGCCCACTCCGTGTCGGGTTCTAGGTCGACTCCGCATTGAGTCATCACGCTGACTCTGTGTCAAATAACCGATGTCGACTTAGTGCCAAGTCACCTATGTCGGCTCCATGTTGCAACTCTAGCTGACTCCATGTCGAGTCACCTATGCCGACTCTGTGTCGCATTTCTAACCCACTAGAGTCTCTATGCCGACTCCATGGCGCTATGCTGACTCCGTGATCCTTTCTAACTAGTTCTAACCCAATCATTTTAGCCTCAAGTCTTTCATTTCGACATCAAGTCAATTTGTCTTAAAGTTAGTCACTCAAATCCCTGCTCATCACGTTTGAGGACTTCTGCATGGCAGTCATGGACGTCTTCAACTTAGTCATCTCAACTTTAGAGGCAAACACCTTGGTCCTCATAGAAATCGCCTCGAACTTTGAAGCAGCATGGTCAACCTTCAACTTCTCCATTTCGGCCATCAATTTCTGATTCTTGATCTTCAAGCCAACACCTTCTTTTTGTACTCGCTCGACCAAAACTTAAGGGTAGCCAAAGAGCGAACATGGTAAGCCACCATCATATTGAAAGAATTGTCAGCTCCAACAGATACCAATAACCCTTGATCGTACTAAGAGATCAGATTATGAGGCAGTATGCCCTGAACTTCCAAACTCGGACCCCACAATGAGTTGGCTGTTGGTGGAGCTGCGAAATAGGATAGACCACCTGGGGACAGTTGAGGAACAAGGAAATTTGGCGCCAAAGTGATAGTCACTCAACCCCCAATAATGGTGGAGGTGGTAGAAGAGGTTGTCTTCCCCTTCTTCTGAGCATCCTTCTGCACAGTTAAAGCCTCTACCTTTCTCTTGGTTATGGTGGACTCGGGCAAAGGTAGAGTCGGTCCCTTCTTGGCCACGACCATTTTCTTGCCCGTCGCCTCCTTCTCGGCCCCAACCACGGCCTGTCTCCTTCTTGTTCCCGGCACCAATAGAAGTTGGCACCTTCTCGACCATAATAGGAGCTGCTTGCCAGACAAAGCCGTCCCAGCACAAACAGCCTCCTTGGGAGCAATAGAAGTACCCCTAGCTTGGGAGACTTGCTTCGCCTTTCGGATCAACCCCTCCATGTCAAAACCTTACTTCTTGAGCATATCTGTAAAAATAAAAGAAGAATAGTCAGAGAGACACTGGGCCGAGTCAGCAAAATAATAAATCTCAAGCAAAGTCACTCTCCAAGTAGTAGAGAGGCTTGCTCTCTAATGCTAAGGCCACCAGCTCCTTGCAATTCATCCCTCGGGGTAGCTCTTCTAGTAGTTGAAGGTCCACTTTCCCCTCCAAAGAATGTTGGCTCTTGAGGAACCCTTGTGACTTAAGGGGTAACCTCCAATACAATGGTAGGGGCCTGGAGTCAGCACAAAAGGAGTCCTGCCAACAGCCTTAACTTTCACGAATTGGCTCCTGAACCCCTTATAGGAAGCCATATAGGCATTGAAGAGGCTCATCTTCGGCAAAGGAGCAAGAGACACCCAACAAACCTTCTTGCCAACCCAGATAATGTAGTGGCTCAAGAAGACCAGAGTTGAGGGAATAATTGAAAGGGACAAACAAATCACCCGGGAAGCTTGCATGGTGGCCCAACCGTTGGGGTGAAGCTGTGATGGAGCCACCCCAAAGGTTTTGAGAATGTTAGCCACAAAGCAGTAAAAAAGTAGAAACACACCCAGGTCCTTGAAGACTATTTCGTACATGTAAGTAAATTTTCCCTCACCTTCTTGAGTAGCATGGCACACTTTCTTTGAGGGTGAGCAGTGCACCAAGTAAAACCTTCCTATGTAGGGTTTTCACACCCAACCACCATCCACCATTAGGAGGTTCACATCAAGACGGGTAACATCTGAATGATATGACAGAACCTCTTCGTTGACCCATTCATAAAATGTTGAGGTGAGGGGACAATGGGGGCAGAGGGCTGCAAAGAGGTCCCTTCGGCTACCACAACAGACTCTGGCATAACCGCCAAAGCTTCTGATTCTGAAGAAGATAAAGGGATAGATTTAGAGTTACTCTCAATGCTTGAACCCTACAAACCTGACATGGTTGGAAAAGAAAGGAAGAAGCTTGAACAAAAGGCTTGAAGAAGGCAAGAAGTCTGAAGGCAAAAAAAGCAAGAAGTGCAAGGAAGACGAAGAGCGGAAAGAGGGTTTAGCGCCCTCTATTTATAAGTGAGGGTTGGGCCCTAGCTATAGGGGTCCAAACTATTTACCTCGGCATATTGGTGACGCTTGGAAAGCCTAGGGGTGTGTAAAGAAGCACGAAACCCTAAGGCGACGCAATAAATGATCCTTCAATCCCAGCAAAACGTGATGACTAAGAATCTGGCTCCAGGTTGAGACCTTTCAACCGGCTTTAGGCCGAGACCTTTCAACCGGCTCTAGGCCGAGACCCTTCAAACCGGCTTAATGTTAGGACCAAGAATCCAACTCTAGGTCGAGACCCTTCAACCAGCACTATATCAGGACCCTCAATCCAACTCTATATCGAGAACCGT
Organism: Mucuna pruriens; assembly: GCA_025330945.1. NCBI lineage: Eukaryota > Viridiplantae > Streptophyta > Magnoliopsida > Fabales > Fabaceae > Mucuna > Mucuna pruriens. The sequence goes on from JAENHJ010000068.1 coordinate 264,872, forward strand.
CTGACTCTATGTCGAGATATTCCTACCGCCTCCATGCCGAGGACGTTTAACAAGCTCTATGCCAAAACCCCTATGCCAAGTCCTCTTTAATAACACCATTCACTCCCTGATCCCTTTCCATGTGATCCTATGCTATCCAAATAGGCTCCATGCCGAAATCCAATCTAAACACTGAAATCAATCCCATCTAAACATTGAAATCAATCCAATTAAGTCTATCTACCACCCACTCTAAGGATTTTTGGATGCCAAAAGGATAGTCCAATTATCCTATCCAACGTGGGACACCAAAAGGATAGTCCACTCCATCTAAATCTCCTTGTCCACCTAAGGGACACCCCGTCACATCTAAGGGATCTCTGAACACATAGAAGAAAGTCCACTGATCCTAAATTCACCCATTCTGACTCCATGCCAGGCTTATTTCAACATGATCTAATATCCTCCATTCCGGCTCCATGCCAGGCTCATTTTGACATGAGCTAATTTCAGATTCGTGCCAAGCTCGTTGCAAGATGAGCTAATATCCACAATTTCGGCTCCATGTCAGGCTCATTTTGACATGAGCTAATGTCCTCCAACTGGCATCATGTTGAGACCTCCATTTCGGCTTTGTCTTGAGCTCATTCCGACATGAGCTAATCTAAACCATTCCCGTTCAGTGCTGGGCTCATTTAGACATGAGCTAATCTCAACCATTCCAGCTCCGTGCCAGGCTCATTTTGACATGAGCTAATGTCCTTGATTCTGGCTTCGCTCCAGGCTTATTTCGATATGAGCTAACATCATCTAATCTGATTCTATGCCAGGCTCATTTTAACATGAGCTAACATTATCAAACTCAACTCTATGCCGAGACATCTATCCAAATCCATGTCGAACCTCCCTTTGTTGACTCCTTATCAAGTGCTTATGATCAACCTTCCACTATGCAACCTCCATTGATTTATTCTAACTTGGACATTTAGACCATGGGCACCCTATTTAGACTCTGAATCAGTTTACCTTAAGCCGGTTATCTAAGTCTTAGCTGGGTCATTTTGGCTTCATACCAACTTAACCGTTTTGACCCCAAGGTGGTTCTCCTTCAAAATAGGGCTGAGGGGGAAATTTTGGGGGCAAAAGAATAAGAAAGAAAAGAAATAGATGGGGCTAGGACCATGGGGTACCCTGCTTGCCTAGGCACTAACTCAGGATTATAGTTGATGGCTCCCTGAGTGCCCATCAGTTGAACATTTGGGAATCCTCTGCATCTAATAATTGCGTCATCCCTCTCATTCCACTATGGGTACCAACGAATAGATATTTTTGAGACCTCATCCAGGCATTTGGTCCACTCGGCTCTTGACATTGGCTTAATCCAACTCCACTGGTGATCCTCTATCGGGAAAGCCGTCCTCCTCTTGCTATGGAATAAATGAGCTATCATTCATAGGTACAACAAAGGGGTGCAGTATCTTAGCCCTTTCCCATTTTTCTCATAGCAGTAGTTTAACGTGTAATACATGTTGACCAGTACTACTATGACAGGATTTTCACCTCTATCTTTCTTGGCGAGGAATGCGTGCATAGCCGCCAAATCTATGTAATTCTTTACTTGGGGAAAGAGAACTATGCCATAGATTAGGAGTCCGTAGACGTCCATGAAATCCCGCCAGTCCCCTTCTTTTGGAGTTGGTGGGAGTTTTTCTTCTATGCTAGCCCTTGGGAATTGCTCGAGGCTATTCCTCTTTCTTTTTCTCCTCAAAACTTCCGACTCTAACATCTTCAGTAGTTTGGCCACTGAGGTCCAGGATGGATGATGTCCCTTAAAGAGGTAAGGTGGGGACGTCACTAAGGGCAGACCGAGGAGTCTTTCATACTCTTCTAGTGTAGGGGCCAACTGGAAATCCCTGAAGGTGAAACATCAAAGAGGTGGGTCATAATACTATGTTAAGGCCAACAGGGCCGCTGGTTGTACTTCTACTTCTAACAGGTTTAGAAGGTTGTCGTATCTCCCCTTGAAGGTTCTGCGTCATTACCCTTTTAGATAGCTTCCCTAAAGTTGTAAAGATTGAAGGCCAGGGCTCTTTGTTTGGATGGGGCACAATTTTTAGATGCCATAACAAGTTTTTGAGTCCATGTTTCTAAAAGTTCTCGTGATTAGATATGATATGCAATGCATGATTTTTTTTCTCTCTTATTTTTTCCTTTTTTATATGTATGCACTATGCTTTGACTTCTTAAGGGGATTTCTTGGGAGGGCCCGACTCCGGAAAAGATGGTTGGACAGGTTTTTGTTGCTGATTCGGATCAGGGGTCCCTGTTTCCCTTTTCCTATAGGTGGTTGGGACCAGTCCTAGGGGTTATAAGGTAATTACAAGTTCCTTTCCATAGTTCTAAGCACACACCTCACCATTGGCCACTAAAGCGCAAGATCTTTTTCGGGAACCTTCTACAGACAGGAATAAATCCCAAAGTGTGGTTATCCCTTAAAAAAGCATGCTCTAGTTGGACTATCGTGGTCACTAGTCTAGAAATACACTCAAAGATGATTACTACTACACGTCCGACACTCACTTACACACAGGCCCTGGAAATAGGACCTTCTCAAAATTGGTTTATTGGTAGTTCCTATAACTTTTACTCCCCTTCCCAAAACAATTCCCCCAAGCTGTCAAAAGCACAATGCAATATATATTTGAATCGTCTACCCTAGGGTGTACATGCTTGATAGATATAAGCTGTCAAAAGCACAATGCAATATATATTTGAATCGTCTACCCTAGGGTGTACATGCTTGATAGATATAATAATTAACTGAACATAGAAAAGCATAAATAATGAAGCAACAGTAAAGGTTATGTTGCCTCATGCAATCCATTTGATCAGAGCTTGACTCTTACTAAAGTATTTTCCCTAGTGGAGTCACCATTTGATGCAACCTAAATCGCGTCGGGGCGATTTAGAAAATAAAAAGAAATAAAAAAAATCCAGTTTGAAATTTGGAATTGGAAGTCGAATCCATCTCCAGGATGGAACTGGCTATACAGAGTCGGTGTCGGCTCGTCCAATCTAGGAGGACTAACTAAACCTAATCCAACCCTGATAGGAGTCGCCACCGAAGTTTCAAAGGCAACGTCGAAAACCAGAAGAGGATAAGGCAAGTCTATGAAACATGGAGTCTGGGTAAGGAGTCAGTTATGCGTGGGAATGACGTATCATCCCAGCCATCTACCATATGGTAGTTACCCTATGAATTACATGAGCTAAAATAACCTTTACTTTTACTACTTTTTTGAAGAATGGCTTATTGTACTTGAGTAGACATATGTACATATTTTGGGTGTTTGGGATGCATAACTTGACAAGAGTGTGCCTCTTACTCCTACATACCTCTTCTTAGTAGAGGAATCAAAGTTTACGTAGCTTTGGATGAATGAGATGGATGTAGAGATGGACTATCCATTATGCATCCGGACTCGAAACGACTTTAATAAAGGAATAATGCGAGCTATCCATTAGGTGTCCACGGGGAGGTATGGAGACTGAACTGTCCATTAGGCGTTCAACTCCTACTTGGTTTCTGAATTGAAGTATGGACTATCCATTAGGCATCCTGACTTCGATTGCATATAGACTAAGTGTTTGGATGAAAATGCATGTTAGGCTGAGATCGAGACCGACTCGGCACCGAATGTAGTGACCGACTCAGAGTTGGATGATGTGACACCCTTCTATCCCGAATACTTAAATTAAATTAATAAAATAAATAAAATGAAGACAGGGTAATAGTTAAAACCAAAAGCACAATTTGTATTAAGGATAAAAGGTTCACATGGTAATTAAAAGGTAGGCACAAAGTTTTCAAGGAGGTTTTAGATCTAAACATTATAATTGAGAAAACTAAAGTCATCATCATCTTTAAAATAAGTCATTCAAACATCAAGGCATAGAGCAACTATTCTAACTTCTAGAACCTCGATGTCACACTAATCAAAGCAAGACCCCGCCCATTCAAAACTTGGCACCATGAGTGCCCTCAACGTTACCTAAAAGAAAACAAGAGAAAGTACGGTGAGAAATCGCATTCAATCATATATAAAGACAGATAATGCCCCAAATTCCACCCATTACCGTACTCAATTACTAACAGTTAATAGATGCTCATATATCAATCACATTTCATTCATTCAAAATCAATCACACTTCATTCAAAATCAATCACACTTCATTCAAAATCAATCACACTTCATTCATGTTTACAAAATGCACATGCTCGCACAATGCATATGCTCATCACCACACCTAAGAGTCTCGAGTCGGAACTCCACACCATGGGCGAACCTCCTCAATCCCCTTAGTTATCACTAATGATGGCCACATCGTTAAACACCCTGTATGGGTCGGTGTGTCGCATAGTTAAACACCACCTATGGCCCGTGCAAAGACATTCCACACAACCGTTAAACTCCACCTATGGCCGGCATACAGCATGGTTAAACACCACCTGTGGCCCATGCATATGATTGTCCCCCATCATTAGTCCTCCTGTTAAACACCACATATGACCAGTGTATAGCCATGTCTGGCTTCTCATGCATCTCATGCATCTCATGCCTTTCATGTCCATTCTCATCCACACTCTTATTCTCATGATTTATTTATACATCATTCGCACAGTCCACAATCATACTCAACCATATTAATTTAACCATCATTATTATAAATCATTCATCAGAAAGCACAGAAATGCACATAAAACACCATTAAATTTCACCCAGTTTCATCATTGCACATAAGAGCCTCAAATCATGAACAACCATAAACAACACAAAAATCAAGTAATTAGGGCAATTAATCATACAGTTTCCCAACAAAATCACATTAGGACAAGACGTTAATCAGACCACAGAGCATATTGACAAATCTTTTCTACCGATTAAAATATTTTTAAAACATAATAATCAAACGAAATTGAGAATTTAGATCCTAGAGGGACTTAGGGATTGTCCTCACTTACTGTACCTTACCACATTCATATATGACCAAACCAATATCCCTCGTACCTTAGATACGATGAACGAAGAAGAACTGATGCGTTTCTAGGACGATTTGAACACTCTAGCTTCTCCTCCTTCCAGGTTTGCGTTCTCTCCTCTAGGTCTAGCTGTCTGACGTGCAAAACACAAATTAGGCTAAACTGATTACCTCCCCGTCTAATATTCTAATTGGGTCGGGCCAACCCCGACCTACTCCTCAACTTCCTCGTTAATTCAATTAATTAAATTAATAAATGAAAATAATTTAGATAAAGCCTCATCAGTTTATAAAATTATTAACCCCTCTGTTAAAATAAAATTGATAATAATAATAATAATGTAATTAATTTCTAAAAATAATTAAATAAATTTTAGGATGTTACAATTCTCCCTTCCTAAAAGAAAATTCGTCCTCGAATTTACATAGAGTAAGTACTTCTCATACCCTTACAATTGCCCTCTCCTTACTCATTTAGTGTTTCTAACGACAGTCCTTACTCGATTTGCATTGGCTAAATAATCATCTCACCTCTCTAAACCAATTAACCTTAAATCTTTCACAATTTCTAGTATCAATTCTCATACGTAGTCTTCTTTTAACCTTCAAACAAGTTAGTTCGATTACTTGCCAGAATAACAGTGTACGTCCAGAGTTGAAACATGTGCAATTATTATGTACATGGCACGGGCGAAGTGGTAGACTAAACCCAATCCAATTAGATTCCTCGAGTTTAACAAAATCTCTCCCCCAAGTTCTAAAATAACTCTAGGATTCCAACCTGTCAACCAAATAGGTGCTCACACTTATCCACTCTTCCCATGATTTAAGCTGCCAAAACATCTTCCAAAGATCCTCAGGCATCTATACCACCTCGATTCGATATTAAATTTACCGTATGATCCTCTTCTAAGACTTACTAAGTACATAACTCCATTTCTAAATTACTCAATGCCATCTAGAAAATCATATTCCCTCGTCTTATGGTCTCTCTTCTATCCACTAGAATGGGTGTTCTAACTAGTTAACAGATCATGCCCTCTAATCACACGAAAGGATGTGAAAGGATTTCCTATTTAAGACATATTCTACTATCTTGATTCTACCTAGTGATGGCTTCCTAAAACCTTGGTCATTTGGAAATTCCAATCACCTCATTTATTTTAGGTTCCTCTCCTACTAGTTGAATTTCCACTTAGTGTTTCATCGTCATCGAGAATATCAACTTAAAATCATGCAACTGGTGTCTTCGAATCTTAAGAGTAGCCATTACTGCTACTACCTCCAAGCTAGGGGTCACATAATTCGTTTTACAACTCCCAGTTGTCTGTAAGATTAAAATACATCCTCACTATCTAGTAACAACACTCTCTCAATAACTAACTAAGGTCAGGTATTACTATGGTTGGCACGCTATATAATGCTTCTCCAAGACATTAGGAACTAATTCCAAATTATCAATCCACCTAAACCTTGCTCCCCTCGTAGATTCTTGAGTTAAAAACTATATTAACTTAAGGAATACGTCTAGGAATTTACCACGGTATTTGTCCGATCTCGGAAAAATTTATAATTTACTCACTAATGCAAGGTTTTTAAATTAAGAGAAACTCCTACCTTAAAAGGCTGACTATTGGGTTCTCACACTAAAGATTACATGACTTAAAGAACTCATATCTTCCATTTAACTTTTATTAAACAACTATACCATGACTCATCTCAATAGTACAGACTACTATCCTTAGACGCTACTCAAGCTTTTGTCAAACTAAACAATCATTAACAAAATCCGCTATGTCTCTTTCCATTTAGGCCACCACAATATCAAGAAATGCCTCAATAGCTCCCACCAAAAGAGTTCTTCTGTTTTCAAATGAAGTCAATGGGGAAAGCAAAACTGTCAAAGCAAGAGGCAAGGTTTCTAAATGCACAATGGCACACAAATATCGTACCTTTCTTACTAGCTTTGATTCTATGAAATTTAAAGCAATGACTGTTATTGCAGAAAATGTTTCATAGAGAAATCTAACTAGTTGTACTACTCTCTCTCGGAATTTTCATCGTTGAGCTCTCATTCTTGCATAAATGGCTCCACTTGTTTATGTTCACCCTACAGCAACTTTACTGAGTTTCCAATAGTGAAAAATGATACCCCTAATAGCAACCCTTCTGCTTGCAATTGTTCCCTTATCCCTCCATCTAACCACAGAATAATAACCAACGAAATCACCCCAGAAAATGTTGTCACCCAACTTATTCATCTTTTAAAAAGAACCGTTGTTGCATGTCACCTTCTATATCCACTGATGGGTTCTCTCCAGCGTCATCAATTGGTGAAAGCAATGGTTCCCATGAAGATAAGGGAATCATGGCCATAAATCCTTGTAGTGAGATAAAGGGAAGAAATTCTATTTCTTCTGACACTTCAAGAACTTTAAAGCCTTTTGGTCTCCAAATCTTAAGAATGAACACTACAGCCGCCAACTCAAGATCATGGGTAGGGTAATTCCTCTCACGGATTAGAAGCATAAGCTACCACTCTACCCTCTTGCGTCAGCACTCCACCTATACACATCTTAGAAGTATCACAATATACTACAAAAGGTTCTCTAAGGTTTGACAATACTAAAACTGGTGCACTAGTCAACTTCTCCTTAAGGGTTTGGAAGCTATACCCACACTAACTATTCTACCCAAAACAACTCCCTTCCTAACCAACTCCATCAAGGTCAAGCTAACTTAGATAAACCTTCTCTCATGATCAACTTGTCCAAGAAAAATTCTATGCTCACTCACCGATTAAGGGATCTCCCACTTAAGAACAACTTCTGCCTCAGAATGATCTACCCCTATACTTCTTCTAGAGATTACGTGACCTAGAGAACTCACTTCTTCTAACCAAGGTCACACTCAAATAATTTAGCATGTTAATCTCTAAGAGTCTGAAGCACTACCCTCAAGTATCCCCTTTAACTCATTAATTACTTAAGGCCCTTGCCATGAGCTGTGAAGCATGAATCTTCACACTCTCTTTTTACTGCCATCTTAATCTATTAAGATTAAGATAATAGTAAGCACCAAAAACATAATAAACAATAATAAATACAGCAATAAAACACATCATATCATTACTTTCAAATTTTATTAGAACAAGGATGAGGAACTCATTCCTCAAACTTCACAGACATCCAAAATAAATAGCTACTTAGGCTAGTCACAACAAAATGTTCATTCTTCAAAAGAAAACATTTCAAATCAATTGATCCACCGGCTCGCCAAGAGTCCTTTTTGCCTTTAACAACATATTGAGATGATCAGGCTCAATAGATCGTAGTTAGCAATAGGGATGCTTGATACAACAACCAACAAGGAACATCTATATTACCTTAACACTTTCCTAAAATACACTAGATTACTGCACTTGTACATGACACTTAACATAAATAAACACTAACGCATGGTAGACACATAACTCACTAGTCGAATGAATCACCCAGAATTCAATACAATGCAAAACAGAACAAACAATTTATTGTCATATTTAAATCAGTCCAACCATGCTAACAAACGCAATGCAAAACATGTTAGACACATAACTCACCGCCGAATGAATCGACCTGCCCTAATACCACTAAATGTGACACCCTTCTATCCCGAATACTTAAATTAAATTAATAAAATAAATAAAATGAAGACAGGGTAATAGTTAAAACCAAAAGCACAATTTGTATTAAGGATAAAAGGTTCACATGGTAATTAAAAGGTAGGCACAAAGTTTTCAAGGAGGTTTTAGATCTAAACATTATAATTGAGAAAACTAAAGTCATCATCATCTTTAAAATAAGTCATTCAAACATCAAGGCATAGAGCAACTATTCTAACTTCTAGAACCCCGATGTCACACTAATCAGAGCAAGACCCCGCCCTTTCAAAACTTGGCACCATGAGTGCCCTCAAAGTTACCTAAAAGAAAGAAACAAGAGAAAGTACGGTGAGAAATCGCATTCAATCATATATAAAGACAGATAATGCCCCAAATCCCACCCATTACCGTACTCAATTACTAACAGTTAACAGATGCTCATATATCAATCACATTTCATTCATTCAAAATCAATCACAGTTCATTCATGTTTACAAAATGCACATGCTCGCACAATGCATATGCTCATCACAACACCTAAGAGTCTCAAGTCGGAACTCCACACCATGGGCGAACCTCCTCAATCCCCTTAGTTATCACTAATGATGGCTACACCGTTAAACATCCCGTATGGGCCGGTGTGTTGCACAGTTAAACACCACCTATGGCCCGTGCGAAGACATTCCACACAACCATTAAACACCACCTATGGCCGGCGTGCAGTATGGTTAAACACCACCTGTGATCCATGCATATGATTTTCTCCCATCATTAGTCCCCCTGTTAAACACCACATATGACCAGGGTATTATAGTCACGTCTGGCTTCTCATGCATCTCATGCCTCTCATGTCCATGCTCAATGCATTCTCATCCACACTCTTATTCTCATGATTTATTTATACATCATTCGCACAGTCCACAATCATACCCAACCATATTAATTTAACCATCATTATTATAAATCATTCATCAGAAAGCATAAAAACGCACATAAAACACCATTAAATTTCACTCAATTTCATCATTGCACACAAGATCCTCAAATCTTGAACAACCATAAACAACACAAGAATCAAGTAATTAGGGCAATTAATCATATAGTTTCCCAACAAAATCACATTAGGACAAGACGTTAATCAGACCACAGAGCATATTGACAAATCTTTTCTATCGATTAACATATTTTTAAAACATAATAATCAAATGAAATTGAGAATTTAGATCCTAGAGGGACTTAGGGATTGCCCTCACTACTCGTACCTTACCACATTCATATATGACTGAACCAATCTCCCTCATACCTTAGATACGATTAACGAAGAAGAATTGATGCGTTTTTGGGACGATCTGAACACTATAGCTTCTCATTCTTCCAGGTTTGCGTTCTCCCCTCTAGGTCTAGCTGTCTGACGTGCAAAACACAAATTAGGGTAAACTGATTACCTCCCCGTCTAATATTCTAACTTGGTCGGGCTAACCCTGACTCGCTCGTCAGCCTCCCCCGTTAATTCAATTAATTAAATTAATAAATGAAAATAATTTAGATAAAGCCTCATCAGTTTATAAAATCATGAACCCCTCTATTAAAATAAAATTGATAATAATAATAATAATGTAATTAATTTCTAAAAATAATTAAATAAATTTTAGGATGTTACAGATGAGATGAATTGTAGAATGATATACAGAGAGGAACTAAGACTGACTCAGTTCCATACCAATGCGGACTACATGTCTGTAAGTTGGTTTGCTTTGAATGGACAATGTGATAGAGTGTTCTCTATAGGATGGATGCCTATGTGATGTTTAAGGAAAGAGACTTACCTGGTCTCCAGAGATGCTACTGGTCCTTTCACTCTCAACTTGAGCTTCACAACTTAGTGAAGAATCCCACAGTGATTTAGCTCTCACTCAACTTCTCCTTAATTCTCACAACATAATTCCTGAGCAATTCCACCAAAGTTTTCCCTTGTGAATTCTTGGCCTTGAGTTCTTCGCAGTCAAGCCTTTTATAGTGTTTGGAGGATGTCAAGGAACTTATTAGATTTTTCCATGTGGGGGCTACCCTAGCCTTCTAATCTAGGTTGTTAGTCTTGCCAATCCCCAGGTTGATGCTTGTTGGGACCTGCGTCCAGTCATGGCACATTCCTCCTAGAACATGGCACGTTCTCCGACAGTCACTGTAGGGAGTGGCTAACCTAGTGAGTTCTATTCGCTTGGGTTGTTGTGATTGGCAAGGATTTTCACGTTTTTGGAGCTGCTGTCCCCTCCTCTCATTGACATGGCTTTGTCAAGGGTTCCCCTTGGCTCTCAAAGTATTTGACGGCTTAGGGCCCCTTGAATTATGTGAGGTATTATCCCTCTTGCTGAGGTGGTTGATTCTGCTGATTCGCTGCTGATCTGGCTGGCTCCGTCAGCGCTGAGCTAGAGCCTCCTTGGACCTTGCTTGAGCCGTGTCTGAAGGCCTTTCATAGTTGTAGGCTACCTTGGGCCATTGCTTAGTTTGCTCGTGCGTGGTGCCTTCTCTGTACTCAAGTTGTTTTAGGCCTTCCCTTGATTGAACTGAGCTAAGTCAGCCAGTTCTCTCTTGTAGTGAGCCGGTTCAGCTTTTCCTCCTTAGGCTAGGTCAGGGTCCACTTTTTTTTGTGGAAGAATCCAATTTGGACTCTCTTTCCTTTATTGGGTCGAGACTGGGCCCACTTGACTTGGGTGGAAAGATTTGGGATCCTATAGTATCATCTCAAACGAATGAGATTTTTGCATAGAAGAAACGAGTATTGCATGGAGAAGACAAAATGTTATAACTGACAAGAGTATTTAAAACACTTTTTACATCAATTGTGTTGAACAACCAATGTAAAAGCACTTTTTTACATCGATTATAAAAGTAACTAATGTAAAAAGTACTTTTTACATTAGCTCTTAAAAAATAATGTAAATAAATATGTGATATTTACAAAAATGTTACCATGATTTTTATTTACATAGATTCTTTAAGAATATATATAAAAGGACAGATGTAAAAACCTATTTTTGCATTAATGATTTATTTGGGTTCGATTTCTTGCTTATCAAGAACCATTCTTCCTAATAACCTCCTATTGGAATGCTATGTATTTTGACACATCTATCGCCTTTTTTTGTATCCTGAGTAGGCATTTTCTTGTAGTTCTTCTCATTGTTGCATTCTCATTGCAACAATCTAATATTGACTCTTTGTATTTGAAATTCATACAAAATGTGTCTTTTATCTACAAGCAGTTTCTATACCACATTTCATAAGAAATTTTTACTTCAATTACCAATTTTTTAGCCAAAAAAATACATATTGGAATATCAATAAACTAATGTCAGAAGTTAATTTTATTCCAAACTTTGTAGGCCAAAAATAAAATGAATAAATGCTATGGATTTTATAGTAGATCTTACTAGTTAAATTTCCTTTTAAACACAATAGAGGACAAATCCATCGACTAACTTTTTCCTTATGCACGAAAAATAGAAGATGAGTAAAGGTTTGATTGAAATTGGATGAACACAAATGATTTTTATAAAGGTGACAAAATAGGTCGGGTTTGATGGGTCGAATTGGGTTAAAAAAGTTTGGTTCAAATAAAACTATGCTAGAATAAGTTCCAAAAACATTGGCTCAAAATGAACTGGATCCATTTGATCTGATATTATTTTTTATAAAATCGAGACCAAATTGTCTAGCCCAGCCTATTTTGTTTCCTTGGTTCACCAAGCTAAGCAGGAAGTCCTATTTTGCCACCTTTAAGTTGTTGTATCATTACTCGAACTTGATATTGACCCATGCTTTGCACAAATTTATAAATAAATTTATATGATATAATTTTGAATTAAAAATGATTTTAATAAAATTTTAATATGATGTTGATATTTGTTTCAAATAATTTAGAATTTAGAGAGCTGTTGAAAGAAAAAAAAATGATGAACAAGTAAAAAAATTGTGTAAAAGAGAAAGAAAAAAAATTACCAAAATAAATATATATGATATAATTTTGAGAAATTAAAAATATTTTTAACATATTTTAAAAAATAATTGTAAAATATTTGTTTACAGCTTATGAATTACGAAAGTTGTCAAAGTCACATAAATTATACAATGATAAAATAATTTTTAAATAAGTTATAGTATAAACCTTTGTTTAAAAAAAAGTTACGTAAATTGTTTAATTTGATAAAGTTTTAAAAAAATTACACAAAATTTTAAATTTGAGGAAGTTGGATTCATAAATTAAAGTTACAATTATATTAGATCGTAAATTTGCTCAAAATAAAATTAAGATAAAAAAAATTATGACTACTTATATCTTCTTATAAGTTAAATATATAATATTTTATTTTATATATTTTTATGAGAACATTTCAAACATCAGTCCACACACTCAATCAAACTTGTGGAACATGAAGATAAAATTGATGTGAATAAAACATAAGAAAAAATTTCATGTAATAAAAGGACGATATAGAATGTTATTCTAATATAGTTTATTATTCAAATGAATTTTTACATTTTTTTTATGTGACTTGTTTATTTTTTTCTTTGGTGTGTTCTTTAATCTTTGAAGCAAGATTGAGCCTTCACGAGATGATGTGCCAATTTTTTTCTTTGGTGTGTTCTTTAATCTTTGAAGCAAGATTGAGCCTTCACGAGATGATGTGCCAACATTGCCTTTTTTCTTAAGAGAGTGTTTGGTAAACAGAAAATTTTTAATTTCTCAAGAATTTGAAGTTGATAGTAATTGTGTTTAAGAGAAATTGAAATTCACAACAAAAATATTATAGTTGTGTTGAAGAGAATGTGATGACAATATACTAATAATAAAAATATCTTTAGAAAATAGGATATCAAATTGATAGGTATGTTTATGTATCTCATTTACATTCCATGCAACAATCAATGGAATCAAGTGTTCATTTGGTTGGAATTATGATAAGGTAAAAGATACAAGAAGAAAGTAATCAAGGATGGAAATTAATACATTTAACCACCTATCCAAGTATCCAACACCCATGCTGAAATTTTATAAATGATTTATTTGTTATTAGCATAATTAACTACATATTTATAAAAAAAATTATATTTTCATGTTTAAGATATAATTGAAAGTCTCTCATGACATTGATGTAGTAACATTCACGATGTTTGATTGAGACACGCAACAAAATTTGAATACAACTACTTCTGGACTCTTTCACCTACAATTGGGAATAATGTCAACATATCCTCAATCTTACATAATTTTTGCAACCACATTTTTATTTTTGAAATTAAACTCACAACTTGAAGGAAGGATAACAAACCTACACAATCACAAAGACTTTTATCACAAAATCATTCTTTATACTAACCTCTCCACAAAGAAATTAAAAATAATCAAATTAGTTTATTTACATTACTTACTTCTCTTAAAAAATATAAATTAATTCATCTTCTAATTAACATTTTCCATTCAAATAACAAGCCCATTATACCACAACAAATATCATATTATAAAGAATCAATCATAATTAAAGTTCAAATATACCAACATCCAAGAAATCAAAAGATGCACCATCATGTTTAAATGAAGAAACACATCCAATCTTAAAAAATCCTTTAAGAAGAAAGGTAGTTAAAGAAAATGTCGAGACATATGGAGAATCAATCTTTCTTCAAGGTTTAAAGAAGAGTATACACATAATTTAAATAATAAAGATAAAGATAAAATATCTATTTGAATAATAAATTATATTACATAAACTTTTTTATGCTTTATTATCATCAATTTAACTTCATTGTCGATGCTACCCTTACAATTTTTATTATATATAATGCATACTATTATACAAAATATATTATCTTTACTGTTAAAATCATGTTGAACAACACTTTGGTACAATTAGTCATAATTATTTTTTATCTTAATTTTATTTTGGATAAATTTATGATATAATATTATTGCAACTTTAATTTAGGAATCCAACTTTATCAAATTAAAATTGTGTAATTTTTTAAAACTTTATCAAATTAAAATATTTTATCAAAATTTTTCACATAATTTTTTTTAAAACAAAGGTTGATATTACAATTTATTTAAAAATTAATAATATTAACTTCTGATTAGTTTATTGATATTCTAATATGTATTTATTAGGATATCAAAGTAAAAAAGAAAAATAAAAAATCTCTTCAATGTTGTATTTAAACCATTGACGGTCAAAGTAAAAGTTTCTTCCAGCAACATTCTGCACAGTGGTATATTGCAACCGCAGTCCAACCAGCAGCCCAAGTACTGTTCACTCACTTTAGTGTACTCACATGAGTGACAAGCTGGCATTACTAAGCTCCGCAGACTGACAACTTTGTTAGAGCTTTATGAAAACTTTGTTGTTTCATTTCCTTTTCAATGTGAGACATAAGTAAGAAGAAAGTTTGCAGTGTAACACTAATATTTCGGCACTTAATGCATAGCCCAACAATCAAAGCAGAAAAATATATCTGGATTCATGATGTACAATCTAAATCAATATTTGATGTTCATGTCATAAAGTTTTTATTGTTAGGTTTGCTATGCTATGTTAAAAGGCTTAAGGTTAATGATGCTTCCCTTGGATTATTATAAATGACATAACTTAGATACAGTACCATAGTTGTTGATATTGTTTTCCAATTAAAATTAGAGTTTTATCTCTGTTTTGAATCCTTGTTAGTCTGATATACTGGAACGAAAATAGGAATGGTAAAACTAAACTAATACTGATAGGTGCTGTGTTGATGGATGTAAAATGGAGCGAAGCTCATGACAATCAGAATGGAAGAAGCAAAGTAAATAAGAAAAGTCCTGGCCTTAGGAATGGCCAATTTTTTAATAACTTCCTTGGTAGTAATGGCACTGGGGTAGCAGTGACAAATACATAAATCAGGTGAGATGGTCCAAGCAACTGGCTCAATAAATGTGGGTGGAGTAGCAGTCACACATACATACATAAAATAAAATGCTAAAAATCAATATGTTGCAGTCCAGAAATAAAAAGGTGATGGTTCATCAGTAATATTTATTTTGGACCCTTAGTTGTGCAGTAGCTTGCTAAATTCATCCTCACCCTTATTTATCTTGGGTGAGTGAGTGTATAAATTTTTTTGAGGTACCCCTCTCGTTCCTACAAGATAATCCCACTCGACTTAGTGTTTATTATGGAAGTGGAATGAAGCTACTATCGAATTGGATGATGTGGCCAAATATTACAAGTCCAATCACCTTAATACCCCCACTTGGGTCACAGGCTAACGCTACTTAGCCCAGCGATTGGTAGAGTTCGTCAGAGGTATATATAGAATACGTTATTTAATCATCTGTCGATGCGGGACACGAAAATGCGAAGACCAAGGGAAACTAGGGTTTGTTTTACTGTGCCACCGTTTCCTTTGTTACGTATAAGTAAAGGATAATTCAACTCATGTGCGACGACGACGAAGCAGGCTCCAACATTAACTAATCATCCTCACATCTATGAATTTACACAAAATGGGGACATTATATCTAAAAAGATACCAATATTTATCGATATACGTAAGAACTTTGCACTAACTAATTTTATATTGCTTTAATTCTTTAATAATAATAATGCTGCTTAAAAAATTCGAGTTTTTCCGGCAAACTTCAATGTGAGTTTTTAAAAATTTTAAGAAAAGTCCTCTTGCTGAAAAGGATAAATACATTGATTTCCCTTAAAATTAGCAGTAAATATATATAACTAAACTTATTTGATTTAAACATTATACTTATCTATTTTTTAATATATACTTTTTTAGGTACCCATGGATGTAATTTTTTTTATATGTTATGCATGTGACATCCATAATATTACTTTCGAAAAATTGCAAATGCATCTCCTATTTAATGTATGAATCGTATGCACAGTACTCAAAAATACCAAAACCAAGACACGGGCAAAGGTATAATTTCCAATAAACAAGGTCTAGGTATATTGGTCGCAATTCAATTGTCCCCTTACCAGCAAATTGTTAGATTCAATTGTATTTTTTATCCACTTAATTTTAATTATTTCTCACGTTTTGTTTTCTTAGTAAAAAATTAACTGAAGGTACAATATATTACTAATCTATATCTATATTCCTCTTACTAATATGTCCAGTAGAGTCATGCCAAAAATGCTTAAACACTAAGAAAGTCATTCTCTACGTAGATATACCAAGCCTTGAGACAACATCATGCCCACGTCTTCTACACCAAAAAACATAGTTAGAGCCAATTTCATTATGTCTAAACATATTCATAGAATGTACAAGGACTATGCATGGAAAAGACTTATCACTAGCTCTAAACATAAGGGAATGCAAGTCAAAATTATCAAACAACTACAAATACCTAAAAAGCAATAACAAGTGCTTCCTACCGATGTCCCTACTGAAATATGTACTTGGGATGTCTAAAAACTCATCATGCTATGTTCATATTGTATAACTCTTACAAAACTTGCCTTAAAGAAGATGTTTATTTCCTCAACAACTTCTAATCTCCTTTCATTCAGACTACTGACATGTGGATAAAACAACCTTCCAATGTTATTAGAAGCATGTGTTTTAGCAAAGTTGAGAAATGATTTTACTTCATTCTCATACTCATCACTTGTATGTCTACTATTGATACAATTACAATACATAACTATGATTTGTAATAAATAGAAACATATATTTTGCATGTCAATCTCACTTTTTCAAATAAGGTGTAACCTTATCTCCTTTGTGAAGATATTTTTCTATACTTGACTAATATGTAAATATTAAGTCTCGAGTTTATAATTTAACATCTACGGGTTAATTAAGTATAGAAAATGATTCTTCTCAAACTATCCAACTTGAACAATTCAAAATTCAATACATTGATTAATAATTTTAATCATTGTATTGAATTTCAAATAGGAAACTAAGATTCATTCAATGCATAAGTTCAATATAAAACATAAAACATGGGATAAATAATAAACATATAATTAAATACACAAGTTATATAGCCAAAACCAAGAAGATTATAATTTCTAAATAGAATCAAAGTTAATTTCATGTTTCCATGTTTCTTTTCTTTTGTGCTACTTAGAACAACAAATGTTGCTTCCTTCCTTCTTCTTGCTATTTTTTTTATTTGGTGGTCAAGTCATGGTGAACCGTGGTCAATTGAGTGAAACCAAGTATGACTTTTTAAAATTAATCACATCTTTGATTTGATAGTCAAACAATGACGAGTTATGGTCTCTTGAGTTGAACTAAATTTGACTTAAAATTTAGTGCATCTTTCATTTGGTGGTCAAATCATGTTGGACCATGGTCAATTGAGTCAAATCAAGTTTGATTCAAAATTAAGCAAATATTTAATTTGGTGGTCAAACCATGGTAGACCATGTTCACTTGAGTCAAACAGTTTGACGCAAAAATTAAGTGCATATTTGATGTGGTGGTCATACTGTAACACCCTACTTTTTCATTGCATATATTATATAGTACTTAAAATATTTATTTAAAAAATATGCATGTTTAAAAAGGTTATTTGGTCACTTCATAGCAAAGATATATTGGGGAAAAAATAAGTATTGAGTTGGAAATGAGGTTTAATAAGTAAAATTAACAACAAATGACTTTTAAAGCCCAAGTTCCACAATAGTGAGTATGCTTGTGTACAATAATGAGCATGCTTGTTCACAATAGTAAGCACACCTATGCACACCTGTGGCCCCAAAATAGTTAGTACTGAAGCGCGTTTCACTGCTTTATAAAGAAGTGACATGTTGAACCTGCCACGTCATAAATTATTTGCTCAAAATTAGGTGGTTTCCTCTATAGAGAGTTAAGGAGGATAAATCCTAGAGAGTATGTTTAAGGATCATGAGGAACAACCTTAAGGAGTAGGGGCCCTACTTAGGAGTCGGCATTCCAGGTAAGGGAGAGTGAGAAACCGTAGATATGAGTATGATTGTGGATAGAAGGGGTCATCCCTAGGATTCCTAAAAGTGTATGCTTTGAATTATCTGAATGGGAAGTTGAACTCCCTAGATTAGCACCCTTTTTATATATTAAGATTACTGATAATCATGCAAATGCAAATTGTATCTCCTTAGTGTTCCCCAAAATTGTGGAACTGTGAAATTGATTATATAATAGGTTGTATATGTGCAAAACATAGAAAATCATAGGTTCCTTTTTTAAAATTGAAATTCTGGGCGAAAATCTATGAAATTTGATAGTAGGTTGTTAAGAACGATCATGCTCATGAAGAACAGCCTATACAAGTTGTGCACTTCTATGAAGGTTGTACATGCTCATGCAAATTTTGTGTATGCTTGTGCAGAGTCATGCTAACTGTGCATACCTATGCTATTAGGACCACACTAATGTTGCCTTATATGTGTTATATGAGATTTTGGTGTTACAATTGGAATTTTTTGCTTATCTATTAAACTATATGCTTATTCAAAATATATTGGTGTTATTTTTCAAATTACATTGAGGATAATGGGATTGGATATAAAAGTGAGTAATAAGAATAAGTGTGCTTGAAGGGTGACCTAATCTATGAGACAAGAATGGGTAATCTATGAGAGACAAGAATGGGCTTGAGGGACATTTATCTAGTGAGCGACCTAGTCTGTGAGAAGCAAGAACAGTAAACTGTGATGGGTTGAGAGATGATGTGCTTAGCTTGTGAGAGGCAAGAATGGTCTTCATCGGCTTGATGTTGAAAAGTGAAATAACGATTTAATTGAACCGCATTCATGCATCATTAAATGAAATAGGTTTCTAAGGAAGTAAACGCGAACATGAGTGGTAAGGTCAATAGACCTCTTGGAGGCTACTCGTTATGGAGAAACAATGAGTGGTATAGCTAACGCTTTGATGGCTCTGGCTATAGTTATCTAGAATAACCAAAACTAGAATTAGCAAGGGCCAACATCTCAAGGGTTCGAGTGCTTCCAAAGAAGCAACCCACCCTCTTTTAAGGGAGGCTAGGATTCAGATAGTGCTCAGTACTAGATTAGAGAGGTTGAGAAGATTTTCCATACTATGGAATGTATTGATGCACAAAAGGTGACCTTTAGTACCTATTTCCTGGTTGAGGAAGCCAAGTAATAGTGGGAGAACACTCATGCTCACATGGAGGCTAAATAACAGGCTATCACCTAGTGGAACTTCAAAAGGATTCTCTTGGAGAAGTATTTCTCAAAAGACATCAGAAACAAGAAGAAATTGAATTCCTTGAGCTAAAGAAAGGAAAGCACTTAATAGAAGTGAGAAAAAGAAGAAAAGAAAAGTGGAAAAAGGGAAAGAAAAGAAATGAGCAAGAATGTTCCTAATAGAACCACACTGTCTTGGTATTACCTCCATGTTGCAAACTCATTCCCCATTGCTCCTCCCTTCCCTATGGTTACTAAAGCTCACTTACCATCCTGTATCCTACCCTTAACCTTGGCCACGTTACAACCCGACAAGAAGTCCTAGTGATCATGATTGCATGTGATTTTGAAGGTGCAGAAGGAGATGCTAGTCAAAGTTCGATAATGCCAATTGCATGGGATGTTTGAGTGTATACACAATCCCAAACACTTGAGAGATTGAGAGAGTATGCCCTGAGAGAGAGCTTGGTCACTTCTCAATTACTCTTTAATGTTTGTAGGTTGCTTATTTGATTTTGGTGTGGAGAAAGTAACTCTCATAGATTGTTTGAAAATTTGGATTCTAGGATGATTGCATGCTTGATCTGTTTGTCAAACTTGAAAATTTCATTTGAAAACATATTTCCTCTTTCAATTTCCTTGAACGATCAAATCTGATTTTGTCTAGGAGTGCAAAAGTGTAAGTGTGGGGGCCTGATAGTTCATATTTTATACACCTCATAAGGGCTTAAGATGGATATTATTAAGACTGTTTAGTGATTAAGAGTCATGTCTTAGTTAAGATTCGAATTATGGGCCTAGAAATAGGAAAAATATAAATTTGTGCTAAAATGAGGATTTTAACTAATAAAAGAGTGGATTTATTTTGCATGCCCAAGCTAAGGATGTCTCGGCGCAACCAAGAGCGTTCCGACCCAGTTGAAGCGTCTTGGCTAGTAGAAGCGGTCCCAACCAAACTAGCCTTCCCGGCCAAAGCCGACTTCAGTGGTTAAAATCACTCTAACGAGAATGCAGATATGATTATGCTAGAATTAAGAAATCTGTAATCCAAATATGATTATGCTAGAATTAAGGAATCTTTAATGCAGATATGATTATGCTAGAATTAAGGAATCTGTAATGCAGATATGATTATGCTAGAATTAAGGAATCTGTAATGCAGATATGATTATGACAGGATCAAGGAATCTGTAATCTCATAGGATTGAGGAATCTATAATCTCCTAGGATTGAGGAATCTGTAATATCATAGGATTGAGAAATTTGTAATCAGTAATTCAAATTTGTAATCTGTTAGGATTAGGGTGCACTGCAACTGCCTAGTTTGTGTATAAATAAATCACGTTAGGCTACGTCTTCAGTGTGGAAAAACAGTGAAGTTCTAGGCCTAACACTGACAATGATTACAATCGTTTTAGCTAGCACGGTGGTACATGAAGCTTTAGTAAGGTGTCCCTCTCGATTGAGGAGGTACAGGACTAGGATTTGGGAAGTTGGAAGCTGCCGGAGGTGATCACTCGGTATAGCCGACGCACTTCGGTGGACAAAAACCTCAATGTCTAGCCATCAGCGGTACATCATTGTCGTCCTTCCAAGGCAATCATCGTAGAAGGCGAATTCTCTGGAAACTCTGAATTTCTCACCTTGTACTCGAGTTTGTTTTCAATAATATAAGAAATTTGCATTTTTGTCTTTGATTATTAATTCCTGTGCTTTCAATCTGCTTCCACTTTGCCACGATTGCACATTGTTAGGAGTAGATCACATTAGACTAGGATCGATTGGAACTGGTTTAATAATCTGGTTAGGTAGAGAACCTAAAATCAACCAAGTACATACTCCCTGCCAACTGATGAGGTAGCGATTCTGTAAATCCTTGGTATGGCAATGGACAAACGTTCAGTGATTGTGGTAAGAATCTAAGGTTGATTCAGAGTATAATCTTAAGTAAAGAATTTGTAAACTGATTGTGTATTGAATTCAGATTTGGTGCAGTAGTTAGTTTAGCGTAGTTTAGTTTACTTTCATTACTTAGTTTATTTTTTTGCACTTAAACACAAACCCCCCTATTCACTATTCTTCCCAGTCCGAGACCAAGTCTAGTCCAATTTCGTCACGTTTGTATAAGCCAAAATCATATCGGAAGTTCTACTCGGTCTCCCATCAAGATCATCCTGGTCGCACTTAAGCCGACCGATAGTAAGTCAGTATTTCACAACATTTAGCGGTTTCTGCACAATTCTCCGATTTTCACACTTAACCATAATAGAATACACTATGTCCTTGAGAGAATTCGACTAAAAACGAGTTATCAGTGTGCCGACATGATCTCGATCCTTAATTGCTGTTGTTGACTCAAATTGGCCAAGTTGGATCCGACTCCTATTTGCTTGGAGTCAGATTCGGCTTTTGGCTTCAAAGTGGAGTTGGATTTGGATGGAACAAGATTTTGGACTCGGCTGCCTAAAATAGACTTGACTTTCGCTTGCTTCCAGTCTTTATTGCCCAAGTTGCTTTCGGCTCTCGACTTTGTATTCAAGCTGGACTTGGCATTCACCTTTTTGTCTGAGTCGACTCCGGCCTTCATCCAATTTTGGCCTTTGTTGGCCAAATCATATTCGTTACTAAACATTGTTGCCACTTGTGTTGATAACTGCATTTGGGTCTCGACAACTTGGACTTTTGCACTCTTTGAGCACTCCGTTTCTTCAAACTTGCATACTTGGTGAAACATATTAAGCAATTCAGTCTTAAGGCTCAAGTTGGCAAGGTCAATATATCATCCTCGGAGTCGGACAGATTGTGTACTTCCCATGATTTATCATAGTCGACCTCATCTATTATAGATCCTAGGCAGTCTAATATATTAGTATCTCTAGCAAAAATTGCACTATCATCACCATTGGTGCCTAGTTATAGGTGTTCTTCAACTAGTTCATCAATTAGATCTATGCCAAAGAGCGAATAGTCCTCGGTGGGGTGCACCAAAAATGTTGAACTACACCAGGTTGTCACCAAATTTCATCGAGAGCGTCCAGACATGCACATCAATCTTTGTTTTGGCCGTCATTAGGAATGGTCGCCCCAAGAAGTTAGCTGAGAAAATTAGCTCATTAACTTGGACCAACACATCTTCGAGAGCGCCCAACGGTTGAACAACACTTCTATTTGCTAGTTGTATTGTCACCCTAGTAGGTTCTAGATCACCGAAATTCAAGGATTTGTAGATTGATGTTGGCATGACATTAATTGAAGCTCCTAGGTCCAACATGGAATCGACAAGGTTATAGTCACCAATGGTGCATGGGATAGAGAAAATTCCAGGGTCTCAACACTTCTTTGGTAGAGCTTGTTATGCTCTGGTGATGTTGTCATTGTTTTTGGTCAAGCCAACACTATTCCTCCTAATTCCACTCACCCTTTCATCTTTTTCCTCTTGTGTACACACAATTGCTTAAGGAATTTAGCGTACTTAGGGATTTTCTTTATGGCGTCTAGGAGTGGAATGTTGATTTCCACCTTTCGGGACATCTTCAGCAACTCTTCATCAGATTCAAGCTTCCTTGCTGAGAGTCTGGGTTGAAAATGGCAACAGGACAGACTTATGTAGTTGGGGCACCTGTGAGTTGGCATCTGGTTAGGAATTGGCATCAATTGGTCTCAACTCTTATTGTAGCATTATTTGTGGTAATTCTCTACCACTCCTTAATGAAACTATGCTCACACTCCCCCTTGGATTTGGAATTGTTTGTGAGGGTAGGTTGCTGGACCTAACCAATTATAAATGGATCACAATGTAGGCTAGTTGTCCTATTTGCATCTTGAGGTTGCTTATATTTTGCTGGAACTGCATGTTACTAGAGTTCATATTTTGTTGAAACTTTAGATTGTTTTTTGCTAATTGCTTCATCATGTCCTCCAGAGATGGCGAGTTTCCTTGAGATGGCACTCTCTGTTGTTGCTGTTGTTGAAAAGGTGGTGTCTGGTATTGTGAACTCGGTTGCCAATAACCAGCTTGACCTTGAGGTGCATTTGGGGTAGATCTGAATTGCTGAGCCGCATATGGCCCTTGACTCGACCCTGGCTGAAATGGCTGCCTTCCAAACTGTTGATTATCAAACTGCCGACTCTGGTACGACTACTTCCTGTACTGATAACCACCTATGGCTCCAACACTCTCTGGGTGGTCCGACTCAGTTTCTTGCAATGTGAGACACGTGTCAGTGGGGTGCTCCACGGAAGTACAAATACCATAAACTCTGGCTTCTATGCTTGGTTGATGTCATCCAACAGCAAGTTTCCTTACTAGTGATATCAATTCGGTCAATTGATTCTCCAGTCTCAAGTTATCAACTGCACCGATTTCATTCACCATCTGGGATGGGCCAACTCCTCTAATCCCAAATTTTTGTGTATTGCTTGCCATATTGGAGATCAAATGCCTTGTTACTGCTGGCGTCTTGTCCATTAATGCTCCTCCACTAGCAACATCAATCATACTTCTCTCCATCATTGTCAGACCCTCGTAAAAGTATTGAATCAACAACTGCTCGTTCATCTGATGATGTGGACATGTGGCACATAACTTATTAAATCTTTCCCAGTATTCATATAGAGTCTCTATAGAATGTTTCCTTATCCCACAAATTTCTTTTTGGATTGTTGTCGTTCATGATGCCGAAAAGAACTTCTCCAAGAACATGCGTTTCATATCTCCCCAAGTGTTGAAGAGAACTGGCTGCAAATACAACTAATCCTTAGCAGCTCCATTTAAGGAAAATGGGAACGCCTTCATCTTGATATAGTCTTCTGATATCCCTTGTGGCCTCATTGTGGAACAAACCATATGAAATTCTTTTAAGTGCTTATGGGGGTCTTCACCTGCAAGACTATGAAATTTGAGTAACAAATGTATCAGACCAGATTTTAATTCATATGTTTGAGCTGGCTCAAGCTGCGGATATTGGATGAAGCACAATTGGTACACCACATCTGGTGTGGCCAACTCCTTTAGGGTTTGATCATTGTTCTCCATCTATTCTGGCTTTTGTGATTTATTCAGATCAAAACTAAAAATGTTAACAATATTATACTTAAAAGAATCAAAATCGTTAGTGGCAAAAATACTATTATCAAAATTTGAAACAGAATTGGAACTACTACTATTACTTACTACAATATTCCTAACTTTCCTTAATCTATGCAAAGTTATTTCTATTTCAGGATCTAAATCATACAATGGGTCAGAACTACTCCTAGTCATGCATCATAAAAAATTAAGCAGAAAATTGAAAAATCAACTATGCGGAATATGGAAGTCAATTTTGCAATTACAGTTAAAATCAGTAATGCAGAGAAAGTTAATGTTACTTATGCAAAACAAGAAAAAGAATTAGTGATGCATAAAAGAAAATTTAATGATGTAGAGAAATTTTCTTTGCAAGAAACCTGATGCTGTAAAAAAAATTGTGCAGAAAAATAAGAAGTACTACAATATCTCTTTCTTTTTTTCGACAGCAAAACTCACGCAACAAAAATTCAACACACACACTCAATAAGAATTTGACACATATTCAGCATGATATATTATTCTTAGACTCAATCCGAAAAGAAAACAATTACAGACTTAAAAAACTCAAAATAGACTTGATGACTCAACTGACAGACACAACATTTCATAGACTCGAGATTCGGCTTAAACTCAGATATGGCACACAAAGACACAAAGGAACTTGTGTCCCCGACAATGGCGCCAATTTGATAACTCGTTTTTCAATCGTATTACGCGTATCAAATAAACTAAGGCTAACTATAGCATAGCTGACCCTAGGTCGAATCTCTCAAGGACACAGTATGTTCGTTTATGGCTTAATGCAGAAATCAGTGTTAATGCAAAAAACGCTAAGTGTGTGGAATGCTAACTTACTCTCGACCTAGACAAATTTAGTCTGATCTTGGTAGAGGTGGATCTAGCACAATCTTGGCTAAGAGTGGACAGACACGACAAAGTCAGACTAGACTTGGTCTCAGGCTAAAATGTAGGAAATAAGGGGGGTTTTGGTTGTAGAGAGGTAAAGATAGAAAGTAAACTAAGTATAAAAAGGTAAGTGCAAGCTAAACTATGCTAATCAACTACTACATCAACACTAAGATCAATAAGCAATTAGTCCTCGGTCCTTCCCTCAAGTTTGTGATTCCAACCTAGGGTTCTTATGACAGCCGTCGAAGATTTGTCCATTGCCATACCGATGATTTACACAACTACTACCTCATTAGTTGGTAGGGAGTATGCACAGGGTTGATTTTAGATTCTCTAATTGATTACCTAATTAAGTTGTCAAACTGGTTCGAATTGGCCTAGTCTAATTTTGATCTACTCTTACGAATATGCAACTGCGATGCAACAAAAGCAGATTAAAGCAGGATTCGCAATCAAGAAGTAAAGAACACAAACCACATGTATTATTGAAACAAACTACTGATACAGGGAGTGAATTCATAGGCTCCGTCTTCCACAACGACTGCCAAGGAAGAACGAGATGGTTCACCAACATTGACTAGGATGTTGAGGATCTAGTCCACCAAAGTGCATCGGCTATACCAAACTATCACCTTTGATAACCTTTGGCTTCCCAGTTCCTATCTTGCACCTCCTTAACCTAGAGAGACACCATTGAGGTACCGTGCACCACCATGAAAATGGAAGCGTGAGCGAGAAGATAAAGTGTAAAATGATAGTGGATACAAGTCTTAATTCAACAACCAATTAAGACGTGTGCTAGGTCCCAATATATACACAAATGGGTTCCTTGCAACGCACACCTAACCTAACAAACTCCTAATTGATTTACAGACTCTGAAATGACCTTTCTATCCTCCTAAATGACCCTTCCTGCATTGCATGCTTCTCCTGGAGAGGCATGGCAGTTGAGCTGGACTCAGCTTTAATTGGGCCACTTCACTCTTCTTGGGTTGCTGGGTTGGAGAGTTGGTTTGGTCTGGTCGGGACAACTTCTCTTGGGCCAAGATGCTTTTAATGGGCTGAGACGTCCTTAGCTTGGCCTGTAAAATAAATCTATCTTTTTATTATCTAAAACCTTCAAATTAGCAGAAATTTATATTTTTCCCTATTTCTAGGTCCATAATCTGAATCTTAGCTATGATATGATTCTTAGTTACCAAATAGCTTCCATAATACCCATCTTAAGCCCTTGTGAGGTGTATAAAGTATGACTTATCAACCCTACAATTGAAGGGCCTATCACTTGGAGTAGTCTAAGATGGATCCAAGAAGAAGTTCAACACCAATTTACCACTGTTAAGGACCCAAGAGAAGCACAAGGAGGTTCTATTGTATATAGTGTGACCAGCTGTCTTGAAGGCAATGTATAGGGCTAGGAATACTTTGTATCTTTATATCTTCTTTTATATAACTCGTAGAATAGGATAGCCTTAAGACAAAGGTCATTAGATAGCCCAAGCTACTTAGCCATTTTTTTAGTCTTCAAATTCATGGCTAAAATTAGTCTTATTTTGGTTACTAAGCTAGGGATAGGACTAGTTTTGCTTATTGGACCCATATATTTCGGACTTAGTCATGGGCCTTAGGCACGATTAGTAAATCCCACTTAAGTCACTAATCATGCTACAAAAGAATTCCCCATGCAAGGGTGTATAGGACTTTTGATCATTTTTTTCAATGTTGAATAGTTTTATGCCTTTGCACATGTGCGAGCTTTCTCTCCTTTCTCTTGATTTGTCCAAGGACTGTATTCTCATCAAGCATCCAAGGTGCTCATGGCGAATCTCGATACTCTTATCTAGTCCTAGGACTAGTGGCAAAAT
This sequence comes from Mucuna pruriens, assembly GCA_025330945.1. Lineage (NCBI taxonomy): Eukaryota > Viridiplantae > Streptophyta > Magnoliopsida > Fabales > Fabaceae > Mucuna > Mucuna pruriens. The sequence continues at coordinate 292,574 of JAENHJ010000068.1, forward strand.
CCCTCTTTCCTTCCTTCCCCACGTTTTCTTTCTTTCTTCTTTTGTTTGTTCTTGCTTTCACGTTGCCTTCTTAGGTTTTCTTGAGGGTTTTCCCTTTATTCCAACTAGCTTTGGTGGGAGACACGAGCCTAGGTTCATTAGATGCCATGAGAGTTTGGGGGAAAGTACTTCATTTAATGTTATTTACCTAACTCTTTATGTTGCGGTACCCAAACACCAAATTTGAGGACAAATTCTCTTCAACAAGGGGAGTGTGATGCATACCTAGAAAGATGCAGCCAAGAGGACAGGTGGACAAAGCTACCCTTGCACTTGAAGGCCCTATGAGAAAGGGTAAGCTCCAAAAAAGAACCAAAAGGAAGTATGTCCAAGAGGAAGTGCATCCAAAGGTTGGCTCTACTACACAACCAAGAGAGGATGCAAAGGGATTTATTTTGTACCATTTGTCCAATTGCCTTCATGACACTGTATAGAGATGGAAGTTGTAGTTTTGTAGCATTGTATAGAGCTAGAAGTCGTAGTTTCATAGTATTTGTATTTCATTTCACATAGGAATATGTAACCTTAGGCTAACAACCCTATTTGATAGTATTTTTTGTTAGTAATTATATTTTTGAATCATGGTAATTATAATGGTCTTAGCTATGACCATTAATTGTGGAGCATGTGTCTTTGGCCCTGAAGTGCATTTCTATTTTTTGTCAGTTAATTAGGAAACATGATTAGGACATAATCAAGGGTATAAAAAACCTATGTGTAATTAGGATTAGTAACTCTTGAATGAAAATTGAATTTGTGCCTAAGCATTGTCAATGGCGTTCTCTCTACTATTTTCTTACGCAAGAAATCAATTCTTATTAACCTTACATGATGCTTGTGGTGAATCTCTATAATATCTTATCTAATTCCTAGGAATTAGTGGTGATCCATTTCAATTCTCAATCCGTTTTTTGTTTTTCTTCTCTAAATTCTTTATTCTTCGCTTTTTCACTGTTAATTACCGATTAGGCTTAACTATATTTTGATTATGGATCCTAGGGTTGCATCTAATATGAGGAATGCATCATTTTGATGGCAATTGTCACAAAAAACACAACACCATCCATACAAAGCAAGAATGGAAGGAGAAGAGAGGAAACTTACAATCCAAGAAACCTTCTAAACTAAAATGTGAAAGGTCCCAAAATTGTCTAACTAACTTCTCCTAACTACTAACTAATTATTACTTGTTGTGAATGCCAAGAAAGGTGGTTTGGGCTAGAAGAATTTTTAGCCCAAAGGCCTACCAACCAAGGTCCCAAAATTAGGCTAGAATATACAATGAAAGGCCTAATAGAGTGGTTGTAGAGACTACAACTTCACAAGGACTTTTGACATTAAAGACGGTCGAACTAGGTTTAGCCCAAAATAGAAAAGTTGTAGATCTTTGCCTTAGCTTTCCAAATTAACTAGGATTGTCCAATTTGGAGGTTTGTAGCTTCAAATATGCCTTGCACAATATAGCAACCACTACAAGAATTATTTTAGTTACCATTTAAAATAGTAGTTAAATCCTAGCTAATTAACTATTAATTAACTAGAATATTATTTTTTTCTAGCTAAATTTATGTTATATTCATTTATACCTTTTATTACTACAAATTAGCTAGAAAATAACAACACATTTTAATAATTTATTACAAATTAACTAAGATTATTTTCTTAGCTAATTTGCTAATTTGCTACTTATTTCATGCTACCAATTAATATTATAGTAATTTTGTATCTAATTATTTTTACTAGAAATTAGCTACAAAATAACTATTAATTTTAAAATTAGCCACAAAATTATTTTGTAGAAAATTTTAAATTTTCTAGTAATGAACATCATAATGAGAATTAAGTCCAAAAATAAACAAAGATTAACAACTAAACCCAATTAAGTCCAATAACCTAAGACTCAATAAATGTGTCAATATTAACCATAAAATGATGTCAAATATGTCTAACATAAGTCACCATTAAGTGCCTTGAAAATGCTCTATCAAATTTCCCCACACTTGAACTTTTGCACTTCGAACAAAATTGAAAAATAAAAAGTAAAAAAAAAAATCTAAAGCAAAAGGAAATAAAGCAAATGAACTAAAGTAAAAGGAAATGAAGCAAATGAGCTAAAGCAAAAGGAAATGAAGCAAATGAATGCAAGCAAGTACAAATAAAGTGCAGCACTTTCCAATGGATCCTTAAGTTAATAAAAGGAATAAGAGTACAAACATCCTTGTATCAAGATACCCAAGAATCTATGAATGTACTTCTAACATCTAAAGCAAACAAGAGAACAATAAAAATTGAAGAATAACCTACAAATGATAGAACCCTCTCAAGATACATACTCTCAATCTCTCAAGTGTTTAGGTTTGTGTTTGCACTTAAGCACCCTATGGTAACTAGCATTACCAACTTTGACTAGCTTGTAATTTCTACAACTTGAAACATATGCACAAATGATCAAAAGAGCTTTTATTAAGGTTGTAATGTGGCCAAGGAAAAGGTAGGATATGAGAAGAGATTTAAGCTTACATAACCATAGAGGGCAGAGGAGCAATGGGAAATAAGTCAATAAGTAGGAAGATCATTCTCAAAACAATCCAAGTCATCAAAAACAATACAAGATAAGTAAGGTCCACTTTGTCTCTTGTCTTCCTCTTATATTTTTTTCTTTCTTTCTATTTATTTCAATTTCACTTCTCTTTTTGCACTACTACAACCTTTTGTTGCTTTTTTCTTTCTTTGATGCACTTCTTTTTTTCAAAAACAAATCAACATAACACAACAATTACCACTTACAAAAGCTAATTATCAAGGTTCCACTTGCAAAGCCTTGGGGTATCACCCCACACTTATTTAGAACTCATTCCTAAAACAATTCCAAAGTTCCTTTAACTCCTAAGGTTGATAATTGCTTTTCACTTTTAGGCTTGTAATGAGCTATAATATCAAAGAAATTGTTAGATAGGCTCAAAAAGGGGGGGGGGGGGGGGGGATAAGCAAGGGAATTAATGAAAGGTAAGTCCATTTGGCTAGTGACTATAAAGAAAGAAGGCCTAAATCATATCACCAATGCATGAGAAAAGATGCATAAAAGAGAGTTAAGGCAAAACCTAAAATAACTAGCAACACATCTGTAAATCACACACAAAAGAAGAGAATGACAAGATGCAAGTCATCAACATACAAGGCTCAAAATCTCACAATGATGAATGCTCTATCACCAATGATTCAAACTTTAATTTCCAAGTCACTCATTACACTAAAGATGCAAAAGTGGTTTCATATCAAGTTGTGAAACCTCTCAATCACGAATTATACAATGATTCACAATTTACGTAGCCTAGAAACCCACTAAAAATTGCTAAAAACTACAAAATGTTTTTTTTCTCTTCTTTTTAAGCAAAGATGAATTTAACAACAAATAGCAAAATTAAAAAGTAGCGTAAAAACAACAAAAACATAAAACAACAAAAATAGTAAAAACATAAAACAACAAAAAAGTAAAAATAGAAAAATAGAAACAGAAGAAAAATATAGAAAATAGAATTATTACAACAATAATAGAAAAGAAAAATAGAAGTAGAATACAACAGTAGAATTATCACAAAATAGCAACAACAATAGTATTATTATAGTAGTAGTAGAAATAGCAAAACAAAAATAGAAATAAAGAAGTAAAATTATTACAAAATAGAAAAAAAAATAGAAAACAAAATTGTTATAGAACAGTGGAAAATAAAAATAGAAACAAAATACAACAATGGTAGAATTATTGCAAAAACAGCAAACAATAAATAGAAATAGAAAACACCACCCCCACACTAAAAATAAGCGTTATCCTCAATGTAAAAAAAATAGAAACAAAATGCAAAGAGAACACATGAAGCAATAACCACAAAGGAAATGGTGAAATAAAAAAAACTCCTCTCTCAAGGCAGAAAATAGGTGCAAAACTTTGCATCAAAAATCTTTTCTCCGCTCCTATCTGTAGTTGCTTGGGGGAGTCTCATCCATCTGAACAATTTTAATACCACATACTCTAGTAGCTTCTTCAATAGGAACCTCAAAGTGGAATTCTTGACAAGGTGCTCATAGAAATCTCCCAACTTAATCAAATCTTGCAACAACCTCTCCTTTTCCCAAATTGAAGTTTGTTGGCTATGATTACTGGGGGCTTTAATGGCTGCATAATGGATGACAATGGAGGTTGAACTGCTACAACCTTTACAACTCCTACAATATCTATAACTTTTACACATACATTAATAGCATTATTTATTTCTACGCAAATAGGGCATCTAGTTAAACCAGTATAGGTGCAATCACAATTAGTAAAATCATCAAAGTCAGATCCAATTGGTCAATCATATCTAAATAGAAAATTGAATGGTTCTCTATGGCATGTTTCATGGCCTCAAAGATGGTATACTCCACCTTATTAACAACAAACTCCATAGAAAGTGTTCCAACATGCAGATTAATCTTGGTCCTAGCTATCTTAAAGAATGATTTACCTAGGATTAGTGTAGGTCCTTTACTAGACAACTTATCCTTCATGTCTAACACATAGAATTCTACTAGAAAAATCATATCACTAACTTGCACTAGCTTGTCTTACGAAATTCCAAGCAGATATGCAATGCTCCTATTTTCCAGTTGGATCATCATACCAGTCGGTTCCAAAGCACAAAGTCTCAAAGATCTATATATTGATGAAGACATGACATTAATCAATGTGCCTAAATCCAACATAGGATCAAAATTACACTTTCCTATAGTGCATGAAATAGAAAAAGTGCTAGGATCACTAAAGTTCTTTAGTATAGCAAGCTAAATCAATGCAGAAACTTGCTCGTTCTTGATCAATGTAGAAACATTTCTTACCACCACCACATTGGCCTTCAACTTCTTCCTCTTATTTGTGTATAACTCCTTAAGGAACTTTGCATATTTTGGAATTTGTTTGATGGCATCAAGGATGGGAATTCTAATTTCTACCTTGTTGAATGTTTGTAGCAGCTTATCACCCATCTCAAAATTTCATGCTTAAATTGCTTTACTTGGAAAGGGTAATGGAATGGTTCTAGTTGAATTTTTCTGTTGCAAAACTACATTTGTATCAAGATCATTTATAACTAATTATGCAGCCTTCCCTTTAGCAGTTTTGGATATTACCTGTTGTTGTGGTAGCTCCTTTCCACTCCTTAAGGTTATGACACTCACATTTGCTTGTGGACTGAGAATGGTTTGAGAATGAATTTTTCCAGAACCTTTCGAATATAGTTGATTTACAGTGGATCCTAATTTGCCAATTTGTGTTTGCAAATCCTAAATTATGACAAACACATTCTGCTGGAATTGAATGTTGCTTATGGTTATTTGCTTCACCAAATCCTCCAAGGAATTCTACTATACAGGATGCATTGGTTGTTGTTATTTGAATAGAGGTGGTGGTTGGTATCTTTGATGATTCTTAGGTACAACAACTTCAACACTATTTAGTTCAGTTTCGTGCAAAGTGGGATACACATCAGTTGGATGTTTTACAGAGGCAAAAATACCACACACTTTGGTTGGTGGAGTAGTGTGGTGTTGTTCAATGGCTACCTATCTAACAAGATAGGTAATTTCAATTATCTTATTTTCCAATCTCTAATTTTCAACAACTATCTCATTAACTACTCTGGATGCAACAGACCCCTTTAACACCAAATTGTTGAGTGTTTCTAGCCATATTGGAAATTAAATTTCTTGCAATAGCTAGAGTCTTGTCAATCAAAGCTTCATTGCTAGCAGCATCTATCATACTCATGTTCATTAACATTAGCCCCTCATAGAAGTATTGCATCAAAAGTTGCTCACTGATTTGGTGAGGAGGACAAGTTGCACATAGTTTGTTGAACCTTTCCTAGTACTCTTATAATGTTTCACTGTTGTGTTGCCTTATGTTACATATCTCTTTCCTGATTGATGTTGTTCTGGTGGCAGGGAAGAACTTTCCAAGAACATCCTCTTCATGTCTCCCCATGTATTAACCAATGCTAGTTTTACGTACAACCAGTCATTGGCAACTCTATCCAGGGAGAAAGGGATTGCCTTGATGTTGATGTAATCCTCAAGAATTCCATGTGGCCTTATGGTGGAATACACAACATGGAACTCCTTAAGATTCTTGTGGGGATCTTCACTTGCAAGACTATGAAACTTAGGCAACAAATGGATTAGTCCAAACTTACGCTCATATTATTAAGCCTATTCCAACTCAAGATATCAAATACGCCAAGGTTGGCACATAATATCAGGTGTAGCCAATTCCTTCGAGGTCCTATTATTGTTAGCCATATTATCCACACTAAATTTGGATATGCAAACACCAAGATCAGAATTAGAATTAGCAATATAAAAAACAAAATCAACACTATCAGATTGGAGAACACCAGAATCAGATGCAAAAGTACTACTCCTATGACTACCTATCAACTTATGAAGCGTCCTATCTATTTTTGGATCATAAGCATGCAATTTAATAGGATTACTCTTAGTCATATACAACATAATCAGATTGATAGAAACAATAGAAAAAAAAAAATTGAAAAAAAAATAGTAAAATGACATAAATGTCCCTATTATAGTAAACACTTGTTAGGAAAAGTCTAAGAGGGTAAAAGGATACCAAACAAATTTTTTAAAAACTCTAACACCACAATGACATTATATGATGTATTTATCATTATATGGAATTTTGGGGGGCATTTTTAAAAATTATGAAAATAAAAAAATTGAAGAAGTGGTCTAAATGAGGGAATATGGCAAAAACAAGACCCCCATTTGTGTTTGTCCCTTACACATTGCCCTAAATATATGAATTCTATATCACATGGCCAAGTTTCAGCTAATTCCGAGTTACTCACTTTTCCTACCTACTACTACCACTCACTATACTAGGGTCTCTACTACAACTCCCTAAGGATTTCTATTACTAACAATATTGCAAGATAAAAAGAAGTGTAAACTACTCACCTAAACAATCTGTATACAAAATAAAAATCAAAATATCACAAGATTAGAACACAACAACTTGTGTTCCCTGCAACGGCGCCAGTTTGATAGTGTTGATGAAACACTATCAAAATCACTAGATTTTCCCTAATTTTGCAGTGTAGAGACTAACGTAGGTTGAATCTCTCAAAGACACAATCATGCAATTCCTAATCTTGTTGAATAGAAATAAACTTGAATGCTAAAAGGGGGTTTTTCTGTAAACAAAATCATGCATAAAAATTATTTATGCATAACATAATTAAACAAAACATAATTGAACTAAACATAATTATATAATATCAATCAAAGGATTCAATCATGCAGTTCTGTTATAATGATTCTGATAAGGGTGGAAATTCATATCAACCCAAGATCCATTATATAATCATCTAACATTCATCCATACAGATTGAGATCACGTTCGTAGTCCCTAATTAGCATGGATTCAAGCACATAATTGGTTGATTTTAGGTGATCAACTGATTATCTATCATAGCACGACCCAAAACTTCAAGTGAAATGATAATCATGAAAATAGGTCAAGAGTTGGAAAGGAAAATACATAGTAGAATTTGCATAAGGAAAGATTCAAGAACTCAAATCAAACTACAATCTTGGAACCTTGAATTGATAAGAGAGCTTAGCCTTTTGTCGAAACACTATCAAAATCACTAGATTTCTCTTAATTTTGTAGTATAGGGACTAATCTAGGTCGAATCTCTCAAGGATGCAATCAAGCAATGCTTAATCTTATTGAATAGGAATCAAATAGAATACTAAAAAGGGGTTGTGTGTAAACAAAATCTTGCAAAAAAATTATTTATGCATAACATAATTAAACAAAACATAATTGAACTAAATAGAATTATGTAATACTAATCCAAGGATTCAATCATGCAATTTTTATTATGGTTCTACTAAGGATGCAAATTTTTATCAACCAAAGATCCATTAGATAATCATCTAACATTCATCCATACATATTGAGATAACAATTGTAGTCCCTTATTAGCATGGATTCAAGCATATAATTGGTTGATTTTAGATGATCAATTGATTACCTAACATAGCACAATCCAAAACTTCAAGCAAAATCATAATCATGAAAATGGGTCATGAATTGGAAAGGAAAGAACATAGTAGAATTTGCATAAGGAAAGATTCAAGAACTCAAACTGAACTATAATCTTGGAATCTTGAATTGATAAAAATAGCTTAGCCTTCTATCGAAAACACTATTAAAATAATTAGATTTCCTTTAATTTTGTAGTATAGGAGCTAACCTATGTGGAATCTCTCAAGGACACAATTATGCAATGCTTAATCTTATGGAACAAAAATCAAATTGAATGCTAAAATGGGGACTTATGTGTAAACAAAATCATGCAGAAAAATTATTTATGTAAAAGATAATTAAACAAAAAAAATAGAACTAAATAGAATTATGTAACACCAATCTAAGGATTCAATCATGCAGTTTTTTTATTATGGTTCTAATAAGGGTGAAAATTCATATCAACCGAAGATCCATTAGATAATCATTTAACATTCATTCATACAGATTGTGATCACAATTGTGTCCTCTAGTTAGAATGGATTCCAACACATAATTGGTTGATTTTAGGTGATCAATCGATCATCTAATATAGTACAATTCAAAACTTCAAACGAAATCATAATCATGAAAATGGGTCAAGAATTGGAAAGAAAATAACATATTAGAATTTTCATAAGGAAATATTCAAGAACTCAAATTGAACTACAATCTTGGAACGTCAAATTGATAAGAAAGCTTAGTCTTCCATGGCAATTGTCACAGAAAATGCAGCACCATACAAAGCAAAAATAGAAGGAAAAGAGAGAAAACTTGCGATCCAAGAAACCTCCTAAACTAAAATATAAAAGGTCCCAAAAGTGTCTGACTAACTTCTCCTAACTACTAACTAATTATTGCATGCTATGAATGTCAAGGAAGGTGGTCTGACCTAGAATGATTCACAACCCAAAGGCCCACCAACCAAGGTCCCAAAATTGGACCACATTATACAAAGAAAGGCCCAATAGAGTGGATATAGAGGCCAAACTTCATGGAAACTTTTGAAACTAAATATGGTCAAACTGGGTTGAGAATAAAGGAGAGAAGTTTTAGACCTTTGTCTTAGATTTCCAGAGTCACCAAGATTTCCCAATTTAGAGGTTTATATCTCTAGATATGACCTGCATAATATAGTAACATCAAAATGAGAATTAAGTTTAAAGATGTTCTATTAAGTCAAATAACCCAAAACTCAACAAATTTGTCAATATTAACCATAAAATAATGTAAAATATGTCATCATAAGTTACTATTAAGTGCCTAAAAAATGTTATATTAGAGCTCCCTAGATTAAGTTGTTTGTTTTATTATTAACTATAAAATTAATTGTATAATTGGTTGTGTGTGCAAGATGTAGAAAGTCATAGGTTCCCCTTTTAAATTCGAAATTCTAGGAAAAAACTAGAAATTCGAGAGAAGGTTGTTAAGCATGGTCGAGCTGTCTAGTTCAAGTTGTGCACACCAATGTTAAGTCACATTGATTATGCACAATCGTACTAATGGGAGTATGCTCATGCTGTCTTATTTGTGTTGTATGAGTTTTTGCTATTCCAATTGAAGTTTTTGCTTATCTATTAAACTATATGCTTGTACAAAATATACTAGTGATGGGATGTGATCTAAAAATGAGTAATAAGAATAAATGTGCTTGAAGGGTAACCTAGTTTGTGTGAGACAAGAATAAGTTCGAGAGACATTTATCTTGTAAGTGACCTAACTTGTGAGAGGCAAGAATGATATTTACTAATCGATGATGGGTTTAGAAATAAGGTGTCTAACTTTTGAGAGGCAAGAATGGTCCTCATCGGCCCGATGTTGAAAACTGAAATAACTATTTAGTTGAACTGCATTCATGCATCGTTTCATGAAACAAATGTCTAAAGAAGTAAATATGAACCTAAGTGGTAAGGTCACTAGACCTCCTAGAGCCTACGTCACACGGAGATTCCAATAATCACGCCTAATTCCATAAGCTAGATCAGATGATGCAAGTCAAGTAGTACCTCACGAGCTATGAAAAAGAACATCATGCTAGTGTGGTATTACTAATCATAGAGGCGGAGATTAGCATAGTTGCCGCTAGGAGTAGTGCACATGGCATATAGAGTAGTACTAAGAGTGAATTGTCAACATTCTTGTGCATGCTTGTTTGTTATTATCCATTAATTATGGTTGTTTATTGTCTATTAATTGTGTGTCTATGTTCTGCTTATGTACTCATACCATGAGCTTGAGTGAGGTACAATTCTCATTCATTTTTATTGTGTGTTGTTTATGTTTAGGCTGAACATCATTTTGCAAATGACGTTGAGGAGGAGCATGAGGATTGAACTAGGGATCCTCATTTACTGCTTTTACTCTTTTATTTTATTTTTATTTTTGGGTTTATTCTCCAATAGAACATGTGACATCGAGGCTTTTTTTTTGTAATTACTTGATGATTATGAAGTTTGGTTTATACTTTATGACATTAAAAATTGACCTTTCGAGTGTCATTAAGGACACATTTGGTTTCAATTATTGTATATGACTAGATGTTGTAAATCCTTTACAAGTCGATGTATGTTTTCAAATTTAAATTGTTCTAAGTTTATTGTATTTAGTGTTAATTAGTGTTAGGGTAAAGGGAACACGAACCGTGGTGGACCATGCTCAATTGAGTCAATCTAAGTTTTACTAAAAATTAAGTCCATTTGGTTAATAATTTTACAAGGGGTATATCTTCTACTTATTTAAAATTTTATAATATCTAAAAAATATTATTTAATTATTATATAACAATTGACCCAACTATGCTTAATGTGACCATTCATGAAAAACCATATTAATTTATTAAAAAATATCATCAAACAAGGTCCAACTATGTTCAATATGAACCTTCTTGCAAGGTCATACCAATTGATTAAAAATATCATCAAACCAGGCTCAACTATGATCTATATGACCATTCATGCAAGGTCATAGCAATTGATTAAAAAATATCATCAAACATGACTCCAATTATGCTCTATATGACTATTCATGCAAGGCCATATCAATTGATTAAAAAAATCATCAAACAAGGCCCAAGTATGATCTATATGGTCAATCATACAAGGTCATACCAATTTATTACAAAATTTCATCCCACAAGGTTCAACTATGTTCTATATGGCCATTCATACAAGCTCATCCAACTACACAATGAAATAAAACCATCCAATTATCAAATTTTTAAAAATATATAAATGTCTTCATTTACCTAAATGAGAAGATTAATATTGCTTTGAAGAGATAGCGAGTTGCTGCAAATAGAGACAAAAACACAAATGAGATAGTAACGAAAATGAGAGAAAGAAAGAAAGTGAAAACATTACCTTAGTGAGGTGGGGATTGATGGTGGAATGGTGACAAGGTGGTTTTGATTGGTGGCAGGATGAAGACTAAAGTCTAAATGCAATTGAATTGGAAATAATCCCCATCCATTGCAAGTAATTGAAGCATATATTTCCTAAGACATTTGTTGGAATTCATTAAGTTATTTTTCTCAATACCTCTTAATCATATTCCATGCAGTAATATTTTTTTTTGTCATAGCCTTGGGCAATATAACATAGAATTTGAATATTTGTTCTTTCTAATCCTTTGCAAGTATTAAGATTTGGTTGAAATTAGAAGAACAAAACACATATGGTTGCTTTCTTTGTACTCAATATCAAATTGAATTAGCTAAAAGTGGTGTAAATTATGTGCATCTCACTACAAGAAAAATGATTCTTAGCGACCAATATCCACAGTTGCTAAATAGAGACGGAATTAGCAATCAAAAAGGATTTTTTTAAAAAACAAAATTAGCAACCGATTTAGCGACCGAAAAAAAAATGAAACTAAAAAATATATTAGCGACGGAAATAGCGACCGAATTTCCGAAAAATTTAAAAATAAAAAATAGATTAGCGACCAAATTTAAAAATCATAAATAAATAAAAAAAAATTATTAGCGACGGAATTAGCGATCAAATTTTTTAAAATTAAAAATAAAAATACATTAGCGACCGATTTAGCGTCTGAAATTAAAAATAAAAAAATATTTATTAGCAACGGAATTAGCGACCGAATTTTTAAAAATAAAAAAAATAAAAAATTACATTAGGGACCGATTTAGCGACCTAAATTTAAAAATAAAAAATTAAAAAATATATTTTTTAGCGACGGATTTAGCGACCGAATTTCTAAAAATAAAAAATAAAAATAGAAAAAATAAATTAGCGACTGAAATTTAAAAATAAAAATAAATAAACAATATTTATTAACGCTGGAATTAGCGACCGAATTTCTAAAAATAAAAAAATAAAAAAAATAAATTTAGCAACCAATTTTAAAAAATAAAAAAATAAAAAATATATATTAGCGACTGAATTAGCAACCGATTTTCAAATTTTCTAAAAAAAATTTTCCCTCCTATTTTCCCTCTCTTTTTCCATCTCCCTTATTTAAACACTCCTCCTCTCCTTCCCTTTACTCCCTCCTCTCACTCCCTTCTCTCCTCCGCCACCGCCACTACCACCGCTTCCTATCCCTTCCTTCCACAACCATCACCACCTTCCTTCCACTCCTTCCTTCCCTCCCTTTCCTTTCTTTTCTCCCACTCTTTTTCCTTCTCCCTCCCCCCTCTCCTAACCACCAACAATCAACCACCACCACCACCTTCCTTACATTCCTTTTTCTCCTCCCTTCCGTCTCCCTTCTCCCTCTCTTTTTTCCCCTTTCCTAATCACCAACAATCTACCACCACCACCCAACTATTTAAAAAAAATATAGCGATCGATTTAGTGACTGAATTATTTAAAATAAAAATCAAAAAATAGCGACCGATTTAGTGACCGAATTATTTAAAAAAAATAAAAATAACCACCGAATTAGCGATGGATTTTTTAATATATAAATAATTAAAAATAAAAAATCACGGGATTATTTTAATAATATAAAATAGCGACCATTTTAGAGACCAGATTTTAATTATAGTTAGACATCGAATGAATTTCGATCACAAAATGTTTAGCGATTAGGCTGTTCGCGACGAACAAAATCGGTCGCTAATTCCGTCGCTAAACCATTTTGTGACCGAAATATAACGCTAGCGACCGATATTTCAGGTTTTTCGGTCGTTAAAAATGAAATTTTTTGTAGTATCTCATATATAATTTACTTCATGAGTGTAAACCCGCATGCACAACAAATTAACTCCATTGGATATCAAATATTGTCTAGTGAGATGGTTTGAATAGTACTGTATATAAGTAAGGGAATAATTATTATCTTACAAGTTAGTTTTATGGAGTTGAGTGGTTCAAACCTACTTTTACTTTGACTGCCAATGATTTATATATACAGCATTGAAGCGGATTTTTATTTCTTTATTTATTTAATACTCAAACAAATTAATATTGCAATATCAATAAACTAATATCGTAAGTTAATTTTATTTCAAACTTCGTAGGCCAAAAAATTAAATGAATAAATATTTTGGATTATATCATACTAGTGAATTTCCTTGATTTTTCATTAATTCTTTAAGATTTTTGCTCATAAATATTTGATTAAAGTATAATTTTATCCACAATTAAAAGAGTTTATATCCATGACTAACTTTTGTTCCCTTTGTGTGAGAAAATACAAGATGAATGAAGGTTTGGTTTACTTTAATAGTAGACATTGTTGTGATATAAAAAAGAAGGTAAATTAAAACCAAAAATTCTAACACTAATTACGTGTTTGTACACTGTATTATTAGTAGCCTTTGGTTTCTATCCTAAAATAAATTTATATTGTTTGATTATGTACGTTTGTGAAATTTAGATCTCAATAATAGACATTGTTATGATATAAAAAGGATAAATTAGTTTTTTGGTCTCTCTAATTATTTATTTTTTTCAATTTGGTCTCTCTTTTCTTAAAAATTTTAATTTGTTTCTTCAATTTTCAAAAACATTATTTCCTTTCTATCTAATTTCAATTAAGTCCTTTTATTACGGGAACTTAATTAAAAGTTTAAATAAGATACATAAATATTATTTTTTAAATTATCAATTTAATTTCTATTTATATCAAAATAATCCTCGACTACGTAGCACTCTACATTAATATTTAACGTATCATGTAACAAGTCTTACTTGATTGAGAAAGTAACTCGATAGATAGATTATATATTCTTAAATGTTTTTTTTTTTTCTAACATTTAAGGATGTAATCCTTAAATTACATGCACTCAGGGCATCCCCAACTAAATTGGGGGTTTACTCAAAATTTAATACCCTACTCACCCATGTGAGGGTGAGAACAAAAATAGCGAGCTATTGCACTACAAAGGGTCCAAAATGAGTACTGCATGAACCATCACCTTTTCGTTAGACTGGGATATCAATCAAGATTATCCAATTGCCATTTTATTTTATGTACGTGCCACTGCTGCTCCACCCATGCACATTTTGTTTGAAATGGCTTGGTTAGCCTAGTTGCTTGGACAATCTCACCTTTTTTACACATTATGCACATTTTGTCATTTGAATTTGATTAAAAGGATGTTGGTAGTGTTTGTTTGGCGCTGCCACAACATTTGCTCATTAAGAGTATTTTTGTCGAGCCACATCATGAATACGAAAGTCTAATTGTTAGATAAATAGATTCCGCAACTCTGCAATTGAAATGGCCAACAGCCTCACATTGAAGAGATGATATGGCCAACAATCCACATCCATTGCAGCTAATGAAAATATAATATTGATGAGGCAATTCATTTGAAGTTGTTGTGTTGCAATATCTGTTTGTCAAAAATGGTTACCCTCTTCACCCAAGTACTATGTTGATTCACTAATATCTCATATGATCAATAGCCCAATATTAACTGAATTATCCTACTTTGTCCGACACCGCATTAATTAAATTATCCTTTGCTTCTACTTAATAATTACAAAGGAAAGGGTGGTATTTTAGAACAACCTAGTCCCATCTGATAGATAATGAAATAACTTGATCCTTATAAACCTCTGATAAACTGGATAAAATGTCGTGCTAGGTAGTGCTAGCTTTCGACCCACGCAAGGGTATAAAGATGATGGAACAGCACTCTCTAAATCCTAAGAGTAGTAGCTTGTGAATGCATAATGCGAAGCTGAAGCGGGAGTAGCCAAATAGTTAAACAATTTCTACTCGTGCACACATGAAAGGCATTATTAACCATGATATGATTCCAAATTCATTGGCTTGTTGAGTTGGGGCTGTGGTGCAATATGTCAGCTTCAAGTTGAGAGGGGTGAATCATAGAAGTTGTACGAAGGCACATGTCTGTTGTCAAGTTGGGGCTATGTTTTTTTATAGGCTGCAATATCCATTAAAAAATGGTTACTGTCTTCGGATATTCCAATATCTTTTATGCACTCAATATGTATCGCCCTTTCTCATATCCTGCCTAGGAATTTTCTTGTACTTTTCCTCGTTGTTACATACCCACTGCCAATGTATCTTTTATCTGCAAGCAGTTTCTATAAGCAGTTTCTATACCACACTTTAGAAGAAATTTTTACTTCCACCGCCAAATGATTAAATATCTACAACATTAATTGAAGAGGATTTTTTTTCTTTTATTTACTTTGATACCCAAACAAATCTATATTAGAATATCAATAAAATAATAACAGAAGTTAATTTTATTCCAAATTTGTGGAACAATAAAATAAAGTAAATAAATAATTTTTAAAAAGTATGTGGACATATAAAAAAATTACATCCATGGGTACCTAAAAAAGTATATATTAAAAAAATAGATAAGTATAATGTTTAAATCAAATAAGTTTAGTTATAATTACTGCTAATTTTAAGGGAAATCAATGTAATTATCCTTTTCAGCAAGAGGATTTTCTTAAAATTTTAAAAACTCACATTGAAGTTTGCCGGAAAAACTCGAATGTTTTAAGCAGCATTATTATTATTAAAGAATTAAAGCAATATAAAATTGGTTAGTGCAAAGCTCTTACGTATATCGATAAATATTGGTATTTTTTTAGATATAATGTCCCCATTTTGTGTAAATTCATAGATGTGAGGATGATTAGTTAATATTGGAGCCTCCTTCGTCCTCGTCGCACATAAGTTGAATTATCCTTTACTTATACGTAACAAAGGAAACGGTGACACAGTAAAACAAACCCTAGTTTCCCTTGGTCTTCGCATTTTCGTGTCCCGCATCGACAGATGATTAAATAACGTATTCTATATATACCTCTGACGAACTCTACTAATCGCTGGGCTAAGTAGCGTTAGCCTGTGACCCAAGTGGGGGTATTAAGGTTATGGGACTTGTAATATTTGGCCACATCATCCAATTCGATAGTAGCTTCCTTCCACTTCCATAACAAACACTAAGTCGAGTGGGATTGGGATTATCTTGTACAAACCACGATGTATCATCTTGTACGAACCAGAGGACACAATATACACCTCAAAAAAATTTATACACTCAATCACCCCACATAATAAGGGTGGGGATGAATTTAGCGAGCTACTGCACAACTAAGGGTCCAAAATAAATATTACTGATGAACCATCACCTTTTTATTTCTGGACTGCTACATATTGATTGGATCAATCTGAATTAGCGTGTTAGACTTTGATATGAGCCAAAGACTACCCATTTAGCATTTTATTTTATGTATGTATGTGTGACTGCTACTCCACCCACATTTATTGAGCCAGTTGCTTGGACCATCTCACCTGATGTATGTATTTGTTACTGCTACCCCAGTGCCATTAGTAGCAAGGAAGTTAGGCAAAAATTGGCCATTCCTAAGGCCAGGTTTTTTCTTATTTACTTTGCTTCTTCCATTCTGATTGTCATGAGCTTCTCTCCATTTTACATCCATCAACACAGCACCTATCAGTATTAGTTTAGTTTTACCATTCCTATTTTCGTTCCAGTATATCAGACTAACAAGGGTTCAAAACATAGATAAAACTCTAATTTTAATTGGAAAACAATATCAACAACTATGGTACTGTATCTAAGTTATGTCATTTATAATAATCCAAGGGAAGCATCATTAACCTTAAGCCTTCTGACATAGCATAGCAAACCTAACAATAAAAGCTTTATGACATGAAAATCAATATTGGTTTAGATTGTACATCATGAATACATTGAGAGCCAAAATATTACTTGGTTAGGCCCAATAATTGCCACAAGTTCAGTTCACACATCTTTAAGATTATAAATGTTTCTGTTGATCTATCTTTCTTTAGTATCAGAAAATTCATCACATTCTGAAATGGCAATAACAAGATATTCCTTAACCAATAGCTATCGACTATGAAAAGCTGCAGAGGAAAAATAATAGGTACAAGATTGTAATTAGAATCATGTTCTTTATAGACAACACGTAACTAGTTGAATAGCCTCCATTTTTCTTTCGCAGGGATGAATACAAAGATCTAAGTCTAACTACTTTATATCAAAGCATAAAGTACAAATTACGATCTGTAGTCTTTCCCAAATGAATCCAATCATCCTTTATTTCTTCCGGGGAAAAAAACGTACACGAGTGTTTTACTGCAAACTAGTCTCTTGCTTATGCTCCACATCGGAAATAACATGAAACAACAAATTTTTTATAAACTTCTGTGGAGGGCACAACCTATGTTTGGTTTCACAAAGCGGCGATTACTTCTCGGGTGAGCCCTGATGCTCGTTCCATCATTTTCTATGTTTTGTAAAAATCTATTTTTTTAATGTTTTTGTTGGATTGCAATATCCATTAAAAAATTGTCACTGTCTTCAACCAAGTGTCAGACTCCAATATTTTGATTCTTGTATTTTTTTCTCATTGTTACATACTCATTATAACCATATAATGTTGAGTCTATTATATTTGAAATTCACACAATCTGTAAACATTCTCTAAACCACATTTGTGAAGAAATTTATACTTTGACCACCAATGTTTTATCTACGACATTAAATAGGAATAAACTTGTTACAAGTTAATTTTATTGCAAACTTTGTGGTCCAAAATATAAAATGAATAAATGTTTAGGATTTTAAAGTAGATCTGATCACTAGTTGAATTTTCTTCTTTTTAGTCATTTTTTTAGATTTTTGTTCATAAATATTATACATAATCAATAAAGGTAAAAATGATGAGCTAACTTTCCTCTCTCTGCACGAAAAGTACAACATGAAGGTTTGGTTAAAATTAGATGAACCCCTACCTTATTCTTGCTATGTCTTTACTGAAATTTCAAATTAAATAGTTGGAGGGTGTCTGAATATGTGCATCATCATGTCAGCTACTTTGACATTATTTTTTCTGTCAATGAAAGCCCCTTAGATGCTGTTGCATGTGTTCTCAGCTAATTTATCTTCTTCCCAATCATGTTATCCTTAAAGCCATCAATAATTTGACAGCCATAATCTTCACAGCTTTACTTCGTACCATTTTCTTGATGTCTTATATTTTGATATATGTTTAGTTCTTAATTATTGTCAAGTTTTCTTATTTATTGACATTCATTAGTGAGAAAATGTACATAACAGTTTGGATGGCATTTGGAATTCCTGTTGTGGTTATTTACCATTACAATTACAATATCGTGCTCTACATGGAAGAAGTTAATTTTATACAAATTTACTTGACAAATGTTAAATCAACTTATAACTATTTCTTATATATTGCACAAATATTTTTAAATTAAACTTGGATCGGATAGATAACAGGATATTAACCTAAGTGATCAATTTCAACTCAACATTTTAAAAGTACATTCATTCTCACTAGGTGCTTATGGGTTGTAGACCAACTAGATAGTTGAATACCAACAAAAACATTTGAGAAGAACTGATAGCTATATCAAGTAGCTCATTTACTTAACAAGGACAAAACTAAAATATAAAAAATAAATTATTAATTTACATAAAATTTGTTCACCACAAACTAATAGAAAAATAATAAAATATATATAATCAATGTGAAATATTAGAAATATTAGAAATATTAGAAATATTATGGATTAATTTTTAAAAAAGTAAATTAAGAATAGACTATTCTAAAAATAATATTTTATTACAAATTTAATAAAAGAATAAGTTAAAACAAGCATATACCTATGAAAAGTACAAACGACGAATTAACTTATCACGTCGCTTATTTTTCTTCAAATTTCTTTCTTAATTACAAAACAAAAATTTCAATAAACCCCAATAAAACTCAACAATGATTCAAATATATAAACAAGAATAACTAAAAATAACTTTCTTTTTCAAACATTGGTTAACATAAAAATGTGAGGAGTTAGAATATTGGCCTTCTACAGGAAAAACTATATTGGGAGAGGAATAATTATCATCTAGTGAGCTTCCCCAATAGAAATTAATCATTACTTATGACGATAATATTTCACACATAACTAATGGGTATCCAAAAAAAACTTTTTATGTTAATTATTTACATAAATTACTAACAAGTAAATTTGCTTTTTACATATCTTTTTAGTAAATAAATAGTAATATATATATATATATATATATATATATATATATATATATATATATATATATATATATATATATATATATATATTATTTTTTTTTAGTATATAAATAATTACTTTTTATAATTTATAAAAATTATGAAATATTTCAAAATAATATTTATTGAAAGGTAGATAATTTTTGTTTTTTATAATTTGTGTAATAATAAAAAATTAAGAATAAAAAAAATGAAATTATGTCCTTATATGTTTGTATTAGAAAAGAAATTTAAAGAGAAATTAGATTAAAAAAATTTTAATCATACTTTTATGTTCTACAACTCATGTTGATTCACACAGATAAAGTTGCAGAAGCTAAAAATAATAGTGCAAAGAGTTAAGTTCTTTGATCCACTTAATTGTGTTTTTGGTACTAAAACATTATTTTTGTTAATTTTTATATTTAGTATCTAATTTTTAAACACAATAATTTTCATTCTTATGTTTCTAAAAGACTTAAATTGTTTTAAGTCACTATAAATATAACTTTATTTGATTTTAGATATTGTAAATTTTTTTTATCATTTTTAGATACTAATATTTTTTAATGTTTTTCTTAATCTTTATCATTGACTATAGTTTATTTAATAATTACATGACTAACAAAAAAACAATAATATTAATTAATATAATTAAGGTAATGAAAAATAAATTAAAATAAGTAAATTACTTTTAAATTTTACAATTCAATTAATTAATGTATTTATTATTTAAAAAATAATATAATTACATAATTTATTTTTATGGGTCATTAGTCTCATGTCCTTTTTTTTTCAAGAAAATTGGTGTTGTTTAAAGATAATCTAATCTTTGAATTGAAATATAATTAACATTGTTTGGGATTTAGAAGATAGTATCTTTATATTTATAAGATATTTAACAACTTTCAAATATAATTAATGGTTTTTGAATATATAAAGATATTATCTTTTTATTTAATAAATATTTAACAATTTTCAATTATAATTAACAATTTTTGCATATGTAAAATATATCATTTATACATATTATATATATATATATATATATATATATATATATATATATATATATATATATATATATATATATATATATTAATTATGCAACCTCTTATGCATCAGAAAAACATAATAAGTTTGAACAATTCTTGTGTCATCGTTTCAGAGAAGGAGATTCCTCTAAAGGGACATCGGAGCAACAAGGCAAGAATTTTGAAGGATGTCTTTCTATCCAACTTTATGATGCATTCTTGGTAAAGGGGTGAGAATGTTTCTCTCAAGGGTATGAATATAATTATGGGTAAAGGGGTTGCCTCCTAAACCCTAATATGTTGTGTTTGATTGTTTATTTCAATTGGTATAACAAGACTCTTAACTTTGTAATTGTAGGTAAATAGCGGTTGATCTTAGAACCCTAATTTGTTGTGTTTGATTGTCTTTGAAAGAAATATTAAACTCTCTATACTAGTTGTTGAGTTTGTCTATATCTTGATAAATTTGTATGCTTTAGTTGTTCTTGAAGCAAAGATTGTATTGGTTGTGCAAATTTGTGTGGGTTTTGATGAATTGGCATTTTTTTGTTACGAATGTGTTTGTATTATATAGAGAAATTGTGAAAAAAACGAGCTAAGACCTAAATAATAAGGACGAGTGTCATTGTGATGGGTGACCTAGCCTATGAGATGGAGAACATGGGTCTGAGTGACATTTGTTAAGTGACTAACTTAGTCTATGAGAAGAAAGAATGGTACTCGCTAATCATAAATGGTTGTTAGATGAGGTGCCTAGCATATGACACATGAGCATGACTCTTATAGGCCTAATTTTCAACATAGTAACCTCAAAGAGAATTGTATAACATGCATCATTTAATGAAATTGGGGTATAAGAGAGTATATACAAACCAAAGTGAAAATGTTACTAGACCTTTGTACTGGTCGTCAAACCGATCGGGAACACCAACCATGTGGAGCGTACCAGTCGGTTCGACCGGCTGGGTCTCCATACATGGTCACGACCCCGTGCTGCACTATACCTGTCTAGGACAGAGGTGTCCCATGTCTGACATGTCAGAGTACCCTCCTGGTAGCGTCGTTGTGCTCTTGACATCCTTGTACTATTGTCGGGTGACGTGACAATCTTGTATATATATGTGTATTAAGGAAAAGAAAAAGGGGGAGTTCCATTTTTCTGAACATTGGCGCCCACCGTGGGGCCCGGGAAAACTATCCCTTACGACCACCGTACCAAGAGAGCTAGACAGGAAACTGCTTCAGAGAAGCACGGAAGGTAGTGGCTACTGAGCCGGGAAAGCTCTGGAAACAGAGGTAGGAGGTGGTGAGGGAGAGAACAGATCTGCACTCGATGGGAGTGGATCTGCGATGAGGTGGATCTACGACGCTGGAGTCGAGCTGAGTAATGCCAGCTTGTGGCTCTTGAAGATGTTGAAGAACTACGCTGAAGCTTTTGGGGAGACCTTCTGCTAGGATAGTTTGTCGGCAAAGCGAAACCGAACTCCTAGATCCATTGCTTCCTTCTTGTCTCGCTGGGGGAGAAACGTTGCGACATCGCTCCCTCCGCCATCGATTCGCTGATATCGGAGACCACATCGTCTCGCTGCCGCGCCGAGCCAACAAGAGGAGGTCGAGTACCCTCGAGGCTCCGACTCCTTCTCTGCGCTTTCCAAACGCACCAGTCGCGATGAGGCCTTGCCTCTCCACCCTCCTCCCAGCACAAATAGCCTCACTAACCCCCTAACAACCTCGTCGTCGCCGCTTCTGGCCCCGCCATCGACTCTACTGCGCTAGCCGAGCAACTCAAGAAGGAAGCGAGGGAGGGACTCTCCAGGCTGCGATTGAAGCTGATTTCGAAGGACACCACCCACAATGCAGAGTTGGCGGAGCTAAACCAAGTTCTGTTCTTTCTTTTCGCTCCTAAATAATAAAAGAAAATAAAAATGTATCACCACTGGATGCTTGAAGGAGAGAAGTACATGCTCACAGAAAACTCTAGATTCCACAGTAGGCCAATTAGCTTCTTAGAGAATCTAGAGTTTGGAGTTAAAAGCTGAAAATTTAATTTAAAAGGAATAAGAGGTCTTCCAGATTAGAGAATAAAACAGGATCTGATTGATAAGTTTTTGCTAATTGGGTGATCAAATGTTATGTCTGTTGAATCTGATTTTAGTTAATTGTATCTTATCACACTTTGTCCCTATAAGCCAATATCCAATACTTTGTTGGAGGGTTTATGGCTGAATTTTCAGCATTGAAAACAGAAAGGGTAAGTGGTGTGTAGCTTCTAACAACTCACTCTGTAGTATACGGAACAAGAAGCACAACAATGGAGTGTGTCCTAGCTTGAGCCTTCTCAGGACAATATGTTTGCACAAGGAGAGTAGCTTTGAAGGATTGTTCTAACACCATACCCATTATGGTCAAATTGTTGATGAGGATCTCAGAAAACTGCACTCAGTATGCTATGTAATTTCTATGGTTTGTGTGCAAACTTGCCCAGGACGAGTGCTCCTCTATTGTTGTTGATGCAGGGTTTGCTGCAAAACTCCTACTTGTGGTTCAAAGTGGTTGCAATCCCTTATTGAAACAATAGTCTGCTGAGCTTTTAAAGCTGTGTAGTTTAAATTATTCAGGTACCATCTTCATTTCCAAGTGCAAGCTTACCAGAATCATCCAATGATCATGCAGTTCATCAATCTAGTGGTGTCAACAATTTGTAAATTTCTGGGGCAAGAGTAGTAAAGTAAGGATCACGGCATCTCAAGATTCTCACTTCTGATAAATGTATGGTTGCTACAAGTGAATACAATTAATGGTCACAAAATGGTCAAAAAACATATTCTTTCAAAAAGCAAATTTTGAAGCACTTTAATGAACATGTGAAGACTTTCTCTGATTTGGCAGTTAATTTTAGGAAAATATTCATATCTGAACTTTTTGGATTAGCACTGAAGCAAGCTCTGGGAAGTAATGTAGAGTCCATTTATGTGGAGGAGCTTGGGAATACATTATCAAGAGAGGACATATATAAGATTCTTGTAGTTGATCTAATGGAGGGTGCAATAGAGGTGGATTGGCAAGATTTCTTCCCATACTTGAAGTGGATTCCAAATAGGTGCATAGAAATGAAAATTCAGAATTTGCATTCCTGCAGAAAAGCTATCACGGAGGCCTTGATGAATGAGTAGAAGAAGATAATGGCTTTGGGAAAGGAAGTAAATTGTTATGTTGACTACCTGGTATCCAAAGCTAAAGAACTGACCGAAGATCAAACTTACATGCTAATCTAGGAGACCATTATTGAGACATGTAATACTACTTTAGTTACAACAGAATGGGCTATTTATGAACTTGCCAAAGACAAAACTCATTAGGAGCGTTTGTATGAGGAGCTCCAAAATGTAAGTGGACATGAAAAAGTTACAGAAGACCAATTAGCTAAGCTACCTTAATTGGGGGCTGTATTCCATGAAACATTAAGGAAGTATAGTCCAGCTCCAATTGTGCCACTAAGATATGTTCATGGGCATCTCGAGACCACGGAACTATAATAATGACGTGGGGTTGAGGTGCAAGTCTCTCCTGTATACACACCTTTAGTATTTTGATTCCAACAATTGATTTGAATGAAGAAGAATCATAATGTGGATATCGACACACCTAGCTTCAATGTGGGTTATTTTTTGTCCAATGTTCATTTCAGTAAGCCCCATTAAGAAGATACTTAAGTTTTCTATACTACTCTGGGGTTATATATGGATGTAGAAGTCATGCTGTTGTTGGATAAAGATACTTCTTAGGAGAATGATCACACGGTGATGATGGAGCATGCAATTTCAATTGTAATTGTTGAGGAGTTTCTCTACTTCAAGCCTTCTTTTTATTTTCTTCCTCCTTGGATCTTTTAGAGGCCTCCACTTTTCCATTAAAAATACTGGGAATTTTGCTTTTGATCTCAAACATGTGGAGAGATTAGAGAGCCTCTGACCGTCAATTTTTATGCGTACAATGGAATTTTTCATGTTAAAAAGGGACCAAAGTGTAAGGTATAGTCCTTAAGTGAAAATCTCAAAGCCACGAAATTACAAACTTAATAATAGTCGGTCAGAAAAGGTTAGTTTGGGGGTATGATAAAATTATAAGTCCGGTAACGGATGGCTGGAAAGGCCAGCCTAGGGGCACAAAATTACAAACTCGATAATGGTCGGTCGAAAAAGGTCAGTCCGGGAGAATGATGAAATTATAAGCCCGGTAATGAACGGCCGGAAAAGGTCAGCCCGGGGGCACGACGAAGTTATAAGCACAGTAACGGACGACTGGAAAGGCCAGCCCGGGACACTGAATTACAAACCCGATAACGGTCGGTCGGAAAAGGTCAGTATGGAGGTATGATGAAATTATAAGCCCGGTAACGGATGGCTGGAAAAGGGCAGTCCAGGGGCCACAAAATTACAAGCCCGGTAACGGATGGCCGAAAAGGCCAGCCTGGGGCACGAAACTACCAACCCGATAACGGTCGGCCAGGAAAGGTCAGTCACGGGGTATGATGAAATTATAAACCCGATAACGGACGGTCGGAAAAGGCCAGCTCGGGGGTTTGACAAAGTTATAAGCCCGGTAACGGACGACCAGAAAGGCCAGCCTAGGGGCACGAAATTACAAACCCGATAACGGTCGACCAGAAAAGGTCAGTCTAGGGGTATGATGAAATTATAAGCCTGGTAATGGACGGCCGGAAAAGGCCAGCCCTGGGGCACGACGAAGTTATAAGCCCGGTAACAGATGGCCGGAAAGGCCAGCCTGGGGGCACGAAATTATAAATCGGATAACGGTCGGCCGGAAAAGGTCAATCCGGGGGTATGATGAAATTATAAGCCCGATAACAGACGGCCAGAAAAGGCCAGCCCGGGGGCACGACGAAGTTATAAGCCCGATAACGGTCGGCCGGAAAAGGTCAATCTGGGGGTACGATGAAATTACAAACCCGTTAACAAATGACCAAAAAGGGTCAATTCGGAGGTGCTACAAACCCGATAACGAACGACCGAAGAGGCCAGTCCGGGGGTATGAACTACAAACCCTGATAATGGACGACCGAAGAGGCCGATCCGAGATACGATGAGTTACTACAAACCCGGCCAATCTGGAGTTCTACAAGATAAAAGACTTGGGCATAGATCCTAGGCGAGATATTTCAACACCTGTCGGAGACGAGTCGGCCAAGACCATATGAGGCACATAAGACCTGAGCATAGATCCCAGGCAAAATATTTAAAGAACTATCAGTAACGAGTCGGTTGAGACCGTCCAGGACACACACAGAGACCATAGAAACCGCTTCATAGTCAAGACCCTCTCGGTCAGTCGAACATCATCCCGGTTACATCCTTAAACTACTTATCGCTCTACTCGACACTTGAGGGGATACATACCAATCAGCCCACTGGAGACGTCGAGTTTATTCCTGCACCGAGGTAACAATACCAACTTGGCCAACCCGATAACCATGCTCAGCTGCTCCAGCACGTGTATGCAGCACATGAAGCCTATTCATGTATATATTAGGACTTTGGGCATGTTTTCCAGGCACTCCATAAACTAAGAGCAGGACAGCCATGAATAACTAAAGCACCACGAAGATAACCAGCTACCCTAGCTATAAGGACAACCCGTCGGTTGGGAGCAAGAGCTGTGACCAGTTACCATGATTGAAAGAGAAAAGTTAATTGCTTGTCCCAACCATAAGACAACCAAGATGGAATTAATTGGAGACTAGGATCTGTACGACCGACTCGTCAATCAAGACCTGAGGGGCTGTGTACTGGTCGGCCCTCAAATCCCTCGGCCAACAGAGTTCACCCTAGAGTAGCTGAATCCACTCCCGGACAACAATCTCCCGCAGCCACATGCTTGGAAGAGAAATTAAGCTTACGTCCTACGGACAAAGCTTGAGGGGCTGTGCACCGGTCGGCAAATCGATCGGGAGCACCAACCACGTGGAGCATACCATCCGATTCGACCGGCCTGGTCTCCGTACACAGGTACGACCACGTGCCGTGCTATACTTGTCTAGGACAGAGGTGCCCCACATCTGACATGTCAGAGTACTCTCCTGGTAGCGTCGTTGTGCACCTGACATCCTTGTACTATTGTCGGGTGACGTGGCAATCTTGTATATATATGTATTAACGAAAAGAAAAAGGGGGAGTTCCATTTTTTTGAGGATCCTTACCTTGGTAACTGAACAACCTCCTAAAGGATAGTCAATACAAAAATCTTAATGGTGTTGACTGATCGCACGGGTTAGGACACACAATGTAAGCGAAGTAGTCCCTAATGTTAGGGGTGTTCATGGATCGATTTTGAGCCAAAAAAAAGTCATCAAATCCAAAGGCTAAAGCAATGTGTGAATTGGTTTAGTTAGGATTGTCTTCTTAAAAAATCTGATTCGATAAAATGTGGTTTGAATTGGATTAGATGATTCAGTTTTTATTGTACATCCTTACCAATATTTTAATTTGATATTGCTGAAGGTTTTTAACTCAAACATTGAACATTATTTTTAAAATAAGAAAATTATCTTTAACTATAAGTATAATAATGACATTTAAAAATAAAGAATACATAAGATTAAAAAGAAGTACATTGAAAATTGTTTTTAAAATAAGTAAATTATCTTTAACTATAAGTATAATAATAACATTTAAAAATAAAAATACATGAGATAAAAAAGAAGAACGTTATTTAATCAATTAACTATTTTACAATATAATTTTTTCTTAAGGAGATTGAAACATATATATTCAAAACAAAAACTAAAGAAAATGAGGTGTATGTAATTGTACTATGTTGGTTACATACATGAAAAAATTATTATAAATATCAATGAAACACTCAACTAATATATATATATATATATATATATATATATATATAGTTATATGTGAAACATATAATAACCTATATGTATTAAAAAAAATATCAATTTCATTTGGATTGGTTCGACTTTACAAACTTTATCCAAAATTCAATTTGATCTTATCATTTAAGAAAAAAACATCATCTAGAACAATACAGAAAAGTTCGGTTTTCTTTTTCAGTTTTCCCTACTTTACGTGCCATTAGAACGCATCATTCTAGCATGGTATGAATAACCACAAAGGATTAAGTAATGTTGCCCCTAGACTACTTTCTAGAATAGTGTTAATACCACATTGCATATAGAGTAATAATTAAGAGTGCAGAAAACTAGTTCAATCATGGTTCAACCATGTTTGAACAATTGAACATTGAACAAATGTTTTAACCTGTTCAATTTTAAAAACATTAATAAATAGATCACGAGATAAAGAATGTCGCATACTTCCCCCTCATTATTAGGAGTAGACATTCCCCTACACCATCACTATCTTTCAATTTAAGCAAGGAACAATCTTTACAAAAAATAGCATCACTTGTTTTAATCATAATCTTCTCATTTAAATAAAAAAAATCTATAAGTTTTATTATTAATTGCATGGCCTATGAAAGCACATTCATATGCTTTAGACTTTAGTTGGTCATTATTAAGACTCACCTGAGGAGCAGGATGACTTTGAAGAAAATAGTTACTAGCCAAATGACCAAGCTTAAGGTAGTCACTAACATTGAATGTCTATCGAATTTTTAGTAGAATGGGCTTGTCAGTAATGAGAGGGGAATTAACTTTGTGCATAGTTAAGAAGAATATCTTCTATTTCCATCTCTTGAAATGTACTCTTTCAAACTATAAAGACTTGCTAAGATGAACTGGAACAATATTGTATTTGGCAAACATGGCAAAAAATTAGGTGTCTTAAAATAGTTTTAGCAGAGGTTGAACACAAATATAAAAAATTAAGGTTGAGTCATGAATTAGGTAGCTCTGTTTAAGACATTTCATGACTCTGCCTAAATTTTGCAACAACATACAACCTTGTTGTCTCTGGGCTAAAATAACCTTCAAAAAACTTAGTCATGACACCTCTACATAAAAGAGAGCCCAACAAACCAATAAACATTCCCATAAAATAGTTTAAATTTGCTTAGAAACAAAAAGAGAAAATGCTTTTTTTTCTTTCAATTTAGAACACTTTTTTTTATCACCATGAAGAGAACCTAGAAACCAAATTTTATTAGCTAAAAAAGCATAATCATTCAATTAAATAATATTAAAAATCATTAAACCAAATCAATTCACTTCATAGGTGTTATAAAACAACAAACCTACTTTTCTTCCCTTAAATAGATTAAATATATAATTTTTATTTATTAATTAGTTTATTTTTAACAAATCATTCAATATCAAACGTTTCTTATTTATTTGACATCCATTGATGAGAAATTGTATACAACAGTTGGGAGTGCATTTGGAATTCTAGTTGTTGTACATATAAAATCTGAATCGGTGATATTTATTAGTGTAGAAAAGGCTTTTTATATTGGTTAAATTTGAATTTTATATTGGTTTTGTATGTGATGTAGAAATAACTAATGTAAAATATTTTATTTTTTAAAAAATTATGCAAAATTATGTTTTGTTTTCGTATAATAGATAGGCCCAACTATCGAGTTTGTGGGAAGCTTTGTGAGTTTGTGACACCCTTTTACCCTGAATACTTAAATTAAAATAATCAAGTAAATAAAATGAAGACAGGGTAATAGTTAAAACCAAAAAACACAATTCGTATTAAGGATAAAAGGTTCACAAGATAATTAAAAGGCAGGCACAAAGTTTTCAAGGAGGTTTTAGATCTAAACATTATAATTGAGAAAACTAAAGTCATCAACATCTTTAAAATAAGTCATTCAAACATCAAGGCATAAAGCAACTATTCTAACTTCTAGAACCCCGATGTCACACTAATCAGAGCAAGACCCCACCTTTTCAAAACTTGGCACGATGAGTGCCCTCAACATTCAATCATATATAAAGGTAGATAATGCCCAAAATCCCACTCATTACCGTACTCAATTACTAACAGTTAACATATGCTCATATATTAATCACATTTCATTCATTCAAAATCAATCACAGTTCATTCATGTTTACAAAATGCACATGCTCGCACAATGCATATGCTCATCACCACACCTAAGAGTCTCGAGTCGGAACTCCACACCATGGGCAAACCTCCTCAATCCCCTTAGTTATCACTAATGATGGCCACACCGTTAAATGCCCCGTATGGGCCGGTGTGTCGCACAGTTAAACACCACATATGGCCCGTGCGAAGACATTCCACACAACCATTAAACACCACCTATGGCCGGTATGCAGCATGGTTAAACACCACCTGTGGCCCATTCATATGATTGTCCCCCATCATTAGTCCCCCCTATTGAACACCACATATGGCCAGGGTATTATGGCCAGGGTATTATAGCCACGTCTGGCTGCTCATGCATCTCATGCCTCTCATGTCCATGCTCAATGGATTCTCATCCACACTCTTATTCCCATGATTTATTTATACATCATTCGCACAGTCCACAATCACACCCAACTATATTAATTTAACCATCATTATTATAAATTATTCATCAGAAACGCACATAAAACACCATTGAATTTCACCCAGTTTCATCATTACACACAAGAGCCTCAAATCATGAACAACCATAAACAACACAAGAATCAAGTAATTAGGGCAATTAATCATACAGTTTCCCAACAAAATCACATTAGACAAGACGTTAATCAAACCATAGAGCATAATCAAACGAAATTGAGAATTTAGATCCTAGAGGGACTTAGGGATTGCCTTCACTACTCGTACCCTCCCACATTCATATATGATCGAACCAATCTCCCCCGTACCTTAGAGACGATGAACGAAGAAGAACTTATGCGTTTCCGGGACGATCTGAACACTCTAGCTTCTCGTCCTTGCAGGTTTGCGTTCTCTCTCCTCTAGGTCTGGCTGTCTGACGTACAAAACACAAATTAGGGTATACTGATTACCCCCCGTCTAATATTCTAACTGGGTCGGGTCAATCCCGACCCACTCGTCAGCCTCCCCGTTAATTCAATTAATTAAATTAATAAATGAAAATAATTTAGATAAAGCCTCGTCAGTTTATAAAATCATTAACCCCTCTATTAAAATAAAATTGATAATAATAATAATAATGTAATTAATTTCTAAAAATAATTAAATAAATTTTAGGATGTTACAGAGTTTGCCTTAGATCCCATAGATCACTACAACAAAGAGGCATTTTAGCGACGACAATTAGCGATCGAGTAGAGTGGTCATTGTTAGTGACGGAAACTGGCAACATTTTAAGGTGATATTTTTTGCGACCGATTTAGCGACAAAAAATAAGGTTAAAAAAGCAATAAAAAGTGACTTTCCTAGTGACTGAATTAGTGACAAAACAGATAAAAAAACCTTTAACTTTGCAACTGAATTAGCGACCGAAAATGTTAAAAAAATCTTTTAGCAACGAAATAGGGAAAATAGAAACCTTTTATTTTGCGATCGAATTAGCAACCGAAAATAAAAAAATGTTAAAAATAAAACTAGTTAGCGAAGAAATTAGCGACAAAAAATAAAATATTATAGAAAATAAAAAGGAACTGTTAGTAACTAAGTTAGTGACATAATAGGGAAAATATAAAACCTATGACCTTGCAACCGAAGTGGCGATTGAATATAAAAAATGTCAAAAAAATTAGCGACGGAGTTAGCGACCAAAATAAGATATTATAAAAAAAGTTAAAAAGGAACTGTTAGTAACCAAATTAGCGACTGAACATGGAACACAAAAGACCTATGACTTTGTGACCGAATTAGCGACCAAAAATAAAAAATATTCAAAATAAAAAAAAAACAGCGACGGAACTAAAAAAATTTTGGAATATGCAACCGTATTAGCATGTATTTATAATTAAAAGAGTATTTTGAGTATATATTTCTTGTAATGATGATATTTAAATTCATTTTAAATGAAGTGAGTGTATTTTATAAAATAAAAGTAAATATAATATTTGTGTATTTTAATTATACATAATTTGATTATTTGCGTAAATAATTGTTTTATTTGTAATTAAAAAATCATTTGACTCTATATGTCTTGTAACTAATGTGTTGAAGTTAATTTTATAAGAAGTGAGTGTAATTATTTTGAAAATAAATTTAGTAATTTTTTATTTAAATTTTATATATTTTCTATAATTATCCAAATAATGGTATGTTTAGTGTGTTTGTTTTAATCAAATGAGGCATTTGACTCTATATTTCTTATAATTATAGTGTTGAAGTTTTTTTTACATGAGGTGAGTGTAAATATTTTTAAATTAAAGTAAAGTTAGTAATTTTCTTTTTAAATTTAAAATATTTTTTATATTTATCCATATAATAATATGTTTAGTAGCAATTTTTTAATTAAATGAGTCATTTGACTCTATATTTCCAGTAATTAGTGTGTTGATATTTATTTTTAAAATAGAGTAAAGTTATTAATTTTCTATTTAAATTTAAAATATTTTCTATATTTATCCAAATAATAGTATGTTTAGTAGCAATTTTTTAATTAAATGAGTCATTTGACTTTATATTTCCTATAATTAGGGTGTTGAAGTTTATTTCACATGAGGTGAGTGTAATTATTTTTACTATAAAGTAAAGTTAGTAATATTTTCTTTAAATTTAAGATATTTTCTATATTTACCCAAATAATAATATGTTTAGTGTGTTTTTTTTAATTAAATGAGTCATTCGACTCTATATTTCCTATACTTAGGGTGTTGAAGATTATTTTACATAGGTGAGTGTAATTACTTTTAAAATAAAGTAAAATTAGTAATTTTCTCTTTAAATTTAAGATATTTTCTATATTTATCCAAATAATAGTATGTTTAGTGTTTTTTTAATTAAATGAGTGATTTGACTCTATATTTCTTGTAATTAGGGTGTTGAAGTTTGTTTTACATGAGGTGGGTGTAATTATTTTCAAATAAAGTAAAATTAGTAATTTTCTCTTTAAATTTAAGATATTTTCTATATTTATCCAAATAATAGTATGTTTAGTAGCAATTTTTTTATTAAATGAGTCGTTCGATTTTATATTTCCCACCTTTCTTAAAATCTTTCCCCGCACTCAATTGTAGTTCTACTCCAAATATAACTTTGCAAATCTCTCTTCTTTCCTCCCTATCCTTTCTTCCTCCCTTGTGTCCTATCATTGCCGCCCAGCCACCACCGCCACACCAACCACAGCGTTCCCAAGATCTCGACGATGTTCTCCTTCATGCCTCCGCCTGAACCACTATGACCCAGCACCAATATGCATCTAGCTTCAAATCTGCGAGTAGATCTGGTTTTTCCGACAACGACCCCAATGTGTCTAGCAATGAGCTGGTTTTCCGAATACGACCCATGTGTTTCCAGTAGCGAGCTAGTTTTCCGGTGATGACTACAGTGTTTCCAACAGCAACCTGGTTTTTCGACGATGGCCCAACATTTCCAGCAACGATCCCACCCTTTCCAACGGCAACCCCAGCCTTTCTAGTACATATTCTTGCTTACAAACTGTATTGCTGTATTTGCTATATTGTTGTATTATTGTATTGTTGTATTGTTGTATTTGTTGTATTGTTGTATTGTTGTATTGCTATATTGTTGTATTGTTGTATTGTTGTATTGCTATATTGCCGTATTACTACATTGCTTTATTTTCTGTATTGTTGTATTGTTGTATAGCTATATTTTCTGTATTGTTGTATTACTGTATTGTTGTATTGCTGTATTGTTGTATCGCTGTATTGCTGTATTTGCTGTATTGTTGAATTGTTTTATTGCTATATTAATTGTTGTATTGTTGTATAGTTATATTGTTGTATTGTTGTATTTATACACCGCATTGGTATTTTTACTACTTTGTCTTGCATTGTTTTTCTCCTACTTTCAATACAAATTTTCATAAAACTGTTGTAAATATGTTTAATGAATTGCAATAGAAAGAATAGTATTTTTTAAAATTAAAGAGTCAATTTAAAATTTTAATAAAATGTAATAATATAATTGTATTTTGTTATGCAAAAAGGTACAATATCATGATTGTTGATAAAAACTTACAATCATAATAAAAATACGTATATTACAATTATAGTCGTAAATCATTAAGATTTATAGTGTATCTCATAAATTTAAACCATCGTCATATTAATTTTCTAACTTTTATAATTAAGTTTGTTAGTCAAAAGTTTAATTAATCATTAAATTAGATTCTTATATATTCATTTTGTTATCATTTTAATCCTTCAAGAAGACTAATAGACCCATCACCTAAAAGTGGATGGAACCGTCAAAGCATTCTTTTTTTATATAGTAATGATATATAAATATTCTTATATATTAAATATTTTACTAACATTTTTTATACCATTTTTCATATCAATATTTTTCTGTCTTTTTGTCAAATGGCACCAAGTGTTCGTGGATTGTTTTATGTAATTTTCTTTAACATTCTGATTACAATTTAGGATCTTCTCCAAGTTAAGCTAAACATTCCATTATGTTTGTTCACTCTTATTTATTTGTGGTTCTTTGATATTGGTGTACATGTAAAGTCATTTCAGAAACAACTTTTGATGCCTTTAATCAATGACTTATTCCCGATCCATGCAGCTAGCAATAAAATGGAACAAGAAAATCAACAGATGCAACTTATTTTACAACATTTGTAGTCGAAATCTCTTATGCCACCCCCACTGCATAAGATAATAATGGGGATGGTAGTGTCGATAAAGATATGAATGTTGGTACCAATGAAGGTTTCAATCAATAGTGTGAATGATTATTGTTTCAAATGGATGAAATTTTCTCGTACAAGAAATGAATTTTAATTAAGAAAACAATGTGTTGTAACTCGCAAGAATATTTAAAACACTTTTTACATCAGTTGTGTTTTACAGTTGACGTAAAATAGTAAAAAGTACTTTTTGCATTGATTGTAAAAGCAACCGATATAAAAATACTTTTTACATTGATTCTTAAAACACTAATGTAAATAAATACGTGATATTTATAAAAATGTCATTACGTTTTTATTTACATTGATTCTTTAAGAATCGATATGGAAGGACCAACCTAAAATCCTATTTGTGCACCAGTGATTTGTTTGGGTTTGAGTTCTTCCTTATTAAGAACCATTCTTCCTAATAACCTCCCATTGGAGTTCTATATATTTTAACACATCTTTCCTTTTTTTGTATCCTGCGTAGGCATTTTCTTGTAGTTCTTCTCATTGTTACATTCCCATTGCAACAATGTAATATTGACTCTTTGTATTTGAAATTAACATAAAATGTTTCTTTTATTTACAAGCAGTTTCTATACCATATTTTAGAAGAAATTTTTATTTCGACTACCATTAGTTTATCTAAAACATTGAAGAGGATTGGTTTTTTACCCAAACAAATACATATTGGAATATCAATAAACTAATGCTAAAAGTTAATTTTCTTCCAAACTTTGTCATCGAAAAATAAAATGAATAAATGTTATTTATTTTAAAGCAAATCTCACTAATTGAATCTCCTTTTAAATAGAGGACAAATCTAACTAAATTTTTTTCCTATGCGTGAAAAAT
Source organism: Mucuna pruriens (assembly GCA_025330945.1). Taxonomy (NCBI): domain Eukaryota; kingdom Viridiplantae; phylum Streptophyta; class Magnoliopsida; order Fabales; family Fabaceae; genus Mucuna; species Mucuna pruriens. The sequence continues at coordinate 327,910 of JAENHJ010000068.1, forward strand.
AGAAGAAGAATGAATGTTTGGTTGAAATTGAAGGAACATAAATGATTGTTATAAAGGTGACAAAATGGGTCGGATCTGGACCAGACTGGGTTCAAAAAATTTGGTTCAAATAGAATTGGACCATAATAAGTTCCAAAAATTTTGGCTCAAAATGAACTGGGTCAATTTAACCTGGTATTATTTTATAAAAAAAATGAGTCGAAATTGTCTAACCCAATTCATTTTCTTACCTTGGTTCGCCAAGCTGAGCAAGACAACCCATTTTGCCACATCTAGATTGTTGTGCCATTACTCAAACTTGATATTGACTTGTGCTTTGCATAAATTTATAAATAAATCTATATGATATAATTTTGAATTAAAAATTGTTTTAAAAAATCTTTAATAGATTGTTGATATTTTTCAAATAATTTAGAATTTAGAGAGTAGTTGAAAGAAAAAAATTATCAATGAGCAAAATTAAGAGTGTAAAAAGAGGAATAAGAAAAAATACCAAAAGAAATAAATATGATATAATTTTAATAAATTAAAAATAATTTATTTTAAAAAAATAATTATGAAATACTTGTTGACAACTTACGAATTAACAAAGTTGTCAAAAGTCACATAAATTATACAATGATATAGTAATTTTTAAACGAGTTATACTATAAACCTTTGTTTAAAAAATATTACGTGAAAACAAAAATCCTCAATTTCACAAAATTTTAATTTCATAGAGTTGGATTCAAAAAGTAAAGTTACAATTATATTATATCATAAATTTGCTAAAAAATTAAGATAAACAATTACAACTACTTTTATCTTCTTATAAGTTAAATATATAATATTTTATTTTACATATTTTAATGAGAACATTTCAAACTTCAATCCACACACCTGACCAAAGTTGTTGAACATGAGGATAAAATTGATGTGAACGAAACATAATAAAAAAGTTCATGTAATAAAAGAACAATATAGTAAATTATTCTAATATAGTTTAATACTCAAATGGGTATTTTTCAATTTTTTTTTACATGTGACTTGTTCACTTTTTTCTTTGGTCCTTTATAATCTTTGAAGTAAGATCGAGTCTTCATGAGAGGATATGAAAAAATTTTCTACCATTGTCTTTCTCCTTAAAAGAGTGTTTGGTAGATAGAAAATTTTTAATTTCTCAAGAATTTGAAGTTAGTAGAAATTGTGTTGAAGAAAAATTACAATTCACAATAAAAAATTTTATAATTGTGTTGAAGAGAATATCATCACAATATACTAATAATAAAATATCATTAGAAAATACAAGGCCTGTGAAATGGGCATCAATTCATATATATGTTCATGTGTTCTTGTTTTCTTATTCAAAATATTTAATAATACCATTTTTTATTTATAACATAGATAAAATAAAGGACAATACATTTACATTTCATGTAACAATAAATGAAATCAACCATACAATTTGGTTGGAATTATGTTGCATTGATGCGAGAAGAAAGTAATCAATGATGGAAATTAATACATTTAACTAGCCTTCCAAGTAACCAACAAGCATGCTGAAATTTTATAAATGATTTATTTATTATTAGCATAATTAACTACATATTAATAAAAAAAATTATATATTTTTCATGTTTAAGATACAATTGAAAGTCTCTTATGATATTGATGTAGTAACATTCACAATCGAGACGCAAAACAAAATTTGAATAGAATAACATCTGATTTCTTTCACCCACAAATGGGAATAATATCAACATGTCTCTTATCTTACATAACGTTTGCAACTACACTTTTGTTTTTGAAATTAAACTCACAACTTGAAGGAAGGATTCCAAACCCACACTCACAAGGCCTTTTTATCTCAAAAATCATTTTTCAAGACTAACCTCTCCACAAAGAAATTAAAAGAGGAAATCAAATTAGGTTATTTACATTGCTTACTTCTCTTACAAAATATAAATCAATTCATCTTCTAATTAACATTTTCCATTCAAATAACAAGTCTATAACACCACAACAAATATTGTATTATGAAGAATCAATCATAATTAAAGAAGTCAAAAGACAAGTTATCATTTTTAAATGAAGAAACATATCCAATCTTAAAAAGCCCTTTAAAGAGAAAGGTAGTTAATAAAAATGTTGAGACATATGAAGAGTCAATATTGCTTCAAAGTTTAAAGAGGAGTACACAAAAAAAAATGTAACATCCTAAAATTTATTTAATTATTTTAGAAATAACTTTCATTATTATTATTATCAATTTTATTTTAATTATTAATTGCTGCAGGAAATTATTTTATTAAATAATTACATTTTAAAACTGAAATGTTTTTATTATTATTATTATTTTTAATGATGGCAGAAAATTAATTTAGTACTTAAATGTTTACATTTAATTTTATTTTAATAAAGGAGTTAATGGTTTATAAATTGATGAAGCATTAATCTGAATTATCTTCATTTATTAATTTAATTAATTGAATTAATGGGGGCTGACGGGGTCAAGGTTGACCCTACCCAGTTAGAATATTAGACAGGGGTAATCAGTTTACCCTAATTTGTGTTTTGTGCGTCAGGCGGTCATACCTAGAGGAGAGAGAATGCAAATCTACAAGGAGGAGGAGTTAGGGTGTTCAGATCATCCTAAAGCTGTATCAGATCATCACTGTTCTTCGCATCTAAGGTACGGGGGAGATGGGTTTGACCTTACGTGAATGCAGGAGTGTACGGCTAGTGAGGGAAATCCCTAAGTCCCTCTAGGGTCTAAATTCTCAAATTTGTTTGGTTATTATGTTCTAAAAATGTTTTAATTGGTAGAAAAGATTCATCAATGTGTTTCGTGGTTTTGGTTGACTTAATTGATAATGTAATTGGTTGTCTTTAGTGTGAAGGAAAACCTCTAGAGGGAATCACAAAGGAATAAGAAGAATGACTTTGATGAACATGTTTTCTTCATTATGCTTCTAAGTATGCAGAGATGTCAGTTCTATCTCACTATTTGGGTTTCATTTACATAAGAAAGAGCAGTAGGGTTTTCCCTAGGGCCTTTATTAATAATTGTTATTGTATGGTGTCTTGTGGCAATTGAAGAGGATTAAATTCTTGGATTAACGTTTTGCCTTAATGTGATTTTCGTTTGAAATTGTATGGTTAATCGTCTTAATTACTTGATTCTCATGGTTGTTCACGGTTATTCATGGTTGAGGTTCAATTTGGGACTCTTGTGTGTAATGGTGAAATTGGATGGAATTCAACGGTGTTTTATGTGCGTTTCTGTGTGTTCTTATAAATGATTTATGGTAATGATGGCTAAATTGATATGATTTTGACATGGTTATGGACTGTGTGAATGATGTATGAATGATGTATGAATGATGTATGAATCATGAGAATGAGAATGTGGATGAGAATGCATTCATGGACATAAGATGCATGAGATGCATGAGAAGCCAGATGTGGCTATAATACCTTAGCCATATGTGGTGTTTAATAGGGGACCCTGGCCAAAAGTGGTGTTTAACAAGGTGGACTAATGATAAAGGACATTCATATGCATAGGCCATAGGTGGTGTTTAACCATGCTACACGCCGGCCATAGGTGGTGTTTAACGGTTGTGCAGAATGTCTTCGCACGAGCCATAGGTGGTGTTTAACTGTGCGACACACTGACCATATGGGGTGTTTAATAATGTGACCATCATTAGTGATAACTAAGGGGATTGAGGAGGTTTGCCCATGGTGTGGAGTTCCGAATTGAGACTATTAGGTGTGCTGATGAGCATATGCATTATGCGAGCATGTGCATTTTGTAAACATGAATGGAATGTGATTGATTTTGAATGCGATGGAACGTGTAATTGATATATAAGTATTTGTTAACTGTTAGTAATTGGGTACGGTAATGGGTGGGATTTGGGGTACTATCTGCATTTATATATATTGAATGCTATTTCTCACCGTACTCTCTTGTGGTTTTCATTTAGGTAATGTTAAGGGCACTCGTGGTGCAGAGTTTTGAAGATGAGGGGTCTTGCTTTGATTTGTGTGACATTGGGGCTTGGTATTTAGAATAGTGGTTCTATGTCTTTATACGTACTTTTGCATCTTAAATATTTGAAAATGATGGCCATATCAATAACTCACTAAATGTATACAAAAATGAGAGTGATTTATATATTTGAAATATGTGTCAAACACATGGATGATGTGTGTAGATCAACATTAACAATTTATGTGATAATTTTTTTATGTGGACTTAATGTTTGAACATGATAATGACCATGTAAACCTTTTATTCTTAATACGAATTGAGTTTCCTTGGTTTTATCTATTACCTTGTCTTCCTTTTTATTTACTTGGTTATTTTAATTTAAGTATTCGGGGTAGAAGGGTGTCACAAAAGATACCCTCAAAGTGTCACCTTCAAAAGAAATAAATGTAAAAAATCTGTTTGAATAATAAATTATATTAGAATGATTTACTATATTATCCTTTTATTACATAAACTTTTTTATGTTTTATCCCCACCAATTTAATTTCATTCTTAATGCTATTCTTACCATTTTTATTATATATAATGCACACTATTATACAAAATATTATCTCTACTATTAAACTCATTTTCAACAACTATGGTACAATTAGTCATAATTTTTTAACTTAACTTTATTTTGAACAAATTTAAGATAAAATATTATTGTAAAATTAGTTTAGGAATATAACTTTATAAAATTAAAATTTTGTGTAATTTTTTTATAACTTTATCAAATTAAATCATTTTGATAAAAAATTTCACATAAATTTTTTTAAACAAAGGTTGATATTACAAATTATTTAAAAATTATTATATCATTGTCTAATTTATCAATGTTTTTTAGAACTTTCTTAATTCATAAATTCTCAATAAATATTTGACATATCACAATAATTTTATTTTAAAATTTAATAAAATTATTTTAAAATTTTAAAAATTATATTTTATTTTAAATATATTTTTAAAAATTTAATTTTACATTATATATATATATATATATATATATATATATATATATATATATATATATATATATATATATATATATATATATATATATTAAACTCGCGCAATTGCCTGTCAATATCTAGCTTGAGCAATGACAAAGCAACTTGTTGGTCATCTTATTTCAACCAAACTTTCATTCATCTTTCATCTGAGGAGAAAAATAAAAGTCACTCCATAGATTTAACCTTTATTTATTGTGTTTAAATATTTATGAACATAAATCTTAAAGAATGAAAAATGAAGGATGTCACAACCTACTTTCTGACGGATGTGTATCCGGTTTGTCCATAGATTTAACCTCTATTTATTGTGTTTAAATATTTATGAACATAAATCTTAAAGAATGAAAAATGAAGGATGTCACAACCTACTTTGTGACGGATGTGTATCTGGTTTGAGATGGGCCGACATAGTCTCGGCCTCAGAGTGGCCGAGGTGGCCTCGGCCGTCGGGAGTCGCCACCGACATTTTCCTAGGAACGCAAGGTGCCCCCAATATGTCTATCACTTGATAGTTACCCTAGGTTAGTTGTAAGGGAATAGGGGAGGCGCTTGTGTTTGGGTCAGGTAAGGTGTTTTAGGGCTTTGGTTTCTACGAGAGGGAGGAGGTTCATGTAAGGCATCCTAGCGTTTTAGGGTTTTAAGGTTTGCGACTTGATAAGATTGTGCCTCTTGTGCCTACGTACCTTGACTTCAGAGGAATCAAAGTCAACGTAGTTCTGGGTATTGGTGAGCTAGAGGGGAGCCGGATCGGCTATGATCTAATTTCGATCTCTCTACGGCTGAGATCGACTCGGCCTCGAGGAGGGAAGGTTTGTGTCAAGGCTTTTACCTAGCTGCATGGTTTGCAGATTTGGCAATCTGGGTTTCGAGAACACCCTATACTAAGCGTGCAGTATGTTAACCTTAGGGTAAAAAAACCAACCTGGAATTTGGAGCGGGAGAACTTTCCTTACACGTGGAACAGTACCTCTGCTTGCCTTTAAGTCTAGACTTGGAGTCCCTGCTTCTTCTATTCCTTGCAATCGTCAAATTTCCATTTTCTGTTCCTATGATTCCTCCTCCAATTTTTCCATGCCCCTAAACCTTCGTGTTTGAGGCATATATAGGGTTTTCCAACTGCCAGGGAGTAACCGCCTTTGGCCCCGCGTAGTGGTGGTGGTTGGACTGGAAACCGAGTCCGCCTATCCACAATCTTGGCTTCCGCGTCGGAGTTAAGATTCGCTTTGATATTCGAGCGACTTGGTCCTCGTTCTTCATAGTGGCTGGAGTGGACACGATTTCGAGACACTTCTGGTCTCGGTCTTGGATTTGACTGGGTCTCGGGACGACTCCTTGGTGGTCTCGGCCCAGTCTTGTGGCTTGGGGTTGACCTAGTCTTGGGGCCACTCTTTTAGGGGTTTTGGCCCAGTCTGGAGGGTTGGGCCTGGCAGATTTGGCCCGGACAGTTTTGCGGTGTAACAAAGGAAATTCAACTACGGAGATCTTGTCTAAAATCCAAAACATTTATTCATTTTACTTTTTTGCACACAAAGTTTGGAATAAAATTAACTTCTAATTAGTTTATTTATATTCTAAAATGTATTTATTTGGTATCAAAGTAAAAAGAAAAAATAAAAAATCTCTTCAGTATTTTAGATAAACCATTGGCAGTCGAAATAAAAGTTTCTTTTGAACTATATGGTATATAAAATACTTACAGATAGTGTGAATTTCAAATATAAAAGACTCAACAATATTATTGGTGTCGTGGGTATGTAACAATGAGAAAAACTACTAGAAAATGCCTACGCAGGATGTGAGAAAGGGTGATATATATTGAGTGCATCAAAATATATGGTACTTGACTGAATGTTAATAACCAGTTTTTTAATGGATATTGCAACCCTACAAAACCCGACAAAACAAAAAGTGATAGTCCAAAGCATCAGGGCTCACCTGGCTGTTTGTGGATTGTGAATGCTGCAGCCAGTTATCCGTCCACTATTGGGAGTGGGAGGTGATCGCTGCTCTGTGAAACCAGCCTCACGCAGTACCCTCCCCTCTAAGAACCAAGAGACATGAGCCTTCGCTCTTGTCACATAATTCAACTCTCAACTTGGAGCAGGCAGGCCAACATATTGCACCCACAATCCAACCAAGTAGGCCCAAGTGTTGTTCCCTCACTTTAAGGCCCTCACATGAGTCACAAGCTGACGTTACTCAGCTCGGCAGGCTAACAACTTTGCCAAAACTTTATGAAGACATTTTTATTTCATTTTCTTTCCGATGTGAGACATAAGTAAAAAGAAAGTTCTTAGTGTAACGCTAATATTTTGGTATAGATAAGAATATCCAAGAGAAGCATCATTAACCTCAAGGCTTTCGACATAACATAGAATATACAAACCTAGCAATAAAAGCTTTATGACACGAACATCCATATTGATTTAAATTGTACACCATGAATACAAATATATTTTTCTGCTTTCATTCTTGAGCTATGCATTGAGAGCCAAAATATTACTTGGTTAGACACAATAATTGCCACAATTTCAGTTCACCCGTTTTTAAGATTATAAATGTTTCTGTTGATCTATCTTTCTTTAGTATCAGAAAATTCATCGCATTCTGAAATGGCAATAACAAGATATTCCTTAACCAATCGCTATTGACTATGAAAAGCTGTAGAGCAAACAAGACATTCATCTTTAATGCTGAGTGAAAAATAAAAGTCAGTCCATAGATATAACCTCTATTTATTGTGTTTAAATATTTATGAACACAAATCTTAAAGAATGAAAAATGAAGGAAATTCAACTAGGAGATCATGTCTAAAATCCAAAACACTTATTCATTTTACATTTTTGCACACAAAGTTTGGAATAAAATTAACTTCTAATTAGTTTATTTATATTCTAAAATGTATTTATTCGGTATCAAAGTAAAAAGAAAAATAAAAAATCTCTTCAGTATTTTAGATAATCCATTGGCAGTCGAAATAAAAGTTTCTTTTGAACTATATGGTATATAAAATACTTACAGATAGTGTGAATTTCAAATATAAAAGACTCAACAATATTATTGGTGTCGTGGGTATGTAACAATGAAAAAAACTACTAGAAAATGCCTACGCAGGATGTGAGAAAGGGTGATATATATTGAGTGCATCAAAATATATGGTACTTGACTGAATGTTAATAACCAGTTTTTTAATGGATATTGCAACCCTACAAAACCCGACAAAACAAAAAGTGATAGTCCAAAGCATCAGGGCTCACCTGGCTGTTTGTGGATTGTGAATGCTGCAGCCCGTTATCCGTCCACTATTGGGAGTGGGAGGTGATCGCTGCTCTGTGAAACCAGCCTCACGCAGTACCCTCCCCTCTAAGAACCAAGAGACATGAGCCTTCGCTCTTGTCACATAATTCAACTCTCAACTTGGAGCAGGCAGGCCAACATATTGCACCCACAGTCCAACCAAGTAGGCCCAAGTGTTGTTCCCTCACTTTAAGGCCCTCACATGAGTCACAAGCTGACGTTACTCAGCTCGGCAGGCTAACAACTTTGCCAAAACTTTATGAAGACATTTTTATTTCATTTTCTTTCCGATGTGAGACATAAGTAAAAAGAAAGTTTTTAGTGTAACGCTAATATTTTGGTATAGATAAGAATATCCAAGAGAAGCATCATTAACCTCAAGGCTTTCGACATAACATAGAATATCCAAACCTAGCAATAAAAGCTTTATGACACGAACATCCATATTGATTTAAATTGTACACCATGAATACAAATATATTTTTCTGCTTTCATTCTTGAGCTATGCATTGAGAGCCAAAATATTACTTGGTTAGACACAATAATTGCCACAATTTCAGTTCACCCGTTTTTAAGATTATAAATGTTTCTGTTGATCTATCTTTCTTTAGTATCAGAAAATTCATCGCATTCTGAAATGGCAATAACAAGATATTCCTTAACCAATCGCTATTGACTATGAAAAGCTGTAGAGCAAACAAGACATTCATCTTTCATGCTGAGTGAAAAATAAAAGTCAGTCCATAGATATAACCTCTATTTATTGTGTTTAAATATTTATGAACACAAATCTTAAAGAATGAAAAATGAAGGAAATTCAACTAGGAGATCATGTCTAAAATCCAAAACATTTATTCATTTTACATTTTTGCACACAAAGTTTGGAATAAAATTAACTTCTAATTAGTTTATTTATATTCTAAAATGTATTTATTCGGTATCAAAGTAAAAAGAAAAAATAAAAAATCTCTTCAGTATTTTAGATAAACCATTGGCAGTCGAAATAAAAGTTTCTTTTGAACTATATGGTATATAAAATACTTATAGATAGTGTGAATTTCAAATATAAAAGACTCAACAATATTATTGGTGTCGTGGGTATGTAACAATGAGAAAAACTACTAGAAAATGCCTACACAGGATGTGAGAAAGGGTGATATATATTGAGTGCATCAAAATATATGGTACTTGACTGAATGTTAATAACCAGTTTTTTAATGGATATTGCAACCCTACAAAACCCGACAAAACAAAAAGTGATAGTCCAAAGCATCAGGGCTCACCTGGCTGTTTGTGGATTGTGAATGCTGCAGCCCGTTATCCGTCCACTATTGGGAGTGGGAGGTGATCGCTGCTCTGTGAAACCAGCCTCACGCAGTACCCTCCCTCTAAGAACCAAGAGACATGAGCCTTCGCTCTTGTCACATAATTCAACTCTCAACTTGGAGCAGGCAGGCCAACATATTGCACCCACAGTCCAACCAAGTAGGCCCAAGTGTTGTTCCCTCACTTTAAGGCCCTCACATGAGTCACAAGCTGACGTTACTCAGCTCGGCAGGCTAACAACTTTGCCAAAACTTTATGAAGACATTTTTATTTCATTTTCTTTCCGATGTGAGACATAAGTAAAAAGAAAGTTTTTAGTGTAACGCTAATATTTTGGTATAGATAAGAATATCCAAGAGAAGCATCATTAACCTCAAGGCTTTCGACATAACATAGAATATCAAACCTAGCAATAAAAGCTTTATGACACGAACATCCATATTGATTTAAATTGTACACCATGAATACAAAATATTTTTCTGCTTTCATTCTTGAGCTATGCATTGAGAGCCAAAATATTACTTGGTTAGACACAATAATTGCCACAATTTCAGTTCACCCGTTTTTAAGATTATAAATGTTTTGTTGATCTATCTTTCTTTAGTATCAGAAAATTCATCGCATTCTCGAAATGGCAATAACAAGATATTCCTTAACCAATCGCTATTGACTATGAAAAGCTGTAGAGCAAACAAGACATTCATCTTTCATGCTGAGTGAAAAATAAAAGTCAGTCCATAGATATAACCTCTATTTATTGTGTTTAAATATTTATGAACACAAATCTTAAAGAATGAAAAATGAAGGAAATTCAACTAGGGAGATCATGTCTAAAATCCAAAACATTTATTCATTTTACATTTTTGCACACAAAGTTTGGAATAAAATTAACTTCTAATTAGTTTATTTATATTCTAAAATGTATTTATTCGGTATCAAAGTAAAAAGAAAAATAAAAATCTCTTCAGTATTTTAGATAAACCATTGGCAGTCGAAATAAAAGTTTCTTTTGAACTATATGGTATATAAAATACTTACAGATAGTGTGAATTTCAAATATAAAAGACTCAACAATATTATTGGTGTCGTGGGTATGTAACAATGAGAAAAACTACTAGAAAATGCCTATGCATGATGTGAGAAAGGGTGATATATATTGAGTGCATCAAAATATATGGTACTTGACTGAATGTTAATAACCAGTTTTTTAATGGATATTGCAACCCTACAAAAACAAAACAAAAAGTGATAGTCCAAAGCATCAGGGCTCACCTGGCTGTTTGTGGATTGTGAATGCTGCAGCCCGTTATCCGTCCACTATTGGGAGTGGGAGGTGATCGCTGCTCTGTGAAACCAGCCTCACGCAGTACCTCCCTCTAAGAACCAAGAGACATGAGCCTTCGCTCTTGTCACATAATTCAACTCTCAACTTGGAGCAGGCAGGCCAACATATTGCACCCACAGTCCAACCAAGTAGGCCCAAGTGTTGTTCCCTCACTTTAAGGCCCTCACATGAGTCCAAGCTGACGTTACTCAGCTCGGCAGGCTAACAACTTTGCCAAAACTTTATGAAGACATTTTTATTTCATTTTCTTTCCGATGTGAGACATAAGTAAAAAGAAAGTTTTTAGTGTAACGCTAATATTTTGGTATAGATAAGAATATCCAAGAGAAGCATCATTAACCTCAAGGCTTTCGACATAACATAGAATATCCAAACCTAGCAATAAAAGCTTTATGACACGAACATCCATATTGATTTAAATTGTACACCATGAATACAAATATATTTTTCTGCTTTCATTCTTGAGCTATGCATTGAGAGCCAAAATATTACTTGGTTAGACACAATAATTGCCACAATTTCAGTTCACCCGTTTTTAAGATTATAAATGTTTCTGTTGATCTATCTTTCTTTAGTATCAGAAAATTCATCGCATTCTGAAATGGCAATAACAAGATATTCCTTAACCAATCGCTATTGACTATGAAAAGCTGTAGAGCAAACAAGACATTCATCTTTCATGCTGAGTGAAAAATAAAAGTCAGTCCATAGATATAACCTCTATTTATTGTGTTTAAATATTTATGAACACAAATCTTAAAGAATGAAAAATGAAGGAAATTCAACTAGGGAGATCATGTCTAAAATCCAAAACATTTATTCATTTTACATTTTTGCACACAAAGTTTGGAATAAAATTAACTTCTAATTAGTTTATTTATATTCTAAAATGTATTTATTCGGTATCAAAGTAAAAAGAAAAAATAAAAAATCTCTTCAGTATTTTAGATAAACCATTGGCAGTCGAAATAAAAGTTTCTTTTGAACTATATGGTATATAAAATACTTACAGATAGTGTGAATTTCAAATATAAAAGACTCAACAATATTATTGGTGTCGTGGGTATGTAACAATGAGAAAAACTACTAGAAAATGCCTGCAGGATGTGAGAAAGGGTGATATATATTGAGTGCATCAAAATATATGGTACTTGACTGAATGTTAATAACCAGTTTTTTAATGGATATTGCAACCCTACAAAACCCGACAAAACAAAAAAAGTGATAGTCCAAAGCATCAGGGCTCACCTGGCTGTTTGTGGATTGTGAATGCTGCAGCCAGTTATCCGTCCACTATTGGGAGTGGGAGGTGATCGCTGCCTGTGAAACCAGCCTCACGCAGTACCCTCCCCTCTAAGAACCAAGAGACATGAGCCTTCGCTCTTGTCACATAATTCAACTCTCAACTTGGAGCAGGCAGGCCAACATATTGCACCCACAGTCCAACCAAGTAGGCCCAAGTGTTGTTCCCTCACTTTAAGGCCCTCACATGAGTCACAAGTCGACGTTACTCAGCTCGCAGGCTAACAACTTTGCCAAAACTTTATGAAGACATTTTTATTTCATTTTCTTTCCGATGTGAGACATAAGTAAAAAGAAAGTTCTTAGTGTAACGCTAATATTTTGGTATAGATAAGAATATCCAAGAGAAGCATCATTAACCTCAAGGCTTTCGACATAACATAGAATATACAAACCTAGCAATAAAAGCTTTATGACACGAACATCCATATTGATTTAAATTGTACACCATGAATACAAATATATTTTTCTGCTTTCATTCTTGAGCTATGCATTGAGAGCCAAAATATTACTTGGTTAGACACAATAATTGCCACAATTTCAGTTCACCCGTTTTTTAAGATTATAAATGTTTCTGTTGATCTATCTTTCTTTAGTATCAGAAAATTCATCGCATTCTGAAATGGCAATAACAAGATATTCCTTAACCAATCGCTATTGACTATGAAAAGCTGTAGAGCAAACAAGACATTCATCTTTCATGCTGAGTGAAAAATAAAAAGTCAGTCCATAGATATAACCTCTATTTATTGTGTTTAAATATTTATGAACACAAATCTTAAAGAATGAAAAATGAAGGAAATTCAACTAGGAGATCATGTCTAAAATCCAAAACATTTATTCATTTTACATTTTTGCACACAAAGTTTGGAATAAAATTAACTTCTAATTAGTTTATTTATATTCTAAAATGTATTTATTCGGTATCAAAGTAAAAAGAAAAAAAAAAATCTCTTCAAGTATTTTAGATAAACCATTGGCAGTCGAAATAAAAGTTTCTTTTGAACTATATGGTATATAAAATACTTACAGATAGTGTGAATTTCAAATATAAAAGACTCAACAATATTTTTGGTGTCGTGGGTATGTAACAATGAGAAAAACTACTAGAAAATGCCTATGCAGGATGTGAGAAAGGGTGATATATATTGAGTGCATCAAAATATATGGTACTTGACTGAATGTTAATAACCAGTTTTTTAATGGATATTGCAACCCTACAAAACAAAAAGTGATAGTCCAAAGCATCAGGGCTCACCTGGCTGTTTGTGGATTGTGAATGCTGCAGCCCGTTATCCGTCCACTATTGGGAGTGGGAGGTGATCGCTGCTCTGTGAAACCAGCCTCACGCAGTACCCTCCCCTCTAAGAACCAAGAGACATGAGCCTTCGCTCTTGTCACATAATTCAACTCTCAACTTGGAGCAGGCAGGCCAACATATTGCACCCACAATCCAACCAAGTAGGCCCAAGTGTTGTTCCCTCACTTTAAGGCCCTCACATGAGTCACAAGCTGACGTTACTCAGCTCGGCAGGCTAACAACTTTGCCAAAACTTTATGAAGACATTTTTATTTCATTTTCTTTCCAATGTGAGACATAAGTAAAAAGAAAGTTCTTAGTGTAACGCTAATATTTTGGTATAGATAAGAATATCCAAGAGAAGCATCATTAACCTCAAGGCTTTCGACATAACATAGAATATACAAACCTAGCAATAAAAGCTTTATGACACGAACATCCATATTGATTTAAATTGTACACCATGAATACAAATATATTTTTCTGCTTTCATTCTTGAGCTATGCATTGAGAGCCAAAATATTACTTGGTTAGACATAATAATTGCCACAATTTCAGTTCACCCGTTTTTAAGATTATAAATGTTTCTGTTGATCTATCTTTCTTTAGTATCAGAAAATTCATCGCATTCTGAAATGGCAATAACAAGATATTCCTTAACCAATCGCTATTGACTATGAAAAGCTGTAGAGCAAACAAGACATTCATCTTTCATGCTGAGTGAAAATAAAAGTCAGTCCATAGATATAACCTCTATTTATTGTGTTTAAATATTTATGAACACAAATCTTAAAGAATGAAAAATGAAGGAAATTCAACTAGGAGATCATGTCTAAAATCCAAAACATTTATTCATTTTACATTTTTGCACACAAAGTTTGGAATAAAATTAACTTCTAATTAGTTTATTTATATTCTAAAATGTATTTATTCGGTATCAAAGTAAAAAGAAAAAATAAAAAATCTCTTCAGTATTTTAGATAAACCATTGGCAGTCGAAATAAAAGTTTCTTTTGAACTATATGGTATATAAAATACTTACAGATAGTGTGAATTTCAAATATAAAAGACTCAACAATATTATTGGTGTCGTGGGTATGTAACAATGAGAAAAACTACTAGAAAATGCCTATGCAGGATGTGAGAAAGGGTGATATATATTGAGTGCATCAAAATATATGGTACTTGACTGAATGTTAATAACCAGTTTTTTAATGGATATTGCAACCCTACAAAACAAAAAGTGATAGTCCAAAGCATCAGGGCTCACCTGGCTGTTTGTGGATTGTGAATGCTGCAGCCCGTTATCCGTCCCACTATTGGGAGTGGGAGGTGATCGCTGCTCTGTGAAACCAGCCTCACGCAAAGTACCCTCCCCTCTAAGAACCAAGAGACATGAGCCTTCGCTCTTGTCACATAATTCAACTCTCAACTTGGAGCAGGCAGGCCAACATATTGCACCCACAGTCCAACCAAGTAGGCCCAAGTGTTGTTCCCTCACTTTAAGGCCCTCACATGAGTCACAAGTCGACGTTACTCAGCTCGGCAGGCTAACAACTTTGCCAAAACTTTATGAAGACATTTTTATTTCATTTTCTTTCCAATGTGAGACATAAGTAAAAAAAGAAAGTTCTTAGTGTAACGCTAATATTTTGGTATAGATAAGAATATCCAAGAGAAGCATCATTAACCTCAAGGCTTTCGACATAACATAGAATATACAAACCTAGCAATAAAAGCTTTATGACACGAACATCCATATTGATTTAAATTGTACACCATGAATACAAATATATTTTTCTGCTTTCATTCTTGAGCTATGCATTGAGAGCCAAAATATTACTTGGTTAGACACAATAATTGCCACAATTTCAGTTCACCCGCTTTTTAAGATTATAAATGTTTACATTGATCTATCTTTCTTTAGTATCGTAGAAAATTCATCGCATTCTGAAATGGCAATAACAAGATATTCCTTAACCAATCGCTATTGACTATGAAAAGCTGTAGAGCAAACAAGACATTCATCTTTCATGCTGAGTGAAAAATAAAAGTCAGTCCATAGATATAACCTCTATTTATTGTGTTTAAATATTTATGAACACAAATCTTAAAGAATGAAAAATGAAGGAAATTCAACTAGGGAGATCATGTCTAAAATCCAAAACATTTATTCATTTTACATTTTTGCACACAAAGTTTGGAATAAAATTAACTTCTAATTAGTTTATTTATATTCTAAAATGTATTTATTCGGTATCAAAGTAAAAAAGAAAAATAAAAAATCTCTTCAAAGATTTTAGATAAACCATTGGCGGTCGAAATAAAAGTTTCTTTTGAACTATATGGTATATAAAATACTTACAGATAGTGTGAATTTCAAATATAAAAGACTCAACAATATTATTGGTGTCGTGGGTATGTAACAATGAGAAAAACTACTAGAAAATGCCTATGCAGGATGTGAGAAAGGGTGATATATATTGAGTGCATCAAAATATATGGTACTTGACTGAATGTTAATAACCAGTTTTTAATGGATATTGCAACCCTACAAAACAAAACAAAAAAGTGATAGTCCAAAGCATCAGGGCTCACCTGGCTGTTTGTGGATTGTGAATGCTGCAGCCCGTTATCCGTCCACTATTGGGAGTGGGAGGTGATCGCCGCCTCTGTGAAACCAGCCTCACGCAATACCCTCCCCTCTAAGAACCAAGAGACATGAGCCTTCGCTCTTGTCACATAATTCAACTCTCAACTTGGAGCAGGCAGGCCAACATATTGCACCCACAATCCAACCAAGTAGGCCCAAGTGTTGTTCCCTCACTTTAAGGCCCTCACATGAGTCACAAGCTGACGTTACTCAGCTCGGCAGGCTAACAACTTTGCCAAAACTTTATGAAGACATTTTTATTTCATTTTCTTTCCAATGTGAGACATAAGTAAAAAAGAAAGTTCTTAGTGTAACGCTAATATTTTGGTATAGATAAGAATATCCAAGAGAAGCATCATTAACCTCAAGGCTTTCGACATAACATAGAATATACAAACCTAGCAATAAAAAGCTTTATGACACGAACATCCATATTGATTTAAATTGTACACCATGAATACAAATATATTTTTCTGCTTTCATTCTTGAGCTATGCATTGAGAGCCAAAATATTACTTGGTTAGACACAATAATTGCCACAATTTCAGTTCACCCGTTTTAAGATTATAAATGTTTCGTTGATCTATCTTTCTTTAGTATCGAAAATTCATCGCATTCTGAAATGGCAATAACAAGATATTCCTTAACCAATCGCTATTGACTATGAAAAGCTGTAGAGCAAACAAGACATTCATCTTTCATGCTGAGTGAAAAATAAAAAGTCAGTCCATAGATATAACCTCTATTTATTGTGTTTAAATATTTATGAACACAAATCTTAAAGAATGAAAAAATGAAGGAAATTCAACTAGGGAGATCATGTCTAAAATCCAAAACATTTATTCATTTTACATTTTTTTGCACACAAAGTTTGGAATAAAATTAACTTCTAATTAGTTTATTTATATTCTAAAATGTATTTATTCGGTATCAAAGTAAAAAGAAAAATAAAAAATCTCTTCAAGATTTTAGATAAACCATTGGCAGTCGAAATAAAAGTTTCTTTTGAACTATATGGTATATAAAATACTTACAGATAGTGTGAATTTCAAATATAAAAGACTCAACAATATTATTGGTGTCGTGGGTATGTAACAATGAGAAAACTACTAGAAAATGCCTATGCAGGATGTGAGAAAGGGTGATATATATTGAGTGCATCAAAATATATGGTACTTGACTGAATGTTAATAACCAGTTTTTTAATGGATATTGCAAACCTACAAAACAAAAAGTGATAGTCCAAAGCATCAGGGCTCACCTGGCTGTTTGTGGATTGTGAATGCTGCAGCCCGTTATCCGTCCACTATTGGGAGTGGGAGGTGATCGCTGCCTCTGTGAAACCAGCCTCACGCAGTACCCCCCTCCTAAGAACCAAGAGACATGAGCCTTCGCTCTTGTCACATAATTCAACTCTCAACTTGGAGCAGGCAGGCCAACATATTGCACCCACAGTCCAACCAAGTAGGCCCAAGTGTTGTTCCCTCACTTTAAAGGCCCTCACATGAGTCAAGGTGACGTTACTCAGCTCTAAGCAGGCTAACAACTTTGCCAAAACTTTATGAAGACATTTTTATTTCATTTTCTTTCCGATGTGAGACATAAGTAAAAAAAAAGAAAGTTTTTAGTGTAACGCTAATATTTTGGTATAGATAAGAATATCCAAGAGAAGCATCATTAACCTCAAGGCTTTCGACATAACATAGAATATCCAAACCTAACAATAAAAGCTTTATGACACGAACATCCATATTGATTTAAATTGTACACCATGAATACAAATATATTTTTCTGCTTTCATTCTTGAGCTATGCATTGAGAGCCAAAATATTACTTGGTTAGACACAATAATTGCCACAATTTCAGTTCACCCGTTTTTAAGATTATAAATGTTTCTGTTGATCTATCTTTCTTTAGTATCAGAAAATTCATCGTATTCTGAAATGGCAATAACAAGATATTCCTTAACCAATCGCTATTGACTATGAAAAGCTGTAGAGCAAACAAGACATTCATCTTTCATGCTGAGTGAAAAATAAAAGTCAGTCCATAGATATAACCTCTATTTATTGTGTTTAAATATTTATGAACACAAATCTTAAAGAATGAAAAATGAAGGAAATTCAACTAGGGAGATCATGTCTAAAATCCAAAACATTTATTCATTTTACATTTTTGCACACAAAGTTTGGAATAAAATTAACTTCTAATTAGTTTATTTATATTCTAAAATGTATTTATTCGGTATCAAAGTAAAAAAAGAAAAATAAAAATCTCTTCAGTATTTTAGATAAACCATTGGCAGTCGAAATAAAAGTTTCTTTTGAACTATATGGTATATAAAATACTTACAGATAGTGTGAATTTCAAATATAAAAGACTCAACAATATTATTGGTGTCGTGGGTATGTAACAATGAGAAAACTACTAGAAAATGCCTATGCAGGATGTGAGAAAGGGTGATATATATTGAGTGCATCAAAATATATGGTACTTGACTGAATGTTAATAACCAGTTTTTAATGGATATTGCAACCTACAAAACCCGACAAAACAAAAGTGATAGTCCAAAGCATCAGGGCTCACCTGGCTGTTTGTGGATTGTGAATGCTGCAGCCCGTTATCCGTCCACTATTGGGAGTGGGAGGTGATCGCTGCTCTGTGAAACCAGCCTCACGCAGTACCCTCCCCTCTAAGAACCAAGAGACATGAGCCTTCGCTCTTGTCACATAATTCAACTCTCAACTTGGAGCAGGCAGGCCAACATATTGCACCCACAGTCCAACCAAGTAGGCCCAAGTGTTGTTCCCTCACTTTAAGGCCCTCACATGAGTCCAAGGTGACGTTACTCAGCTCGGCGGGCTAACAACTTTGCCAAAACTTTATGAAGACATTTTTATTTCATTTTCTTTCCGATGTGAGACATAAGTAAAAAGAAAGTTTTTAGTGTAACGCTAATATTTTGGTATAGATAAGAATATCCAAGAGAAGCATCATTAACCTCAAGGCTTTCGACATAACATAGAATATCCAAACCTAGCAATAAAAGCTTTATGACACGAACATCCATATTGATTTAAATTGTACACCATGAATACAAATATATTTTTTCTGCTTTCATTCTTGAGCTATGCATTGAGAGCCAAAATATTACTTGGTTAGACACAATAATTGCCACAATTTCAGTTCACCCGTTTTTAAGATTATAAATGTTTCTGTTGATCTATCTTTCTTTAGTATCAGAAAATTCATCGCATTCTGAAATGGCAATAACAAGATATTCCTTAACCAATCGCTATTGACTATGAAAAGCTGTAGAGCAAACAAGACATTCATCTTTCATGCTGAGTGAAAAATAAAAGTCAGTCCATAGATATAACCTCTATTTATTGTGTTTAAATATTTATGAACACAAATCTTAAAGAATGAAAAATGAAGGAAATTCAACTAGGGAGATCATGTCTAAAATCCAAAACATTTATTCATTTTACATTTTTGCACACAAAGTTTGGAATAAAATTAACTTCTAATTAGTTTATTTATATTCTAAAATGTATTTATTCGGTATCAAAGTAAAAAGAAAAAATAAAAAATCTCTTCAGTATTTTAGATAAACCATTGGCAGTCGAAATAAAAGTTTCTTTTGAACTATATGGTATATAAAATACTTACAGATAGTGTGAATTTCAAATATAAAAGACTCAACAATATTATTGGTGTCGTGGGTATGTAACAATGAGAAAAACTACTAGAAAATGCCTACGCAGGATGTGAGAAAGGGTGATATATATTGAGTGCATCAAAATATATGGTACTTGACTGAATGTTAATAACCAGTTTTTTAATGGATATTGCAACCCTACAAAACCCGACAAAACAAAAGTGATAGTCCAAAGCATCAGGGCTCACCTGGCTGTTTGTGGATTGTGAATGCTGCAGCCCGTTATCCGTCCACTATTGGGAGTGGGAGGTGATCGCTGCTCTGTGAAACCAGCCTCACGCAATACCCTCCCCTCTAAGAACCAAGAGACATGAGCCTTCGCTCTTGTCACATAATTCAACTCTCAACTTGGAGCAGGCAGGCCAACATATTGCACCCACAGTCCAACCAAGTAGGCCCAAGTGTTGTTCCCTCACTTTAAGGCCCTCACATGAGTCCAAGTGACGTTACTCATTTCTAAGGCTAACAACTTTGCCAAAACTTTATGAAGACATTTTTTATTTCATTTTCTTTCCGATGTGAGACATAAGTAAAAAAGAAAGTTTTTAGTGTAACGCTAATATTTTGGTATAGATAAGAATATCCAAGAGAAGCATCATTAACCTCAAGGCTTTCGACATAACATAGAATATCCAAACCTAGCAATAAAAGCTTTATGACACGAACATCCATATTGATTTAAATTGTACACCATGAATACAAATATATTTTTTCTGCTTTCATTCTTGAGCTATGCATTGAGAGCCAAAATATTACTTGGTTAGACACAATAATTGCCACAATTTCAGTTCACCCGTTTTTAAGATTATAAATGTTTCTGTTGATCTATCTTTCTTTAGTATCAGAGAAAATTCATCGCATTCTGAAATGGCAATAACAAGATATTCCTTAACCAATCGCTATTGACTATGAAAAGCTGTAGAGCAAACAAGACATTCATCTTTCATGCTGAGTGAAAAATAAAAGTCAGTCCATAGATATAACCTCTATTTATTGTGTTTAAATATTTATGAACACAAATCTTAAAGAATGAAAAATGAAGGAAATTCAACTAGGGAGATCATGTCTAAAATCCAAAACATTTATTCATTTTACATTTTTGCACACAAAGTTTGGAATAAAATTAACTTCTAATTAGTTTATTTATATTCTAAAATGTATTTATTCGGTATCAAAGTAAAAAGAAAAAATAAAAAATCTCTTCAGTATTTTAGATAAACCATTGGCAAGTCGAAATAAAAGTTTCTTTTTGAACTATATGGTATATAAAATACTTACAGATAGTGTGAATTTCAAATATAAAAGACTCAACAATATTATTGGTGTCGTGGGTATGTAACAATGAGAAAAACTACTAGAAAATGCCTATGCAGGATGTGAGAAAGGGTGATATATATTGAGTGCATCAAAATATATGGTACTTGACTGAATGTTAATAACCAGTTTTTAATGGATATTGCAACCCTACAAAACCCGACAAAACAAAAAGTGATAGTCCAAAGCATCAGGGCTCACCTGGCTGTTTGTGGATTGTGAATGCTGCAGCCCGTTATCCGTCCACTATTGGGAGTGGGAGGTGATCGCTGCTCTTCGTGAAACCAGCCTCACGCAATACCCTCCCTCTAAGAACCAAGAGACATGAGCCTTCGCTCTTGTCACATAATTCAACTCTCAACTTGGAGCAGGCAGGCCAACATATTGCACCCACAGTCCAACCAAGTAGGCCCAAGTGTTGTTCCCTCACTTTAAGGCCCTCACATGAGTCACAAGCTGACGTTACTCAGCTCGGCAGGCTAACAACTTTGCCAAAACTTTATGAAGACATTTTTATTTCATTTTCTTTCCGATGTGAGACATAAGTAAAAAAAGAAAGTTTTTAGTGTAACGCTAATATTTTGGTATAGATAAGAATATCCAAGAGAAGCATCATTAACCTCAAGGCTTTCGACATAACATAGAATATCCAAACCTAGCAATAAAAGCTTTATGACACGAACATCCATATTGATTTAAATTGTACACCATGAATACAAATATATTTTTCTGCTTTCATTCTTGAGCTATGCATTGAGAGCCAAAATATTACTTGGTTAGACACAATAATTGCCACAATTTTAGTTCACCCGTTTTTTAAGATTATAAATGTTTCTGTTGATCTATCTTTCTTTAGTATCAGAAAATTCATCGCATTCTGAAATGGCAATAACAAGATATTCCTTAACCAATCGCTATTGACTATGAAAAGCTGTAGAGCAAACAAGACATTCATCTTTCATGCTGAGTGAAAAATAAAAGTCAGTCCATAGATATAACCTCTATTTATTGTGTTTAAATATTTATGAACACAAATCTTAAAGAATGAAAAATGAAGGAAATTCAACTAGGAGATCATGTCTAAAATCCAAAACATTTATTCATTTTACATTTTTGCACACAAAGTTTGGAATAAAATTAACTTCTAATTAGTTTATTTATATTCTAAAATGTATTTATTCGGTATCAAAGTAAAAAAGAAAAATAAAAAAATCTCTTCAGTATTTTAGATAAACCATTGGCAGTCGAAATAAAAGTTTCTTTTGAACTATATGGTATATAAAATACTTACAGATAGTGTGAATTTCAAATATAAAAGACTCAACAATATTATTGGTGTCGTGGGTATGTAACAATGAGAAAAACTACTAGAAAATGCCTATGCAGGATGTGAGAAAGGGTGATATATATTGAGTGCATCAAAATATATGGTACTTGACTGAATGTTAATAACCAGTTTTTTAATGGATATTGCAACCCTACAAAACAAAAAGTGATAGTCCAAAGCATCAGGGCTCACCTGGCTGTTTGTGGATTGTGAATGCTGCAGCCCGTTATCCGTCCACTATTGGGAGTTGGAGGTGATCGCTGCTCTGTGAAACCAGCCTCACGCAGTACCCTCCCCTCTAAGAACCAAGAGACATGAGCCTTCGCTCTTGTCACATAATTCAACTCTCAACTTGGAGCAGGCAGGCCAACATATTGCACCCACAGTCCAACCAAGTAGGCCCAAGTGTTGTTCCCTCACTTTAAGGCCCTCACATGAGTCACAAGCTGACGTTACTCAGCTCGGCAGGCTAACAACTTTGCCAAAACTTTATGAAGACATTTTTTATTTCATTTTCTTTCCGATGTGAGACATAAGTAAAAAGAAAGTTCTTAGTGTAACGCTAATATTTTGGTATAGATAAGAATATCCAAGAGAAGCATCATTAACCTAAAGGCTTTTCGACATAACATAGAATATCCAAACCTAGCAATAAAAGCTTTATGACACGAACATCCATATTGATTTAAATTGTACACCATGAATACAAATATATTTTTCTGCTTTCATTCTTGAGCTATGCATTGAGAGCCAAAATATTACTTGGTTAGACACAATAATTGCCACAATTTCAGTTCACCCGTTTTTTAAGATTATAAATGTTTCTGTTGATCTATCTTTCTTTAGTATCGAAAATTCATCGATTCTGAAATGGCAATAACAAGATATTCCTTAACCAATCGCTATTGACTATGAAAAGCTGTAGAGCAAACAAGACATTCATCTTTCATGCTGAGTGAAAAATAAAAGTCAGTCCATAGATATAACCTCTATTTATTGTGTTTAAATATTTATGAACACAAATCTTAAAGAATGAAAAAAATGAAGGAAATTCAACTAGGGAGATCATGTCTAAAATCCAAAACATTTATTCATTTTACATTTTTGCACACAAAGTTTGGAATAAAATTAACTTCTAATTAGTTTATTTATATTCTAAAATGTACTTATTCGGTATCAAAGTAAAAAGAAAAAATAAAAAATCTCTTCAGTATTTTAGATAAACCATTGGCAGTCGAAATAAAAGTTTCTTTTGAACTATATGGTATATAAAATACTTACAGATAGTGTGAATTTCAAATATAAAAGACTCAACAATATTATTGGTGTCGTGGGTATGTAACAATGAGAAAAACTACTAGAAAATGCCTACGCATGATGTGAGAAAGGGTGATATATATTGAGTGCATCAAAATATATGGTACTTGACTGAATGTTAATAACCAGTTTTTTAATGGATATTGCAACCCTACAAAACCCGACAAAACAAAAAGTGATAGTCCAAAGCATCAGGGCTCACCTGGCTGTTTGTGGATTGTGAATGCTGCAGCCCGTTATCCGTCCACTATTGGGAGTGGGAGGTGATCGCTGCTCTGTGAAACCAGCCTCACGCAGTACCCTCCCCTCTAAGAACCAAGAGACATGAGCCTTCGCTCTTGTCACATAATTCAACTCTCAACTTGGAGCAGGCAGGCCAACATATTGCACCCACAGTCCAACCAAGTAGGCCCAAGTGTTGTTCCCTCACTTTAAGGCCCTCACATGAGTCACAAGCTGACGTTACTCAGCTCGGCAGGCTAACAACTTTGCCAAAACTTTATGAAGACATTTTTATTTCATTTTCTTTCCGATGTGAGACATAAGTAAAAAGAAAGTTTTTAGTGTAACGCTAATATTTTGGTATAGATAAGAATATCCAAGAGAAGCATCATTAACCTCAAGGCTTTCGACATAACATAGAATATCCAAACCTAGCAATAAAAGCTTTATGACACGAACATCCATATTGATTTAAATTGTACACCATGAATACAAATATATTTTTCTGCTTTCATTCTTGAGCTATGCATTGAGAGCCAAAATATTACTTGGTTAGACACAATAATTGCCACAATTTCAGTTCACCCGTTTTTAAGATTATAAATGTTTCTGTTGATCTATCTTTCTTTAGTATCAGAAAATTCATCGCATTCTGAAATGGCAATAACAAGATATTCCTTAACCAATCGCTATTGACTATGAAAAGCTGTAGAGCAAACAAGACATTCATCTTTCATGCTGAGTGAAAAATAAAAAGTCAGTCCATAGATATAACCTCTATTTATTGTGTTTAAATATTTATGAACACAAATCTTAAAGAATGAAAAATGAAGGAAATTCAACTAGGAGATCATGTCTAAAATCCAAAACATTTATTCATTTTACATTTTTGCACACAAAGTTTGGAATAAAATTAACTTCTAATTAGTTTATTTATATTCTAAAATGTACTTATTCGGTATCAAAGTAAAAAGAAAAATAAAAAATCTCTTCAGTATTTTAGATAAACCATTGGCAGTCGAAATAAAAAGTTTCTTTTGAACTATATGGTATATAAAATACTTACAGATAGTGTGAATTTCAAATATAAAAGACTCAACAATATTATTGGTGTCGTGGGTATGTAACAATGAGAAAAACTACTAGAAAATGCCTACGCATGATGTGAGAAAGGGTGATATATATTGAGTGCATCAAAATATATGGTACTTGACTGAATGTTAATAACCAGTTTTTTAATGGATATTGCAACCCTACAAAACCCGACAAAACAAAAAGTGATAGTCCAAAGCATCAGGGCTCACCTGGCTGTTTGTGGATTGTGAATGCTGCAGCCCGTTATCCGTCCACTATTGGGAGTGGGAGGTGATCGCTGCTCTGTGAAACCAGCCTCACGCAATACCCTCCCCTCTAAGAACCAAGAGACATGAGCCTTCGCTCTTGTCACATAATTCAACTCTCAACTTGGAGCAGGCAGGCCAACATATTGCACCCACAGTCCAACCAAGTAGGCCCAAGTGTTGTTCCCTCACTTTAAGGCCCTCACATGAGTCACAAGCTGACGTTACTCAGCTCGGCAGACAGCTAACAACTTTGCCAAAACTTTATGAAGACATTTTATTTCATTTTCTTTCCGATGTGAGACATAAGTAAAACGAAAGTTTTTAGTGTAACGCTAATATTTTGGTATAGATAAGAATATCCAAGAGAAGCATCATTAACCTCAAGGCTTTCGACATAACATAGAATATCCAAACCTAGCAATAAAAGCTTTATGACACGAACATCCATATTGATTTAAATTGTACACCATGAATACAAATATATTTTTCTGCTTTCATTCTTGAGCTATGCATTGAGAGCCAAAATATTACTTGGTTAGACACAATAATTGCCACAATTTTAGTTCACCCGTTTTTAAGATTATAAATGTTTCTGTTGATCTATCTTTCTTTAGTATCAGAAAATTCATCGCATTCTGAAATGGCAATAACAAGATATTCCTTAACCAATCGCTATTGACTATGAAAAGCTGTAGAGCAAACAAGACATTCATCTTTCATGCTGAGTGAAAAATAAAAAGTCAGTCCATAGATATAACCTCTATTTATTGTGTTTAAATATTTATGAACACAAATCTTAAAGAATGAAAAATGAAGGAAATTCAACTAGGAGATCATGTCTAAAATCCAAAACATTTATTCATTTTACATTTTTGCACACAAAGTTTGGAATAAAATTAACTTCTAATTAGTTTATTTATATTCTAAAATGTATTTATTCGGTATCAAAGTAAAAAAGAAAAAATAAAAAATCTCTTCAGTATTTTAGATAAACCATTGGCAGTCGAAATAAAAGTTTCTTTTTGAACTATATGGTATATAAAATACTTACAGATAGTGTGAATTTCAAATATAAAAGACTCAACAATATTATTGGTGTCGTGGGTATGTAACAATGAGAAAAACTACTAGAAAATGCCTATGCAGGATGTGAGAAAGGGTGATATATATTGAGTGCATCAAAATATATGGTACTTGACTGAATGTTAATAACCAGTTTTTTAATGGATATTGCAACCCTACAAAACAAAAAGTGATAGTCCAAAGCATCTGGCTGTTTGTGGATTGTGAATGCTGCAGCCCGTTATCCGTCCACTATTGGGAGTTGGAGGTGATCGCTGCTCTGTGAAACCAGCCTCACGCAGTACCCTCCCCTCTAAGAACCAAGAGACATGAGCCTTCGCTCTTGTCACATAATTCAACTCTCAACTTGGAGCAGGCAGGCCAACATATTGCACCCACAGTCCAACCAAGTAGGCCCAAGTGTTGTTCCCTCACTTTAAGGCCCTCACATGAGTCACAAGCTGACGTTACTCAGCTCGGCAGGCTAACAACTTTGCCAAAACTTTATGAAGACATTTTTATTTCATTTTCTTTCCGATGTGAGACATAAATAAAAAGAAAGTTTTTAGTGTAACGCTAATATTTTGGTATAGATAAGAATATCCAAGAGAAGCATCATTAACCTCAAGGCTTTCGACATAACATAGAATATCCAAACTTAGCAATAAAAGCTTTATGACACGGACATCCATATTGATTTAAATTGTACACCATGAATACAAATATATTTTTCTGCTTTCATTCTTGAGCTATGCATTGAGAGCCAAAATATTACTTGGTTAGACACAATAATTACCACAATTTCAGTTCACCCATCTTTAATATTATAAATGTTTCTGTTGATATATCTTTCTTTAGTATCAGAAAATTCATCGCATTCTGAAATGGCAATAACAAGATATTCCTTAACCAATAGCTATCGACTATGAAAAGATGCAGAGGGAAAATCGTAGGTACAAGATTGTAATTAGAGGCATACTAAATTGTTCGTTCTTTGTAGACAAAACGTAACTAGTTGAATAGCCTCCATTTTTCTTTCGCAGGGATGAATACAAACATCTAAGTCTAACTACTTTAAGTACAAATTACGATCTGTAGTCTTTCCCATATTAATCCAATCATCCTTTATTTCTTCCGGGAAAAAAAACGTTCCTGAGTGTTTTACTGCAAACTAGCCTCTTGCTTATGCTCCACATCGGAAATAACATGAAACAACAAATTTTCTTATAAACTTCTGTGGAGGGCACAACCTATGTTTGGTTTCACAAAGCGGCGATTACTTCTCCGGCGAGCCCTGTTGCTCGGTCCATCATTTTCTATGTTTTATAAAAATCTATTTTTTTAATATTTTTGTTGGATTGCAATATCCATTAAAAAATTGTCACTGTCTTCAACCAAGTGCCACACTCCAATATTTTGATTCTTGTACTTTTTCTCATTGTTACACACCCACTATAACCATATAATGTTCTATATTTTGAAATTCACACAATCGGTAAACATTCTCTAAACCACATTTGTGAAGAAATTTGTACTTTGACAGCTAATGTTTTATCTACGACATTAAGTAGGAATAAACTTGTTACAAGTTAATTTTATTGCAAAATTTGTGGTCCAAAAAATAAAGCGAATAAATGTTTAGGATTTTAGAGTAGATCTCACTAGTTGAATTTTCTTCTTTTTAGTCATTTTTAGATTTTTGTTCATATATATTATACATAATCAATAAAAGGTAAAAACCATGAGCTAACTTTCCCCCTCTGCATGAAAAATACAACATGAAGGTTTGGTTAAAATTAGATGAACCCCTACCTTATTCTTGCTATGTCTTTACTGAAATTTCAAATTAAATAGTTAGAGGGTGTTTGAATATGTGCATCATCATGTCAGCTACTTTGACATTCTTTTTAGCCGTCAATGAAAGCCCCTTACATGCAATTGTGTTCTCAGCTAATTTATCTTCTTCCACATCATCTTATCCTTAAAGCCATCAAGAATTTGACAGCCATAATCTTCACAGTTTTACTTCATACCATTTTCTTGATGTCTTATATTTTGATATATGTTTAGTTCTTAATTATTGTCAAGTTTTCTTATTTATTGACATCCATTAATGAGAAAATGTACATGAAAGGCATTTGGAATTCCTGTTATGCTTATTTGCCATTACAATATCGTGCTCTACATGGAAGAAGAAAATTTTATACAAATTCACTTGACAAATGTTAAATCAACATATAATTATTTCTTACCTATTACCTATTGTACAAATATTTTTAAATTAAACTTGGATTGATTAGATGACTGGATACCAAATATCTAACCTAAGTCCAATTTCAACTCAACATTTTAAAAGTGCATTCATTCTCACTAGGTGCTTCCGGAGTTGTGGACCAACTAGATAGTCGAATATCAACAAAAACATTTGAGAAGAACTGATAGTTATATCAAGTAGCTCATTTACTTAACAAAAACAAAACTAAAATATAAAAAATAAATTATTAATTTACATAAAATTTGTTCACCACAAACTAATAGAAAAATAATAAAATATATATAATCAATGTGAAATATTAGAAATATTATGGATTAATTTTTAAAAAAGTAAATTAAGAATAAACTATTCTAAAAATAATATTTTATTACAAATTTAATGTAAGGATAAGTTAAAACAAACATACACCTATGAAAAGTCCAAACAACGAATTGACTTGTCAGGTCGCTTATTTTTCTTCAAATTTGTTCCTTAATTAAGAAAGCAAAAATTTCAATAAACCCCAATAAAACTCAACAATGATTCAAATATATAAACAAGAATAACTAAAAATAAGGATTTATAATATATATATATAGCTTAAATTTATCATAATTCATAATTATTTATTTAAAATAATAATAATGGGTAAAAATTTAAAGATAAATTATTATATACATAATTAATTGTCATTTTATATATATTACAAAAATACATGTTTAGGTCTACAGCGATTCAACTTAGTTTTAAAAACTAGCTCACACAAGCCGGTTGAACCAGTTCAACCAAAAACCAGACAGAAAAATAGTTCAGTTGTAGCATTCAATCGAAAATGTTATCAACTCGGATATGATGTCATCGATACACCAAATTTAAAGTGTTAGTACAAAATGATCATATTATTTATAATATCTTAATACAAATAGTAATTTTAATATATTTTGTGAAAATAAATTAATTAACCTTAATCAATTAATCATATTATTTGATTTGATCTAATTTATTGTTTGATTGATTTAACTTTTTTTTTTCAAACATTGGTTGACATAAATAGTAAGTACTTTGATTTCTTAACTAAAATGTGAGGAGTTAGAATATTGGCCTTCTACAGAAAAAAAAAACTATATTGGGAGAGGAATAATTATCATCTAGTGAGCTTCACTAATAGAAATTAATCACTACTAATGACGATAATATTTCACACATAACTAATGGGTATAAAAAAAAACTTTTTATGTTAATTATTTACTAAATTACTAAGAAGTAAATTTGCTTTTTACATATCTTTGTAGTAAATAAATAGTAAAATATATATATTTTGACTTGAATTCTTAAATTATTTTTGTTTAGTATATAAATAATTACATTTTATAATTTATAAAAAATATGAAATATTTCAAAATAATATTTATTGAAAGGTAGATAATTTGTTTTTTTTTATAATTTGTGTAATAATAAAAAATCAAGAATAAAAAATGAAATTATGTCCTTATATGTTTGTATTAGAATAGAAATTTAATTAGAAATTAGATTAAAAATATTTTAATCATACTTTTATGTTCTACAACTCACGCTGATTCACACAGATAAAGTTGCAGAAGCTAAAAATGAATAATACAGAGTTAAGCTCTTTTATCCACTTAATTGTGTTTTTGGTACTAAAACATTATTTTTTTAATTTTTATTTTTAGTATCTAATTTTTAAAATCAATAATTTTAATTCCTATGTTTTTAAAAGACTTAAATTATTTTAAGTAACTATAAATATAACTTTATTTGATTTTAGATATTGTAAATTTTTTTATCATTTTTAAATACTAATATTTTTTAATGTTTTTTAATCTTTATCATTGACTATAGTTTATTTAATAATTACATCACTAACAAAAAAGTAATAATAATAATTAATATAATTAATAATAAAAAATAAATTAAGATAATTAAATTAATTTTAGATTTTGCAATTCAATTAAATAATGTATTTACCATTTAAAAATAAGATAATTACATAATTTATTTTTATGGGTCATCAGTCTCATGTCCTTTTTTTTTCAAGAAAATTGGTGTTGTTTAAAGATAATCTAATCTTTGAATTGAAATATAATTAACATTTTTTGGATTTAAAAGATATTATCTTTATATTTATCAGATATTTAACAAATTTTAAATATAATTAATGGTTTTTGAATATTTAAAAGATATTATCTTTTTATTTAATAAATATTTAACAATTTTCAATTATAATTAACAACTTTTTAGATATGTAAAAGATATCATTTATATATATAATATATATATCAACTTTCAAATATAATAGGTTTGGAATATAAAAAATCTTTAATAGTGTTTAAATATTTAAATAATAGATACTTAACAATCAAGCTCAATTCATGTTGATAAATATTTGAAGGATGTCTTTCTGCACAACTTTATGATGCATTCTTGGTAAAGGGAGTGAGAATGTTTCTCTCAAGGGTATGAATATAATTATGGGTAAAGGAGTTGCCTCCTAAACCCTAATATGTTGTGTTTCATTGTCTATTTCAATTAGTAGATTACAAGATTCTTAACTTTGTAATTGTAGGTAAAGAGGGGTTTATCCTAGAACCCTAATTTGTTGTGTTTGATTGTCTTTGAAAGAAAGATTAAACTCTCTATACTAGTTGTTGAGTTTGTCTATATCTTGATAAAATTGTATGCTTTAGTTGTTCTTGAAGTAGAGATTGTATTGGTTGTGCAAATTTGTGTGGGTTTTGATGAATTGGTATTTTTTTGTTACGAATGTGTTTGTATTATATAGAGAAATTGTGAAAAAAACGAGCTAAGACATAAATAATGAGGACAAGTGTCATTGTGATGGGTGACCTACGCTATAAGATGGAGAGCATGGGTCTGAGTGACATTTGTTAAGTGACTGACCTAGTATGTGAGAAGAAAGAATGGTACTTGATAAACATAAATGGTTGTTAGATGAGGTGCCTAGCATATGACACATGAGCATGACTCTTATAGGCCTAATTTTCAACATAGTAACCTCAAAGAGAATTGTGTAACATGCATCATTTAACAAAATTGGGGGTATAAGGGAGTATATACAGACCAAAGTGAAAATGTTACTAGACCTCCTAAGGGATAGTCAATACAAAAATCTTAATGGTTGTGACTGATCGCACAGGTTAGGACACACAATGTAAGCGTAGTAGTACCTAATGTTAGGGGTGTTCACGGATCAGTTTTGAGCCAAAAAAAGTCATCAAATCCAAAGGCTAAAGCAATGTGTGAATTGGTTTATTATACATCCTTACCAATATTTTAATTTGATATTGTTAAAGGTTTTTAACTCAAACATTGAACATTATTTTTAAAATAAGCAAATTATCTTTAACTATAACTATAATAATAACTTATTTAAAAATAAAGAATACATAAGATTGAAAAGAAGTACATTGAACATTGTTTTTAAAATAAGAAAATTATCTTTAACTATAAGTATAATAATAACATTTAAAAATAAAAATACATAAGATAAAAAGAAGAACGTTATTTAATCGATTAACTATTTTACAATATAGTTTTTTGCTTAAGGAGATTCAAATGTATATATTTAAAACAAAAACTAAAGAAAATGAGATGTATGTAATTGTACTATGTTGGTTACATACATAAAAAAAATATAATATAAATATCAATGAAACACTCCAACTAATAATTATATATATAGAGAGAGATATGTGAAAAACATATAATAACCTATATGCATTAAAAAAATATCAATTTCATTTGAATCGGTTCGATTTTACAAACTTTATCCAAAATTCAATTTGATCAGATCAGTTAAGAAAAAAACATCATCTAGAACAATACAAAAAAGTTCGGTTTTCTTTTTCAGTTTTCGCTAATTTACGTGCCATTAGAAGGCATCATTCTAGCATGGTATGACTAACCACAAAGGATTAAGTAATTTTGCCCCTAGACTACTTTCTAGAATAGTGTTAATACCACATTGCATATATAGTAGTAATTAAGAGTGCAGAAAACTAGTTCAATCATGGTTCAACCATGTTTGAACAATTGAACATTGAACAAATGTTTTAACCTGTTCAATTTTAAAAACATTAATAAATAGATCACGAGATAAAGAATGTCACATACTGCCCGCTCATTATTAGGAGTAGACACTCCCCTACACCATCACTATTTTTCAATTTAAGCAAAGAACAATCTTTACAAAAAAAAATAGCATCACTGTTTTAATCATAATCTTCTCATTTAAACAAAAAATCTATAACTTTTATTATTAATTGCATAGCATATGAAAACACATTCATATGCTTTAGACTTTAGTTGCTAATTTTTTTTACAAATTCAAATCCTAGCATAAACCAAACAATAGAAGTACATAACATGTAACAAGAAATAACTTTATTCATTTCAATATTTAATTTGAATATTCCAAAAGTAGCATAATTCTTCTTCATAAAACATTATTCTTCTTCACAACACTTTTTTATTCTTGGTAACATAGTAAATCTTAAATAGTAGACATGATTTGTTGTGCGAGTGTCTACCTACCACCCTTCAAATCCACCAACAACATTGATTTTTAGAAAAGATAGCAATAAGTTGGTCCTTATTAAGACTCACCTAAGGAGCAGGATGACTCTAAAGACAATAGTTACTAGCCAAATGACCAAGCTTAAGGTAGTGACTAACAACAAATTTTCTTGCTCTACCTTTTTCAGTATCATATTACTTCTACAATGTCTCCCAAACACCATTGGCAATAATGTGTATTGTAGTAATAGTATAGATCATCAGATAAACCATTTAAAATAAAATTCTTACACATGATCGAAGTCATTGTCAATCCATGTCTCAAGTACCTACTATTGAGTATCTATCGAGTTTCTAGTAGAATGGGCTTGTTAGTAATGAGAGGGGAATTAACTTTGTGCACAGTCAAGAAGAATATCTTCTATTTCCATCTCTTGAAATGTACTCTTTCAAACTAAAAGGACTTGCTAAGATGAACTGGAACAATATTGTGTTTGGCAAACATGGCAAAAAATTAGGTGTCTTAAAATAGTTTTAGTAGAGGTTGAACACAAACATAAAAAATTAAGGTTGGGTCATTAGGTCGCTCTCTTTAAGACATTTCATGACCCTACCTAAATTTTGCAACAACATACAACCTTGTTGTCTCCGGGCTAAAACAACCTTCAAAAAACATAGTCATGACACCTCTACATAAAAGAAAGCCCAACAAACCAATACACATTCCCATAAAATAGTTTAAATTTGCTTAGAAACAAAAAATGAAAATGCTTTTTTTTCTCATTAGAACCTCCAAACCAAGTTTTCAGATTTTTCTTCCTCTTTACAACACTTAGGCTCTATAAAACAACGAACCTACTTTTCTTCCCTTAAATAGATTAAATATATAATTTATATTTATTAATTTATTTATTTTTAACAAATCATTCAATATTAAACGTTTCTTATTTATTTGACATCCATTGATGAGAAATTGTATACAACATTTGGGAGTGCATTTGGAATTCTACTTGTTGTACATATAACATCTGAATCATTGATATTTATTAGTGTAGAAAAGACTTTTTATATTGGTGAAATTTGACTTTTTATATTGGTTTTGTAGTTGATGTAGAAATAACTAATGTAAAACGTTTTATTTTTTAAAAAAATTATGCAAAATTATGTTTTTATTTTCGTATAATAGATAGGCCCAACGATTTCGAGTTTGTGGGAAGCTCTGTGAGTTTTCCTTAGATCCCATAGATCAGAAAGAGGCATTTTAGCGACAAAAATTAGCGACTGAGTAGAGTGGTCATTGTTAGCTTATTTAAACTGACAACATTTGAAGGTGATATTTTTTGTGACCGATTTAGTGACCAAAAAATAGGTTAAAAAAGCAATAAAAAGTGACTTTGTTAGTGACTGAATTAGTGACGGAACAGGGAAAAAAACCTTTAACTTTGCGACCAAATTAGCGACCAAAAAAGTTAAAAAAATCTATTAGCGACATAATAGGGAAAACAGAAACCTTTTATTTTGCGACCAAATTAGCAACCAAAAATAAAAAATGTTAAAATGAAACCATTTAGCGACGGAATTAGCGACCAAAAAAATTATTATAAAAAATAAAAAGGAACTGTTAGTTACCGAATTAGCGACGGAATAGGGAACACTTGAAACCTTTAACTTTGCAACCGAAAATAAAATGTTATAAAATAAATAAAAATGGAACTGTTGGTGACTGAATATAAAAAATGTAAAAAAAACAGAGACGGAGTTAGTGACCAGAAATAAAATATTATAAAAAATTAAAAAATGAACTGTTAGCAACCGAATTAGTGACAAAACATGCAACACAAAAAACCTATGACTTTGCGATCAAATTAGCGATCGAAAATAAAAAAATGTTCAAAATAAAATTTGGAATATACAATTGTATTAGCATGCATTTATAATTAAAAGAGTATTTTGAGTATATAATTCTTGTAATGATGGTACTGAAATTCATTTGAAATGAAGTGAGTGTATTTTATAAAATTAAAATAAATATAGTATTTGTGTATTTTAATTATACATAATTTGGTTATTTGTCTAAATAATTGTTTTATTTGTAATTAAATAAATTGTTTGACTCTATATGTCTTCCCATTAGTGTGTTGAAGTTTATTTTACAAGAAGTGAGTATAATTATTTTTAAAATAAAGTAAATTTAGTAATTTTATATTTAAACTTTATATATTTTCTATATTTATCCAAATAATAGTATGTTTAGTGTGTTTCTTTAATTAAATGAGACATTTGACTCTATATTTCTTGTAATTAGGGTGTTGAAGTTTATTTTAAATGAGGTGAGTGTAACTATTTTTAAATTAAAGTAAAGCTAGTAATTTTCTCTTTAAATTTAAGATATTTTCTATATTTATCCAAATAATAGTATGTTTAGTGTGTTTTTTTTATTAAATGAGTCATTTGACTATATACTTCTTATAATTTGGGTGTTGAAGATTATTTTACATGAGGTGAGTGTAATTTTTTAATTAAATGAGTCGTTTGACTTTATATTGCCTATAATTAGGGTGTTGAAGTTTCTTTTACATGAGATGAGTGTAATTATTTTTAAAATAAAGTAAAATTAGCAATTTTCTCTTTAAATTTAAGATATTTTCTATATTTATCCAAATAATAGTATGTTTAGTGTTTTTTTTAATTAAATGAGTGATTTGACTTTGTATTTCTTGTAATTAGGATGTTGAAGTTTATTTTACATGAGGTGAGTGTAATTATTTGTAAAATAAAGTAAAATTAGGAATTTTATCTTTAAATTTAAGATATTTTCTATATTTATCCAAATAATAGTATGTTTAGTAGCAATTTTTTAATTAAATGTGTCGTTCGATTTTATATTTCTCACCTTTTTTAAAATCTTTCCAACACTCCAAATGTAGCTCTACTCCAAATATAATTTAGCAAATCTCTCTTCTTTCCTCCCTTCCCTCTCTTCCTCCCTTGTGTCCTATCACCACCACCACAGTCACCACAGCGTTCCCAAGACCCCGACGACATTCTCCGTCGTGCCTCCACCTGAACCACTCTGACCCACCACCGATCTGCATCTAGCTTCAAATTTGTGAGCAGATCTAGTTTTTCCGACAACAACCCCAGCGTGTCCAACAGTGAGTTGGTTTTCTGATGACGGCCAATGTGTTTCCAGTAGCGAGCTAGTTTTCCGGCGATGACCACAGTGTTTCCAGCAGCAACTTCGTTTTCCAGCGATGACCGAACGTTTTCAATGGCGACCCCACCCTTTTTGGCGGCGACCCCACCCTTTCAAGTACATATTCTTGTTTGCAAACTGTATTGTTATATTTGTTGTATTGTTGTATTTGTTGTATTGTTGTATTGTTGTATTGTTGTATTTGTTGTATTGTTGTATTGTTGTATTGTTGTACTATTATATTTGTTGTATTGTTGTATTGTTGTATTGCTGTATTTGTTGTATTGTTGTACTATTGTATTTGTTGTATTGCTGTATTGTTGTATTGTTGTATTGTTGTATTGTTGTATTGCTATATTGCTGTATTGCTGTATTGCTGCATTGCTGCATAGCTGCATTTTCTGTATTGTTGTATTGTTGTATTGCTATATTTTATGTATTGTTGTATCGTTGTATTGTTGTATTGCTTTATCACTATATTGATGTATTGTTGTATTTGCTATATTGCTGTATTGTTTTATTGCTATATTAATTGTTGTATTGCTGTATAGTTATATTGTTGTAATGCTATAATGCTATGTTGCTGTATTTAGAGACTGCATTGGTATTTTTACTACTTTGTCTTGCATTGTTTTTCTCCTGTTTTCAATACAAATTTTCATAAAACTGTTGTAAATATGTTTAATGAATTGCAATAGAAAGAATAGTATTTTTTTAAAATTATAGAGTCAATTTAAATATTTAATAAAATGTAATATTATAATTGTATTTTGTTAGGCAAAAGGGTACAATATCATGATTGTTGATAAAAACTTACAATCATAATAAAAATACGTATATTACAATTATAGTCGTAAATCATTAAGATTGTAGTGTATCTCATAAATTTGAACCATCATCATATTAATTTTCTAACTTTTATAATTAAGTTTGTTAGTCAAAAGTTTAATTAATCATTAAATTAGATTCTTGTATATTCATTTTGTTATCATTTTAATCCTTCAAGAAGACTAATAGACCCATCACCTAAAAATGGATGAAACCGTCAAAGCATTCTTTTTTTTATATATAATAATGATATATAAATATTCTTACATATTAAATATTTTACTAACATTTTTTTATACCATTTTTCATATCAATATTTTTTTGTCTTTTTGTCAAATGGAACCAAGTGTTCATGGATTGTTTTATGTAATTTTTTTTAACATTCTGATTACAATTTAGGATCTTCTCCAAGTTAAGCTAAACATTCCATTATGTTTGTTCACTCTTATTTATTGTGGTTCTTTGATATTGATGTACATGTAAAGTCATTTCAGAAACAACTTTTGATGCCTTTAATCAATGACTTATTCGTGATCCATGCAACTAGCAATAAAATGGAACAAGAAATCAATAGATGCAACTTATTTTACAACACTTGTAGTCGAAATCTCTTATGCCACCCCCACTGCACTAGATAATAATGATGAACATGGTGATAATGCTTAGGACGGTATCTTCAAGATGATGTACTAGGCAATCATTTTTACAATGTTTAGGATAATTATGTTGATAGTTATTATAATTTTGAATTATTAGTAATCATGTTGCTACTTTTAATTGTTAATGTTTTTATATATAATTGTTTATTTCAAATTTGTTATTGTATGTTATTTATAGTGTGATTAAATTTGTAATTATTGATAAATATTTGACAGGTCCATAATATATATTACTACTTTAAAAGAGAAAGGAAAAAAGAGAAAATTTAGCGACCAAAATATTCGACCGCTAACTCGGTTATGTAGTTTTAATTTTAGCCACCAAAATAGCAACCAATTTAAAAAAAAACACATTAGCGACCGATTTCAACGACCAATATTTTTATTGTATTATATTTTTGAAACATATCAACGACCGATTTTAGTAACCGATTATTTAAATATAATTTAATTTCTGGATTGATTTAACGACCGATATAGGCATCAATTTTCAGTCGTGAATTTCAAACTACATTTAAATATCTAATTATATAGCAACTGAAATTTTCGATTGCTAATTTTGCCACCGAATAAAAGTCGATCGCTATTTCGTTTAGCGACTATGGTTTTAGCCATCGACTGAATTCAGTTGCTAATTCCATCGCTAAAGGTTTTAGCAACCAAATTTCAGATTTAGTGACCAATTTTTGGGATTTAGCAACCGATTTTGCTGGTCGCTAATATTGAATTTTTTTGTAGTGGATCTATGCTTCCATTTTTGTATAAGAGTTAGATCCCACATATCTCGCAGATCTGATGTTGCATTGCATATCTTATAGATCTACACTTCTGAAATAAACAAAAATGAGATGAATAAAAATGAGATGAACAAAAATGAAAAGGCAAAAATATTACCTTATAAGAACAAAAATGACTAAGAGAAAGATGATGGTGTAACAATGGGGATGGTAGTGTCGATAAAGATATGAATGTTGGTACCAATGAAGGTTTCAATCAATAGTGTGAATGATTATTGTTTCAAATGGATGAAATTTTCTCGTACAAGAAATGAATTTTAATTAAGAAAACAATGTGTTGTAACTCGCAAGAATATTTAAAACACTTTTTACATCAGTTGTGTTTTACAGTTGATGTAAAATAGTAAAAAGTACTTTTTGCATTGATTGTAAAAGCAACCGATATAAAAATACTTTTTACATTGATTCTTAAAACACTAATGTAAATAAATACGTGATATTTATAAAAATGTCATTACGTTTTTATTTACATTGATTCTTTAAGAATCGATATGGAAGGACCAACCTAAAATCCTATTTGTGCACCAGTGATTTGTTTGGGTTTGAGTTCTTCCTTATTAAGAACCATTCTTCCTAATAACCTCCCATTGGAGTTCTATATATTTTAACACATCTTTCCTTTTTTTGTATCCTGCGTAGGCATTTTCTTGTAGTTCTTCTCATTGTTACATTCCCATTGCAACAATGTAATATTGACTCTTTGTATTTGAAATTAACATAAAATGTTTCTTTTATTTACAAGCAATTTCTATACCATATTTTAGAAGAAATTTTTACTTCCACTACCATTAGTTTATCTACAACATTGAAGAGGATTGGTTTTTTACCCAAACAAATACATATTGGAATATCAATAAACTAATGCTAAAAGTTAATTTTATTCCAAACTTTGTCATCGAAAAATAGAATGAATAAATGTTATGGATTTTAAAGCAGATCTCACTAGTTAAATCTCCTTTTAAACACAATAGAGGACAAATCCATCAACTAAATTTTTTTCCTATGCGTGAAAAATAGAAGAAGAATGAATGTTTGGTTGAAATTGAAGGAACATAAATGATTGTTATAAAGGTGACAAAATGGGTCGGATCTGGACCAGACTATGTTCAAAAAATTTGGTTCAAATAGAATCGGACCATAATAAGTTCCAAAAATTTTGGCTCAAAATGAACTGGGTCAATTTAACCTAGTATTATTTTATAAAAAAAATGAGCCGAAATTGTTTAACCCAATCCATTTTCTTACCTTGGTTCGCC
The DNA here is from genome assembly GCA_025330945.1 of Mucuna pruriens. Lineage (NCBI taxonomy): Eukaryota > Viridiplantae > Streptophyta > Magnoliopsida > Fabales > Fabaceae > Mucuna > Mucuna pruriens. The sequence goes on from JAENHJ010000068.1 coordinate 368,014, forward strand.
AAGCTGAGCAAGACAACCCATTTTGCCACATCTAGATTGTTGTGTCATTACTCAAACTTGATATTGACTTGTGCTTTGCATAAATTTATAAATAAATCTATATGATATAATTTTGAATTAAAAATTGTTTTAATAAAACTTTAATAGGATGTTTATATTTTTGTCAAATAATTTAGAACTTAGAGAGTAGTTGAAAGAAAAAAATTATCAATGAGTAAAATTAAGAGTGTAAAAAGAGGAAGAAGAAAAAATACCAAAATAAATATATATGATATGATTTTAATAAATTAAAAATAATTTATTTTAAAAAATAATTGTGAAATATTTGTCGACAACTTATGAATTAACAAAGTTGTCAAAGCCACATATAAATTATATAATGATATAGTAATTTTTAATTTAGTTATACTATTGTAGAACCCCAAATCTGTCTAGCCAAATAAACAACCCAATGAAAGGAAGAACTCCAGGGTAGGCCCATTTTACCAAACAACTCAACCAAGGCTCAAGAAGCAGGAAGAACCGAATCGACCCACGAAGAAAAGGCCATCCGACCTGGCCTAGCTTGTCCAGAGAGAAGACTCGGCCACATGCGGCCTAATTAATCAAACATAACCCAAGTCGGATTCAAGAATTCCATCTTAGCTCTGATGGATTCGGCCAGGTTAGTAGAATCAGCCACCTCAGCATAAGAAATGCCACCTCGCAGAAGACCAAGATGCCCCAAGCCATTAGATCCTCCAATGAAGCCATGTAACAGAAATTAGGTCCCCACCTACTAATAGAATGGAAATCCTCACCAATCACAGCAAAGGAACATGCTAGGTCAGCCACTACCCGTGGAAGGCGCTTTGAATTCAGGGAGATCGTGCCACGACTGGGCGAGGGGTCCAACAAACATCAACCTGAGGACCACCAAGGCTAACGAACTTAATTAGAAGGCTAGGGCAGCACCACATGGCAAGATTAGGTGCTCCTTCATCACCCCCCCAAAGGCTATAAAGGGCCCAGCACGAAGAACCTGGGGCCAAGAATTCAAGAGTAAAACATACAGAGCAAAATTGCTGGAGAATTGCTAAGCAACCAGTGATCAAAGGAAAGCATTACAGAAGAACTTCCAGCTACGAGCAAAGGTACCAGTCATCTCTTTAGATACTAGGTAAGCATCTTGGCCAAATTCTAAGCATGCCATAGAAAGCATCCCCTCTCATACTCACAATTAAACTTCAGATGGCAGGCATGTAGCCCGCCTTAACCTAAAACAAGGTCAGTTACACTTCAGATGGCAGGCATGTAGCCCGCCTTAACTGAAACCAAGCCAATTACACTTCAGATGGCAAGCATGTAGCCCGTCTTAACCTAGGACCGAGTTGGCCTCGGTCCCCTATTTCATAGCATAAACTAGTGCATTTCACTTGACTCCAAGTCAGTTGCTGCATATCCAAGTCAGCCTAGCATGCATACTCATAGACACCTAGTCTAACACCGAGGTGGGACGCCTAATGGATAGTTCCAACTTCGAATTCAAACTTGTGAGGGTTGAACGCCCAATGGAAAGTTCAAACCCTACATCTTGGATTCTGGCAGATGCTTAAGGGAATGTCTGACCATACTAAAACAACCACAACACATCCCTAGTAAGGTCCGTTGTCTCAAGGAAGGATGCCTAATGAAAAATCCAACTCTACATTTCATCTCATGCATTTAGAACTACGTAAACTTTGATTCATTTGTGTTAGGAGAGGTACGTAGGAGCAGGAGGCCTACTTTTGTCAAGTTATGCATCCCAAACATTCCAACTCTGTACATACGCATTCCATCGGTTCGAACCAGTCATTAACAATAAAGGTAAAGGTTACGTTGCATGCATTTCATGGGGTAACTACTAGATGGTAAATAGATGAGATGATATAATTTTAAGAAATTAAAAATAATTTATTTAAAAAAAATAATTGTGAAAAATCTGTTGACAACTTATGAATTAACAACGTTGTCAAACTCACATATTAATTATACAATGATATAGTAATTTTTAAATGAGTTATACTATAGACCTTTGTTTAAAAAAAAGTTACGTGAAAAAAAAATCCTCAATTTCACAAAATTTTAATTTCATAGAGTTGGATTCATAAATTAAAGTTACAATTATATTATATCATAAATTTGCTAAAAAAATTAAGATAAACAATTACAACTACTTTTATCTTCGTATAAGTTAAATATATAATATTTTATTTTACATATTTTCATGTGAACATTTTAAAACTTCAGTCCACACTGGCTCCATACCTGAACAATAAAGCTAGTAAGGATATCCAGTAAAGTACCTTAGGACCAGATTCTTAAGGAATTTTACTGGACACTTTACTGGTTCAGGGAGGAGAACTGAGCAGAGCTTAGCCCTCGTGGTCCCTTCGGGGGATACTTATTATATTGACTAACCGGATTCAGTACCTCTATTTCATAGGGTTGAATCCGAGGTCCCCTATTCCCGAGTCTAATGACCTTTAATAGGATTTAAAGGTCTTGTTAGTCCCTATACCCGACCAATGTTGTTGAGCATGAGGATAAAATTGGTGTGAACGAAACATAAGAAAAAAGCTCATGTAATAAAAGAACAATATAGTATATTATTCTAATATAGTTTAATACTCAAATGGATTTTTTGCAATTTTTTTTACATGTGACTTGTTCACTTTTTTCTATGATCCTTTTTAATATTTGAAGTAAGATTGAGTCTTCATGAGAGGATATGAAAAAATTTTCTACCATTGTCTTTCTCCTTAAGAGAGTGTTTGGTAGATAGAAAGTTTTTAATTTCTCAAGAATTTGAAGTTAGTAGAAATTGTGTTAAAGAAAAATTACAACTCACAATAAAAATTTTATAATTTTGTTGAAGAGAATATCATGACAATATACTACTAATAAAATATCATTAGAAAATACAAGGCTTGTGAAATGGGCATCAATTCATAGATATATTCATGTGTTGTTGTTTTCTTATTCAAAATATTTAATAATACCATTTTTTATTTATAACATAGATAAAATAAAGGACAATATATTTACATTTCATGTAACAATAAATGAAATCAACCATACATTTGGCTGGAATTATGTTGCATTGATGCGAGAAGAAAGTAATCAATGATGGAAATTAATACATTTAAATAGTCGTCCAAGTACCCAACAAGCATGCTGAAATTTTATGAATGATTTATTTATTATTAGCATAATTAACTACATATTTATAAAAAAATTATATATTTTTTCATGTTTAAGATACAATTGAAAGTCTCTTATGATATTGATGTAGTAACATTCACAATCGAGACGCAAAACAAAATTTGAATAGAATAACATCTGATTTCTTTCACCCACAAATGGGAATAATGTCAACATGTCTCTTATCTTACATAATGTTTGCAACTACACTTTCATTTTTGAAATTAAACTCACAACTTGAAGGAAGGATTCCAAACCTACACTCACAAGGCCTTTTATCCCAAAAATCATTCTTCAAGACTAACATCTCCACAAAGAGATTAAAGAGGAAATCAAATTAGTTTATTTACATTGCTTACTTCTCTTACAAAATATAAATCAATTCATCTTCTAATTAACATTTTCTATTCAAATAACAAGTCTATAACACCACAACAAATATTGTATTATGAAGAATCAATCATAATTAAAGTTTAAAGATACAAACATCCAAGAAGTCAAAAGACAAGTTATCATTTTTAAATGAAGAAACACCTCCAATCTTAAAAAGCTCTTTAAAGAGGAAGGTAGTTAATAAAAATATTGAGACATATGAAGAGTCAATATTGCTTCAAAGTTTAAAGAGGAGTACACAAAAAGAAAAACACCCTCAAAGTGTCACCTTCAAAAAAAATAAATGTAAAAAATCTGTTTGAATAATAAATTATATTAGATTGATTTACTATATTATCCTTTTATTACATTAATTTTTTTATGTTTTATCCCCACCAATTTAATTTCATTCTTAATGCTACCCTTACCATTTTTATTATATATAATGCACACTATTATACAAAATATTATCTCTACTATTAAACTCATTTTCAACAATTATGGCACAATTAGTCATAATTTTTTAACTTAACTTTATATTGAACAAATTTAAGATATAATATTATTGCAACATTAGTTTAGGAATCTAACTTTATCAAATTAAAATTTTGTGTAATTTTTTTAAAACTTTATCAAATTAAATCATTTTGTTAAAAAAGTTAACATAAATTTTTTTAAACAAAGGTTGATATTACAACTTATTTAAAAATTATTATATCATTGTCTAATTTATCGATATTTTTAAAACTTTCTTTATTCATAAATTCTCAATAAATGTCAATAATCAGTTTTTTAATGGATACTGTAGCCCTACAAAAATCGGCAAAACAAAAAGTGATAGTCAAAAGCAATAGGGCTCACCAGGCTATTTGTAGATTGCGAATGCTGCAGCCCGTTATCCGTCCACTATTGGGAGTGGGAGGTGATCGCTGCTCTGTGAAACTAGCCTCATGCATTCGCTCATGTCACATAATTCAACTCTCAACTTGGAGTAGGCAAACCAGCATATTGCACCCACAGTCCAACCACGTAGGCCCAAGTGTTGTTCCCTCACTTTAAGGCCTCACATGAGTCACAAGCCGGCGTTACTTAGCTCGGTAGGCTAACAACTTTGCCAGAACTTTATGAAGACCTTTTTATTTCATTTTCTTTCTGATGTGAGACATAAGTAAAAAGAAAGTTTTTAGTGTAACGCTAATATGTTTGTATAGATAAGAATATTGAAGAGAAGCATCATTAACCTTAAGGCTTTTGACATAGCATAGAATATCCAAACCTAGCAATAAAAGCTTTATGACACGAACATCCATATTGGTTTAGATTGTACACCATGAATACAGATATATTTTTTTGCTTTAATTCTAGAGCTATGCATTGAGAGCCAAAATATTACTTGGTTAGACCCAATAATTGTCACAAGTTCAGTTCACCCATCTTTAAGATTATAAATGTTTCTGTTGATCTATCTTTCTTTAGTATCAGAAAATTCATTGCATTCTGAAATGGCAATAACAAGATATTCTTTAACCAACACTACAAGAATTTTTTGATTTTGCTACTAATTTTAGGTACCATTTAAATTAGTAGCTAAATCCTAACTAATTAACTATTAATTAACTAGAATATTATTTTTTCTAGCTAAATTGAAGTTATATTCATTTATACTTCTTATTACTACAAATTAGCTAGGAAATAACTACAAATTTTAAAAATTTACTACAAATTAACTAAGATTATTTTCTTAGCTAATTTGCTACTTATTTAATGCTACCATTTAATATTATAGCAAGATTATTTAATTATTTTTACTAGAAATTAGCTACAAAATAACTATTGATTTTAAAATTAGTCCCAAAATTATTTTGTAGCAAATTTTAAATTTTCTAGTAATACAATATCTATCGACTATGAAAAGCTGCAGAGGAAAAATCGTAGGTACAAGATTGTAGTTAGAGTCATGCTAAACTGTTCGTTCTTTATAGACAAAACGTAACTAGTTGAATAGCCTCCATTTTTCTTTCGCAGGGATGAATACAAACATCTAAGTCTAACTACTTTATGTACAAATTACGATCTGTAGTCTTTCCCAAATTAATCCAATCATCCTTTATTTCTTCCGGGGGAAAAAACGTACGCAAGTGTTTTACTTCAAACTAGCCTCTTGCTTATGCTCTACGTCTGAAATAACATGAAACAACAAATTTTTTATAAACTTCTGTGGAGGGCACAAGCTAAGTTTGGTTTCACAAAGCGGCGATTACTTCTCAGGTGAACCTGTTGCTTGGTCCATCATTTTCTATGTTTTGTAAAAATCTATTTTTTTAATGTTTTTGTTGAATTGCAATATCCATTAAAAAATTGTCACTGTCTTCAACCAAGTGTCAAACTCCAATATTTGATTCTTGTATTTTTTTCATTGTTACATAACAGTTTGGAAGGCATTTGGATTTCCTATTGTGATTATTTACCATTACAATATCGTGCTCTACATGAAAGAAGTTAATTTTACAAATTCACTTGACAAATGTTAAATCAACATATAATTATTTCTTATCTATTGCACAAATTTTTTTAAATTAAACTTGGATCGGTTAGATGACAGGATACTAAATAGCTAACCTAAGTCCAATTTTAACTCGGCATTTTAAAAGTGTATTCATTCTCACTAGGTGCTTATGGAGTTGTGGACCAACTAGATAGTCAGATACTAACAAAAACACTTGAGAAGAACTAAGAGTTATATCAAGTAGCTCATTTACCTGACATGAAGAAAACTAAAATACAAAAAATATAAATTAAAAATAAACTATTAATTTACATAAAATTTGTTCAGCACAAACTAATAGAAAAATAATAAAATATATATAATCAATGTGAAATATTAGAAATATTATGGATTAATTTTAAAAAAAGTAAATTAAGAATAAACTATTCTAAAAATAATATTTTATTAAAAACTTAAAATGTAAGGATAAGTTAAAGAAAAAATATCCAACGAGCGTATACCTATGAAAAGTCCAAACAACGAATTGACTTATCACGTCGTTTATTCTTCTTGAAATTTCTTCCTCAATTACGAAGCAAAAATTTCAATAAACTCCAATAAAACTCAACAATGATTCAAATATATAAACAAGAATAACTAAAAATAAGAATTTATAATATATATATATATATAATATTTAATATATATAATATAGATTTAATATTATATATACATAATTAATTATCATTTTATATATATTACAAAAATACATGTTTAGGTCCACAGCGATTCAACTTATTTTTAGTCAAGGTTTAAAAAACTAGCTCACACAAGCCGGTTGGATATGATGTTGTCGATACACCAAATTTAAAGTATTAGTATAAAATGATCATATGATTTATAATATCTTAATATAAATAGTAATTTTAATATATTTTATGAAAATAAATTAATTAACCTTAATCAATCAATTATATTATTTGATTGATTTAACTTTTTTTTCAAACATTGATTGACATAAGTAGTAGATACTTTGATTTCTTAACTAAAAGTTAGAATATTAGCCTTCTATAGAAAAAAAAATTATATTGGAAGAGAAATAATTATCATGTAGGGAGCTTCTCTAATAGAAATTAATCACTACTTTAATATTTCACACATAACTAATGGGTATAAAAAAAAACTTTTTATGTTAATTATTTACATGAATTACTAATAAGAAAATCTGTTTTTTACATATCTTTTTAGTAAATAAATAGTAAAATATATATATTTTGACTTGAATTCTTATATTATTTTTGTTTAGTATTAAATAATTACTTTTTATAATTTATAAAAATATGAAATATTTAAAAATAATATTTATTGAAAGGTAGATAATTTGTTTTTTATAATTTGTGTAATAATAAAAAATCAAGAATAAAAAAAATGAAATTATGTCCTTATATGTTTGTATTAGAAAAAAAATTTAAAGAGAAATTATATTAAAAATTTTCTAATCATACTTTTATGTTCTACAACTCATGCTGATTTGCAGAAACTAAAAATGAATTAAATTAGATTCTTGTATATTACTTTTGTTATCATTTGAATCCTTCAAGAAGACTAATAGACCCATCACCTAAAAGTGGATAGAACTGTCGAAGCATTCTTTTTTTTTTATAGTAATTATATATAAATATTCTTATATATTAAATATTTTACTAACATTTTTTTATATCATTTATCATATCAATATTTTTCTATCTTTTTGTCAAATGGAACAAGTGTTCATGGATTGTTTTATGTAAATTTTTTTAACATTCTGATTACAATTCAGGATCTTCTCTAAGTTAAGCTAAATGTTCCATTATATTTTTTTCTATCTTATTTATTGGTGGTTCTATGATATTGGTGTACATGTAAAGTCAATTCAGAAACAACTTTTGATTACTTTAAAATTTCTTTGAAATTTCTTATCCCACCTCCTACTACACTAGATAATAATGACGATCATGTTATAATAATAATGATCAGTTAAAATATTTCACATAAATTTTTTTAAACAAAGGTTGATATTACTTATTTAAAAATTATTATATCATTGTCAAATTTATGGATGATTTTAGAACTTTCTTAATTCATAAATTCTCAATAAATATTTGACAAATCATAATAATTTTATTTTAAAATTTAATAAAATAATTCTTAATTTTTAAAAAATATATTTTATTTTTAATATAGTTTTTAAATTTTTATAATATATATATATATGTATATATGTTCTCGTTCGAGATGTCATTGTTCTCCTCCGAGACGCCATTGTTCTCGTCCGAGAGCACAGGTAGTGTAGTGCATTCTACTCTTTGATGGTATTCCCTTTAGGTGCGTCCCTTGATCCCTATTTATACATGAACGACCCTCTAGTATTCTCCCTAGCAGACTCTTAACCGTCCCAACTGCCTTCTAACTAACTTTGGGAGTTAAGCATTTGGGCCAGGAAGGGGCTGGTCTAAGTGGACTGGCTTCCTTTGGGCCAAGGTACTCTGTTGGGTTAGGGCGCATCTGTCTTTGGGCCTAGGTCCAGAGGGTGCCAGTTGTCGTGTGGGCCTACGCACATATCAGAGCTCGATCGTCGTGGCCAATCGGTACACAGCCCCTCAAGCTTTTTACCGTATGGAATAAGCTTTAATTCTCCTCTCTAGTCTAAGATGGCCGGGCATGGTTCCCAGTCTTGTTTGATAGGTCGGCTGGTTGGGACTTGGTCTTTCCTTTGGTCGTACCTTGTTATAAGTCGTTCGTGTACGACTTGCTCAGACTCGGTTGGCCGGGATGGATTCTTGGTAGGATTGGACTCGGACTATCCGGTGGGCCGACTACTGCACAACCCCTCATGCGTCGGGTGAAGCGGTAACCAGCCGGGATGGACATGGTCGGCAGGTGTGGACTCAGACTATCCGGTGGGCCGACTGGTACTCAGCCCCTCATGTGCCAAGTGAAGCGATTACCGGTCGGGATGGACTCAGTCAGCAACCGTGGACTCGGACTATCTGGTGGGCCGATTGGTACACAACCCCTCATGTGTCGGGTGGAGCGATAGGTACTTTGAAGTTTCATCCAGTATGAGATTCGATTGGCCGAGCATTTTTTCAACTGTTCGGGATAGGCCTTAAAAAGCTTTTGACATATGTGGATGTGACCGTGTTGATTTGTGGGAGTTTCTCTTTTGCCACTTGGTCTCTCTTGTTTAGAGTGTTCTTTCCTCGGGGGGTCTATGGACCGGTCGTTCGTAGGTCTTTGGTACCCTAAACAGTCTTAATTGACTTGTCTTTGACGGGTCTTTTCTCATCTCGCCTGGAGTGGATCTAGTGATCGGTCGCTCACAGGTCTTTGGTGTCCTGGACAGCCTTGACTAGCTTCTCTCTAATGGGTCTTTCCTCATCTTTCCTGGACGGGACCTATTGGCTGAGTTCCCGGGTCTTTTCTTTTCTCGCCTAGACGGGACCTATTGGCCAAGTTCCCAGGGTCTTTTCGTTTCTCACTGGATAGGACCTTTTGGTTGAGTTCCCATGTCTTTTCTTTTCTTGCCTGCACGGGACCTATTGGCCGAGTTCACATGTCCTTTATTTTCTCGCTTGGATGAGACGTTTTGGCCGAGTTCCCAGGTCTTTTCTTTTCTCGCCTGGGTGGGACCATTTGGCCAAGTTCCCAAGTCTTTTCTTTTCTCGCCTGGGGCAAACCATTTGGCAGGGTTCCTAGGTCTTTTCTTTTCTCGCCTGGGTCAGACCATTTGGTCAGGTTCCCAGGTCTTTTCTTTTCTCACCTGGACAAGACCTTTTGGCTGAGTTCCTGGGTCTTTATTTTCATGCCTGGAGAGACCTTTTCGACCGTCCTTCGCAGGTCTTTTCTTCGTGCATAGAGGGGACTTTTTCGGCCATCCTTTGCAGGTCTTTGTCTTTGTTCCTAGAGGGGACCTTTTCGGTCGTCCTTTGTAGGTCTTTTTCTTCGTGCCTGGAGGGGACCCTTTGGGCCGTCCTTCACAGGTCTTTGTCTTCGTGATTGGAGGGGACCCTTTAGGTCGTCCTTCATAGGTCTTTGTCTTCATGTCTAGATAGGACCTTTTTGGTCGTTCTTCGTAGGTCTTTTATTCTTTGTGTCTGGAGGGGACCTTTTTCCGACCGTCCTTCGTAGGTCTTTTTTCTTCGTGCTTGGAGGGGACCTTTTTTGGCCATCCTTCGTAGGTCTTTTTTCTCCGTGCCTGGAGAGGACCTTTTTTCAGCAGTCCTTCGCAGGACTTTTTTCTTCGAATGCTCTCAAGCTTTGTTCGCGATAAGGAGCCAAAATCCTTTTTTGTGTACCTGCATAAATTGTGGATTATAGTCTTGCATATTTCAATATACAAATATACTTACCGAAGATTCGAGGTTTCTCCTATGGCGTTGTGGGCATGCCAGGCTTGATGGCGGATCTGCGACTTCTCTGGATTTCAAGATTATGCCTTACGCTCCGGTCCTTCTAGTTTTTTTTTTTTGAGAAAGTGCGTGAGTGAAAGAGTGGTGATGAGGGCGATTGATTACTAGAGGCGTGATTGACCGAGAGGAAGGTGATCGAGTGGCAAAATGAGGTGTGGCCGATGAAGAGGTGAAATGATGTGTGACCGACCGAGAGATTAATAGTTATTTGGTACTTCCTTATTATAGCAAGTGGTATTAGCTCAGTTGGTTGGTGTATTGATCCTTTCTTAGATACTCTTAAGGTTGAGGGTTCAAGCCTATCAATATCTAGCTTGAGCAATGACAAAGCAACTTGTTGGTCATCTGATTTCAATCAAACTTTCATTCATCTTTCATGCTGAGGGAAAAATAAAAGTCAGTTCATGGATTTAACCTCTATTTATTATGTTTAAATATTTATTGTCTAAAATCCTAAACATTTATTCAGTTTACTTTTTTGCACATAAAGTCGGGAATAAAATTAACTTTTGATTAATTTATTGATATTCTAAAACGTATTTATTCGGTATCAAAGTAAAATGAAAAAATGAAAAATCTCTTCAATATTGTAGATAAATCATTGGTAGTTGAAGTAAAAGTTTCTTCTAAACTATATGGTATATAAAATACTCACAAATAATGTGAATTTCAAATATAAAAGAGTCAACAATATTATTGTTGTAGTGGGTATGTAACAATGAGAAAAACTACTAGAAAATGCCTATGCAAGATGTGAGAAAGGGGGATAGATATTGAGTGCATCAAAATATATGGCACTTTGCTGAATGTCAGTAACCATTTTTTTAATGGATATTGCAACCATACAAAAACTGGCAAAACAAAAAGTGATGGTCCAAAGTAACAGGATCACTAGGCTATTTGTGGATTATGTATGTTCTAGCCCATTATTCGTCCACTATTGGGAGTGGGAGGTGATCGTTGCTATGTGAAACTAGTCTCACGCAATACCCTCCATTCTAAGAACCAAGAGACATGGGCCTTCGCTCATGTCACATAATTCAACTCTCAACTTGGAGCAGGCAGGCCAACATATTGCACCCAAATTCCAACCAAGTAGGATTAAGTGTTGTTCCCTCACTTTAGGGCCCTCACATGAGTCACAAGCCGACATTACTCAGCTCGGTAGACTGACAACTTTGCCAGAATTTTATGAAGAATTTTTTGTTTCATTTTCTTTCCGATGTGAGATATAAGAAGAAAATTTTAGTGTAACGCTAATATTTTGGTATAGATAAGAATATCCAAGGGAAGCATCATTAACCTTAAAGCTTTTGACATAACATAGAATATTCAAACCTAGCAATAAAAGCTTTATGACATGAATATTCATATTGGTTTAAATTGTACATCATGAATACAGATTTATTTTTCTGCTTTGATTCTTAAGCTATGCATTGAGAGCCAAAATATTACTTGGTTAGACACAATAATTGCAACAAGTTTAGTTCACACATCTTTAAGATTATAAATGTTTCTGTTGATCTATCTTTCTTTAGTATAAGAAAATTCATCGCATTTTGAAATGGCAATAATAAGATATTCCTTAACCAATAGCTATCGACTATGAAAAGTTGCAGGTAAAAATCATAGGTACAAGATTGTAATTAGAGTCATGCTAAACTGTTCATTCTTTATAGACAACACGTAACTAATTGAATAGGCTCCATTCTTTCGCAGGGATGAATACAAACATCTAAGTGTAACTACTTTATATGAAAACATAATGTACAAATTATGATCTGTAGTCACTATCTTCAACCTAGTGCCGTACTCCAATATTTTGATTCTTGTGCATAACAATTGGTAGCGCATTTGGAATTCTAGTTGTACATACAACATCTAAATCGGTGATATTTATTAGTGTAGAAAAGACTTTTATATTGGTTAAAATTGACTTTTTATAATGATTTTGTAGCTGATGTAGAAATAGCTGATGTAAAAAGTTTTATTCTTTAAAAAAAGTTATTCAAATTTTTATGTTTTTGTTTTTGTATAATAGATAGGCTCAACAATTTTGTATTTATGGGACGCTCTGTGAGTTTGCCTTAGATCCCATAGATCTACGCTTCCGTTTTTGTACAAGAGGTAGATCCCACATATCTTTTAAATCTGATATTGCATTTGCATATCTTATAGACCTACACTTTTGAAATAAACAAAAATGAGATGAACAAAAATGATAAAGGGAATTAAAAAGAAAAAATATTACCTTATAAGAACAAAAATGACTAAGAAAGAGAAAGACAATGGTGTAACAATGAGGATGGTAGAGTAGACAAAGATATGAATGTTGGTACCAATGAAGGTTTCAATCAACAGTGTGAATGAGTATCATTTCAAACAGATGAAATTTTCTCGTAGAAGAAATGAGTTTTAATTGAGAAAACAAAGTGTTGTAACTCACAAGAATATTTTAAAAACTTTTTACATCAGTTGTGTTTTACAACCGATGTAAAATACTAAAAAGTACTTTTTGCATTGATTGCAAAAGTAATTGATATAAAAAATACTTTTTACATTGGTTCTTAAAAAACCAATGTAAATAAATTAGTGATATTTATAAAAATATCATTACATTTTTATTTACATTGATTCTTTAAGAATCGATATACAAGGACCGATCTAAAAACCTATTTTTGCACTAGTGATTTATTTGGGTTTGAGTTCTTGCTTATTAAGAGTCATTCTTCCTAATAACCTCCCATTGGAGTGCTATATATTTTGACACATCTATCGACTTTTCTTGTATTCTGCGTAGGCATTTTCTTGTAGTTGTTCTCATTGTTACATTACCTTTGCAACAATGTAATATTGATTCTTTGTATTTGAAACTCACACAAAATGTTTCTTTTATCTACAAGCAGTTTCTATACCATATTTTAAAAGAAATTTTTACTTCAACTACCAATAGTTTATCTACAACATTGAAGAGGATTGGTTTTTTACCCAAATAAATACATATTGAAATATCAATAAACTAATGCCAAAAGTTAATTTTATTCCAAACTTTGTCATCCAAAAATAAAATGAATAAATGTTATGGATTTTAGAGCAAATCTCACTAGTTGAATTTCCTTTTAAACGCAATAGAGGACAAATCCATTAACTAAATTTTTTTCCTATGCGTGAAAAATAGAAGATGAATGAAGGTTTGGTTGAGATTGGATGAACATAAATGATTGTTATAAAGGTAACACAATGGGTGGGGTCTGAACCAGACTGGGTTCAAAAAATTTGGTTCAAATAGAATCAAGCCATAATAAGTTCCAAAAATTTTGGCTCAAAATGAATTGGGTCAATTTAACCAAGTATTTTTTTATTAAAAAAATTGAGCCCAAATTGTCTAGCCCAATCCATTTTCTTACCTAGGTTCGCCAAGCTAAGCAAGACAACCCATTCAACCCACTTAGCATAAAAAAGTATGAAGAGTTGCTACTTAGTATTTACTGAAAGGTAAGCTCAAAAATACACTCACTTCATTTAAAATGAATTTCAATATCATCGTTACAAGAAATATATACTAAAACTACTTTTTTAATTATAAATACACGCTAATTCAATTCCAAATTTCAACTTTTTTATTTTTTCTGTTCTGTTGCTAATTCCGTCGCTAACAATTCCTTTATTTTAAATTTTTTAACATTATATTTTTGGTTGCTAATTATTTTTTTATTTTTACATATTTCTATTTTCGATTGCTATTTGAGTCGCAAATATCAATTTCCCCCTCTTATGTCTTTAATTCTATTGCTAAAAATTCCTTTTTTTATTAATTTTTAAATGTTATACTTTTGATCGCTAATTTTTTTTTAATTTAATGTTTTTACTTTCAATTGCAAATTTCAAAGTTTTGTTTTTCCTGTTCCGTCGCTAACAATGACGGCTGTGTTCGGTCTTTAATTTCCGACGCTAAAACTGATTTTTCTTGTCATGAAAATTAAAAACCAAATTCACCGAAACCTTTTTTGTTTTGAAAATGAATATATAACTATTTCAAAATTAAGTTAAAAACCATTTCAATCAAATGTATTTTGTTTTAAAAATTACATTTGAAAACTAAAAGTTAAAAACTTATAACCACTCCAAATGAGACCTAAGTAAACCAAAAGTTTTGAATAGCACCATTGTTAGTAAAAAATGTAGAAAGACAAGAGGAAGAAGAAGGTTGAGAATTGACAAATAATCAAAAATCTTGGTAAAAATGTAAAAAGAAAAATCAAAAAAAGAAAAAAAAAGAAAAGATGGAGAAGGAAAAATTAAATACTAAGAAAATTGAAAATCTCTGTAAAAAAAAAGCCTCACATTTGTTTCGTCTTTGCCCACAATTCCAAATAGTACTTTCAAATTGGAAAAAAAAAAAAGGAAGAAGAAAAAAAGAATAAAAAAAATAAAATTAAGAAAATAAACAAAAAATTTAAGGAAATAGAAAATTTGAGTGTTGCAGAAAAAAAATACACACGACTGTAAGTAAAACCTTTGATTGTTGGTCAAACACGTAGGAAAAATAATTTAATTTTGATGAGGGAGTTTTTGATGATACTAAAAGAGTATTTTATGCAAGAATTAAGTTATTACTTAACAAATTTAATTTTGATTTTTTAAGGGATGAGATAAATTAAGAAGTACCTTTTTGTATTATTTATTTATTTAAATAAAATGTATTTTTCTTTATTAAATGTATTTATTTATTTTTATTAGAATAGAAAAAATTAAATTGGTCTAATTTAGAACCGTTCGATAAAATCGAATCTTACATATGTTAGAAATATATCAAGAGATAAATAATTGGCTTGATCCTTAGATTTTTTAAGGCTTTAAAGGAGTCGTATGAAGTGAGAATCTCATGTACAATTCTAGAGATGAGAACAATAATGGTATCACTGTCTAGGATTATTTAACAGTTTAAGTATAATTGATATAATTGATGCTCAACCAAAATATGATTTTTAGGGTTGGGATTTATGGTGTCAACCTATGGGTTTCATTGTTTTCCTAATTTCTTCCCTAGCAAAATGTGAAAGATTACCTTTTGATTTACTAGAAACCGAAAAAGAATTAGTAGTAAGTTATCAAACCAAATATTCATGTATCAAATTTGGTTTATTTTAAGTTGCTTCCTATTTAAACCTATTGATTTATTCCTTATTTGTAATAGTTCTTTACTATCTGCATCACTTTTTCAAAGGTCAAGTAGCAACAGATCATTGTATGTTATGCATGACCTTATCAATGATCTAGCTCAATGGGTGGCTGGAGAGTCCTGTTTCAAGTTGGACAATAATTTTCACTCTGACAGACAAAAGACACAGAAAATTACCGAAAGGACTCGGTATGCATCTTACATTGGTGGTGAATATGATGGTACTCAAATGTTTCAAGCCTTTAAAAAAGCCAAGTCCTTAAGAACATTCCTCCCTCTAAAGCACCCAAGGCTAGAAGAATGGTCCTACATAACTAATCATGTTCCTTTTGATTTGTTGCCTGAGTTAAGATGCTTAAGGGCATTATCATTAAGTGGATATTTCATCAGTAAGCTTCCTAATTCGGTAAGCAATTTGAATCTTCTACGCTACCTGAATCTTTCTTGTACTAACCTCAAACTGTTGCCAGAATCAATCTGCAGTCTATGCAATCTGCAAACATTACTACTGAGAGATTGTTTTAATCTTGAGAATCTGCCATCAAACTTGAGTGATTTGATCAACCTACGTCATCTAGATATCACTAGAGCACATTCTTTAACAGGTATGCCCCATGGCATTGGTAATTTGACACACCTTCAAACTTTGTCAAATTTTGTGGTAGGCTCAAGTGGGATAGGAGAATTGATGAAGCTGTCAAATATTCGAGGAGTACTTTCAGTGTCCAGGTTAGAGAATGTGACCGATCCTCGAGAGGCAAGTGAAGCTAAGTTAAATAAGAAGGGAGGCATTGATGTGCTAAAGTTGAAATGGAGTTGTTGTATGGATAATCAGTCACCCATTGGAAGAGCAAAAGAAGTGCTTCAGATGCTACAACATCACAAAAGTCTTGCAAAGCTTACTATTAAATGCTATGGTGGTACATGTTTCCCAAAATGGATAGGAGATCCATCCTACAAGAGCCTAGTGTTCTTAAAGTTGAAAGATTGTGCACATTGTACATCTTTGCCAGCACTTGGAAACCTCCATGCCCTCAAAGAACTTCACATCATTGGTATGAAAGAAGTATGCTGCATTGATGGTGGGTTCTATGGTAATGCTTGCTTAAAACCTTTTCCGTCCTTGGAGAGACTACACTTTATGGACATGGAAAAATGGGAAAATTGGTTCCTCTCTAACAACAATGAGCAGAGTGACACATTTTCTTCTTTGCAGCAGCTTTTCATTGTGAGGTGTCCCAACCTTTTGGGAAAACTACCAGAAAATCTCCCTTGTCTTAAACATGTAGTAGTTAAAGAATGTGAACAATTGCTGGTAACCATTTCAAGCCTTCCGATGCTCTACAAACTAGAAATTGAAGGTTGCAAAGGCTTAGTCCTTAATTGTGCAAATGAATTCAATTCACTGAATTCCATGTCTGTTTCAAGAATCTTGGAGTTAACACTATCAATGGAGAGGTTGGTAGAGGCATTCAAAAATGTACAAGAACTCAAAATTGTCAGTTGTGCTCTTGATGAAATAGTTCTTAATGATTTATGGGGAAATGAAGTTTGGCTTGAGAAGAATCCACATGGTTTGTCATCCATGCTCAGATTAATTGAGATAAGAAATTGCAATGCCATGAAATCTATACCTAAAGTACTAATGGTCAACAACCATTTTCTTGAACACTTGTACATATGTAACTGTGATTCTCTAGTCTTTGTCACAATGGATCAACTGCCTCCCTCTCTGAAATCATTGGAGATATCGAATTGCAAGAACTTGAGATGTTTACTGGATAACGGAGCAAGCTCTTCTTCATCAATAATTATGCATGATGACAATGTACAGCACAGTGGCACAATCATTTCTCATTTGGAGTATGTATACATTGGTTGGTGTCCATCTCTGACTTGCATTTCAACAAGTGGTGAGTTACCTGAATCTGTCAAACTTTTGTTCATTTGGAACTGTTCAGAGCTATCATGTTTATCAATGAAAGGCAAATTACCAAAAAGTCTTGAAAAACTGGAGATTCAATCCTGTCCAAAGCTAGAGTCAATAGCAAACAGGTTGCACAGAAACACCTCCTTGGAATCTATTCAGATATGGAACTGTGAAAACCTCAAATCCCTCCCTGAAGGATTGCATTTCCTTGTGAATTTAAAGGAGATCAAAATCATTGGTTGTCCAAGTTTGGTTTCCTTCCCAGAAGAAGGTTTGCCCACCTCTAGTCTGACACAACTTTGCATCATGAGCTGTGAGAAACTAGTGGCCCTTCCAGTCTGCATGCACGATCTCGACTCCCTCCAATAGCTGGAGATAGGATACTGTCCTATCATTCAATATTTTCCTGAAATAACCTTTCCAGACAACTTAACATCCCTTTGGATCGATGACCATAATGCCCTTGAAGCAATGTTCAACTGGGGTTTATACAAGCTCTCTTTTCTTAGGGACCTCACCATCATAGGTGGAAGTTTGTTTATGCCACCTAAAAAGCTGGGGACAATGCTTCCATCCTCTCTAACTAGCCTCACTATTCAATGTTTTCCACACTTGGAAGACCTGTCATTAGAGGACTTTCATAAACTTACCTCTTTATCTACCCTAACCCTAAGAGATCTCTCAAATCTAAAATTCCTACCACATTTTAAATACCTTACCTCTCTTAAAGAACTTTCAATTTATTACTGTCCCAAGCTCTCATGTTTACCAAAAACTGGCCTTCCTTCCTCACTTTGGGAGCTAAATATACAAGACTGCCCTTTTCTGAAAGAACGGTGCAGGAAAGATAAAGGGAAAGACTGGTTGAAGATTGCAGACATCCCTTATGTTGAGATTGATGGCAAATTTATCTATGACTCTGATTGAATTTTGCATAGCTTTATCGTAAGGTAAAACTTAGAAGATGAATTAAATTATCACTTCTTCCACCATATTATTTACCAGAACCAAATCTTTCTCTATGTTGTTTTTCATAACATGATTTTAGTTTCTTCAAACTTCCCTTCTTCAATCACAGATTTACCACAGTAGAATATATGTCACCCTAATGAGGGTACATGGGTAATGAATCATCCCTGGTCCCTGGTATGGAATCTTAGATGTTCCCTTGAATCTAAGTTACAGCAACCAAAATAGATCATACCATTTTATAATCAACATGAAGGAAATTTATGGTCAACACTTTGATATCTTTCATTCAGGGAGTCTTGTGTAATAATTCTTTTGAAAGCAACCATCACATAGTTTCAAAATAGACTGTATCTCTAAAATCTGAACCTAACTTGGTAAACTTAAAAGAGCAGATATATGTACCTGACTTAGAACTTCATTGCATCTGTCTTTCTAAAAGAGAAATATTCTGCTTGTTTGTAGAAGAGGTCGAATCAACTTCTCTAAAAGTCCTCTGCTCATGCCTTCCACGTAATTTTTGGCTTACAAATTCAATCTGATAACAGCATTGAGAGAGGCATAATCATAATAAAAACCAACATATAACTTCCAACACAAAAGTAGCTACTAGCTAGAAATATTTCAGTAGAATGTTAGATTTATTACTTGAGACCAGGGACTTTGAATTTATTTCAAAAGACAAAGCTCTATAATTTATTTTTTAATTTATTATATGATAATTTCGTCTTCAAC
Source organism: Mucuna pruriens (assembly GCA_025330945.1). Classification (NCBI taxonomy): domain Eukaryota; kingdom Viridiplantae; phylum Streptophyta; class Magnoliopsida; order Fabales; family Fabaceae; genus Mucuna; species Mucuna pruriens. The sequence continues at coordinate 387,363 of JAENHJ010000068.1, forward strand.
TAATTATCATTCTAATGACAGATTTCAGGAATTCTTCCTTTTGGTATTTGACGTAAGGTTTGAGACTTCATTCCAAATTCCAATCTACAAGCAGCTTGCAGTTCTCTGTCCTTAAATCCTTGTTCTGGACTAAGCATCAAATTCATATATATATTCAAAAGATGTGTACTATATTATAGCATGAAGATGTATTTCCATACAATATACATAGTCCATTACACTGTATATTCCATCTTCAAATAGTTGCATTGAAAACAATGTAGTCTTCCTTATAAAATTGTTTGGCTTTGTTTATCCTTGTTGTAACAAATGGCTGAAATATCAAACTCTCTTTCATTCAAATTGAATCTCTACAAAGGTATTTAAAGAGTCAAATCAAAATCAAATCTAGAATATCATAAAATCTACCTTATTTATTAAGGCATTAAAAGAAACCTAATCAAATATATTCAAATCTCCTATATTTCAAACTAGCGTTAGAAATATAATCAAATCTCCAAAAAATAAAATCTCTAAAACAAGGTTGAAAATTCACACCCGAAATCAGCATTGAACTAGCCCAAATTATTACAAATTAAAAGGTTCAAAACACTTAATTAAAAAGCTAAAATTATATTAGGAACAAGGCAAAAAGGTAGGTCTTGTTCCACTTGAATGAAATGGCCAACATGGACTCTTCTTCTCCACATTGGGCTTGAGTTTATTTGTGTTGATCTCCTCTTCATGAAAAGCAACTTGTCTCTCTTAGGTCCTCTTTAGCCCAATTGAGTTTAATGTTCTCCTTAGCTCATAGCCCCTAGTAAAGGGCCTCGTCGAATTTTTTTGTGTTTTCTCTTTAAATATATTATACTTGACATCCAGACTGTATCATTTCAGCTTTTTATCAAGCACAAGACGTTGAGACTTCAGTTCTTTATAAAGTACAAATTCTTCTGCAAAAGCTCCATTTTTTCTCGCTTCATCATTAGATATCTTTTAAAATCTTTAATTAAAATTTAGTTTCATCTGTTACTAAACTCTTAATTTTTTTTTTTAAATATCATTTCATCTCTTACTTTACTCTTATTTAAATCTTTTCATATCATTCCATTACTTATATATATATAGCCAAAATTGTCTAGCCTAATCCATTTTCTTATTTTGGTTGGTCAAGCTCAGCAAGACGACCCATTTTGTCACATCTAGATTGTTGTGCCATTACTCAAACTTGATATTGACTTGTGCTTTGCATAAATTTATAAATAAATCTATTTGATATGATTTTGAATTAAAATTTATTTTAATAAAACTTTAATATGAGGTTGATATTTTTTTTCAAATAATTTAGAATTTAGAGAGTAGTTGAAAGAAAAAAAATTATGGATGAGTAAAATTAAAAGTGTAAAAAGAGGAAGAAGAAAAAATACCAAAATAAATATATATGATATAATTTTAAGAAATTAAAAATAATTTATTTAAAAAAATAATTGTGAAATATTTGTTTACAACTTATGAATTAACAAAGTTGTCAAAGTCACATGTAAATTATTCTATGACATAGTAATTTTTAAATGAGTTATACTATGAACCTTTGTTTAAAAAAGTTTTACGTGAAAAAATTCCTTAATTTCACAAAATTTAAATTTCATAGAGTTGGATTCATAAATTAAAGTTACAATTATATTATATGATAAATTAAATATATAATATTTTATTTTACATATTTTTATGAGAACATTTCAAACTTCAGTCCACGTACCCGACCAAAGTTGTTGAACATAAGGATAAAATTGATGTGAACAAACATAAGAAAAAAAGTTCATGTAATAAAAGGATAATATAGTAAATTATTTTAATATAGTTTATTACTCAAATGGATTTTTTACAATTTTTTTTACGTAAAACTTGTTCACTTTTTTCTTTGGTCCTTTTTAATCTTTGAAGTAAGATTGAGTCTTCATGAGAGGATATGAAAAAATTTTCTATCATTATCTTTCTCCTTAAGATAGCGTTTGATAGATAGAAAGTTTTAAATTTCTCAAGAATTTGAAGTTAGTAGAAATTGTCTTGAAGATAATATAATGACAATATACTAATAATAAAATATATTATAAAATACAAGGCCTGTGAAATGGGCATCAAATTCATAGATATGTTCATGTGTTGTTGTTTTCTTATTCAAAATATTTAATAATATCATTTTTTATTTATAACATAGATAACATAAAGGACAATACATTTACGATTCATGTAACAATAAATGAAATCAACCATACATTTGGTTGGAATTATGTTGCATTGATGCAAGAAGAAAGTAATCAATGATGTAAATTAATACATATAACTAGCCGTCCAAGTACCCGACAAGCATGCTGAAATTTTATAAATGATTTATTTATTATTAGCATAATTAACTACATATTTATAAAAAATATATATATTGTTTCATGTTTAAGATATAATTGAAAGTCTCTTATGATATTGATGTAGTAACATTCACAATGTTTGATGGAGACACACAACAAAATTTGAATAGAATAACATCTGATTTCTTTCACCCACAAATGGGAATAATGTCAACATGTCCCTTATCTTGCATAACCTTTGCAACTACACTTTTACATTTGAAATTAAACTCACAACTTGAAGGAAGGATTCCAAACCTACAATCATAAGGCCTTTTATCCCAAAAATCATTCTTCAAGACTAACCTCTCCACAAAGAAATTAAAGAGGAAATCAAATTAGTTTATTTATATTGCTTACTTCTCTTACAAAATATAAATCAATTCATCTTCTAATTAAATTTTCCATTCAAATAACAAGTCTATAACACTACAACAAATATTGTATTATGAAGAATCAATCATAATTAAAGTTTGAAGATATAGACATCCAAGAAGTCAAAAGACAAGTTATCATGTTTAAATGAAGAAACACATCCAATCTTAAAAAGCCCTTTAAAGAGAAAGGTAGTTAATAAAAATGTTGAGACATATGAAGAGTCAATATTGCCTCAAAGTTTAAAGAGAAGTAAAAAAAAAAAAAAAACACCCTGAAAGTGTCACCTTCAAAAAAATAAATGTAAAAAATCTATTTGAAAAATAAATTATATTAGAATGATGTACTATATTATTCTTTTATTACATAAACTTTTTTATGTTTTATCCCTACCAATTTAATTTCAATCTTAATGCTACCCTTACCATTTTTATTATATATAATTCACACTTTTATACAAAATATTATCTCTACTATTAAACTCATTTTCAACCACTTTTGTACAATTAGTCATAATTTTTTAACTTAACTTTATTTTGAACAAATTTAAGATATAATATTATTGCAACATTAGTTTAGGAATCTAACTTTATCAAATTAAATTTTTGTGTAATTTTTTTTAAAACTTTATCAAATAAAATCATTTTGTTAAAAAATTTCACATAAATTTCAGAACTTATTTAAAAATTATTATATCATTGTCTTATTTATCGATTAATTCATAAATTCTCAATAAATATTTGACAAATTACAATAATTTTATTTTAAAATTTAATAAAATTATTTTTAATTTTTAAAAATTATATTTTATTTTTAATATATTTTTCAAATTTTAATTATATATATATATTAAACTCGCGCAATTATTTGTCAATATCTAGCTTGAGCAATGACAAAGCAACTTGCTGGTCATCTAATTTCAACCAAACTTCCATTCATCTTTAACGCTGAGGGAAAAATAAAAGTCAATCCATGGATTTAACCTCTATATATTGTGTTTAAATATTTATGAACATAAATCTTAAAGAATGAAAAATGAAGGAAATTCAACTAGGGAGATCTTGTCTAAAATCCAAAACATTTATTCATTTACTTTTTTGCACACAAAGTTTGGAATAAAATTAACTTCTAATTAGTTTATTTATATTCTAAAATGTATTTATTCGGTATCAAAGTAAAAAGAAAAAAAATCTCCTCAATATTGTAGATAAATCATTGGCAGTTGAAGTAAAAGTTTCTTTTGAACTATATGGTATATAAAATACTCACAGATAATGTGAATTTCAAATATAAAAGACTCAACAATATTATTGTTGTAGTGGGTATGGAACAATGAGAAAAACTACTAGAAAATCCCTACGCATGAGAAAGGGGATAGATATTGAGTGCATCAAAATATATGGCACTTGGCTGAATGTCAATAACCAATTTTTTAATGGATATTGCAACCCTACAAAAACTAGCAAAACAAAAAGTGATGGTCCAAAGCAAAATTAGCTTCTTAGAGAATCTAGAGTTTGGAGTCAAAAGCTGAAAATTTAATTTAAAAGGAATAAGAGGTCTTCCAGATTAGAGAATAAAACAGGATCTGATTTTAGTTATGTCTGTTGAATCTGATTTTAGTTAATTGTATCTTATCATACTTTGTCCCTATAAGCCAATATCCAATACTTTGTTGGAAGGTTTATGGCTGAATTTTCAGCATTGAAAACAGAAAGGGTAAGTGGTGTGTAGCTTCTAACAACTCACTCTGTAGTATACGAAACAAGAAGTACAACAATGGAGTGTGTCTTAGCCTGAGCCTTCTCAGGACAATGTGTTTGCACAAGGAGAGTAGCTTTGAAGGATTGTTCTAACACCATACCCATTATGGTCAAATTGTTGATGAGGATCTCAGAAAACTACACTCAGTATGCTATGTCATTTCTATGGTCTGTGTGCAAACTTGCCCAAGACGAGTGCTCCTCTATTGTTGTTGATGCAGGGTTTGCTGCAAAACTCCTACTTGTGGTTCAAAGTGGTTGCAATCCCTTATTGAAACAATAGTCTGCTGAGCTTTTAAAGCTGTGTAGTTTAAATTATTCAGGTACCATCTTCATTTCCAAGTGCAAGCTTACCAGAATCATCCAATGATCATGCAGTTCATCAATCTAGTGGTGTCAACAATTTGTAAATTTCTGGGGCAAGAGTAGTAAAGTAAGGATCACGGCATCTCAAGATTCTCACTTCTGATAAATGTATGGTTGCTACAAGTGAATACAATTAATGGTCACAAAATGGTCATAAAACATATTTTGAAGTAGTTTAATGAACATGTGAAGACTTTCTCTGATTTGGCAGTTAATTTTAGGAAAATATTCATATCTGAACTTTTTGGATTAGCATTGAAGCACGCTCTGGGAAGTAATGTAGAGTCCATTTATGTGGAGGAGCTTGGGAATACATTATCAAGAGAGGACATATATAAGATTCTTGTAATTGATCAAATGGAGGGTGCAATAGAGGTGGATTGGCGAGATTTCTTCCCATACTTGAAGTGGATTCCAAATAGGTGCATAGAAATGAAAATTCAGAATTTGCATTCCCGCAAAAAAGCTGTCACGGAGGCCTTGATGAATGAGCAGAAGAAGAGAATGGCTTTGGGAAAGGAAGTAAATTGTTATTTTGACTACCTGGTATCCGAAGCTAAAGAACTGGCCGAAGATCAAACTTACATGCTAATCTAGGAGACCATTATTGAGACATGTAATACTACTTTAGTTACAACAAAATGGGCTATTTATGAACTTGTCAAAGACAAAACTCATCAGGAGCGTCTGTGTGAGGAGCTCCAAAATGTAAGTGGACATGAAAAAGTTACAGAAGACCAATTAGCTAAGCTACCTTAATTGGGGGCTGTATTCCATGAAACATTAAGGAAGTATAGTCCAGCTCCAATTGTGCCACTAAGATATGTTCATGGGCATCTCGAGACCACGGAACTATAATAATGACGTGGGGTTGAGGTGCAAGTCTCTCCTGTATACATACCTTTAGTATTTTGATTCCAACAATTGATTTGAATGAAGAAGAATCATAATGTGGATATCGACACACCTAGCTTCAGTGCGGGTTATTATTTTAGTAAGCCCCAATAAGAAGATACTTAAGTTTTCTATACTACTCTAGGGTTATATATGGATGTAGAAGTCATGATGTTGTTGGATAAAGATACTTCTTAGGAGAATGATCACACGGTGATGATGGAGCATGCAATTTCAATTGTAATTGTTGAGGAGTTTCTCTGCTTCAAGCCTTCTTTTTATTTTCTTCCTCTCTGGATCTTTTAGAGGCCTCCAATTTTCCATTAAAAATACTGGGAATTTTGCTTTTGATCTCAAACATGTGGAGAGACTAGAGAGCCTGTGACCGTCAATTTTTATGCGTACCATGGAATTTTTCATGTTAAAAAGGGACCGAAGTGTAAGGTATAGTCCTTAAGTGAAAATCCTAAAGCCACGAAATTACAAACCCGATAACGGTCGGCCAGAAAAGGTCAGTCTCGGGGTATGATAAAATTATAAGCCCGGTAACGAATGGCTAGAAAGGCCAGCCCAGGGGCACAAAATTACAAACTCGATAATGGTTGGTCAGAAAAGGTCAGTCCGGGGGAATGATGAAATTATAAGCCTGGTAACGAACGGCCGGAAAAGGCCATCCTGGGGACACGACGAAGTTATAAGCCCGATAACGGATGGCTGAAAAGGCCAACCCGGGGCACGGAATTACAAACCCAATAACGGTCGGCCGGAAAAGGTCAGTATGGAGGTATGATGAAATTATAAGCCCGGTAACGGATGGCTGGAAAAGGCCAGTCCGGGGGCCACGAAATTACAAGCCCAGTAACGGATGGCCGGAAAGGCTAGCCCGGGGCATGAAATTACAAACCCGATAACGGTCGACCAGAAAAGGTCAGACTGGGGGTATGATGAAATTATAAGCCCGGTAACGGATGGCCGGAAAAGGCCAGGGGCACGACAAAGTTATAAGCCCAATAACGGACGACCGGAAAGGCCAGTCCGGGTATGATGAAATTATAAGCCCGATAACGGACGGCCAGAAAAGGCCAGCCCGAGGGCACGACGAAGTTATAAGCCCGATAACGGTCGGCTGGAAAAGGTCAATCTGGGGGTACGATGAAATTACAAACCCGTTAACAGATGACCAAAAGGGTCAATCCGGAGGTGCTACTAACCCGATAACGAACGGCCGAAGAGGCCAGTCCGGGGCTACGAACTACAAACCCTGATAATGGACTACCGAAGAGGTCGATCCGAGATATGACGAGTTACTACAAACCAGGCCAATCTGGTGTTCTACAAGATAAAAGACTTGGGCATAGATCCTAGGCGAGATATTTCAAGACCTGTCGGAGACGAGTCGGCCAAGACCATCTGAGGCACATAAGACCTGGGCATAGATCCCAGGCAAGATATTTAAAGAACTATCAGCAACGAGTCGGTCGAGACCGTCTAGGACACGCACACAGACCACAGAAACCGCTTCATAGTCAAGACCCTCTCGGTCAGTCGAACATCATCCCGGTTACATCCTTAAACTACTTATTGCTCTACCCGCACTTGAGGGGCTGCATACCAATCAGCCCACTGGAGACGCCGAGTTTATTCTTGCACCAAGGTAACAATACCAACCTGGCCAACCCAATAACCATGCTCAGTTGGGACTTTGGGTATGTTTTCCAGGCACTCTATAAACTAAGAGCAGGACAGCCATGAATAACTAAAGCATCACAAAGATAACCAGCTACCCTAGCTATAAGGACAACCCGCCGGTTGGGAGCAAGAGCTGCGACCAGTTACCATGACCGAAAGAGAAAAGTTAATTGCTTGTCCCAACTATAAGACATAACCGAGATGGAATTAACTGGAGACTGGGATCGGTACGACTGACTCGTCAATCAAGACCTGAGGGGATGTGTACTGGTCGGCCCTCAAAGCCCTCCCAGCCAACGGAGTTCACCCCAGACTAGCTGAATCCACTCCTGGACAGGAATCTCCTGTAGCCACGTGCTTGGAAGAGAAATTAAGCTTACGTTCTACAGACAAACCTTGAGGGGCTGTGTACCGGTCGGCAAATCGATCGAGAGCACTAACCACATGGAGCGTACCAGCCGGTTCGACCGACCGGGTCTCTATACACAGGTACGATCACGTGCCGCGCTATACCTGTCTAGGACAGAGGTGCCCCACGTCTGACATGTTATAGTACCCTCCTGGTAGCGTCGTTGTGCTCCTAACATCCTTGTACTATTGTCGGGTGACGTGGCTATCCTGTATATATGTGTATTAACGAAAAGAAAATGGGGGAGTTCCATTTTTCTGAGGATCCTTACCTTGGTAACAGAACAACCTCCCAAGGGATAGTCAATACAAAAAGCTTAATGGTTGTGACTGATCGCACGGGTTAGGACACACAATGTAAGCGAAGTAGTACCTAATGTTAGGGGTGTTCACGGATCGATTTGAGCCAAAAAATCATCAAATCCAAAGGCTAAAGCAATGTGTGAATTGGTTTAGTTAGGATTGTCTTCTTAAAAAATCTGATTCGATAAAATGTGGTTCGAATTGGATTAGATGATTCAGTTTTTATTGTACATCCTTACCAATATTTTAATTTGATATTGGTGAAGGTTTTTAACTCAAACATTGAACATTATTTTTAACATAAGAAAATTATCTTTAACTATAAGTATAATAATAACTTATTTAAAAATAAACAATACATAAGATTAAAAAGAAGTACATTGAACATTGTTTTTAAAATAAGCAAATTATCTTTAACTATAAGTATAATAATAACATTTAAAAATGAAAATACATAAGATAAAAAAGAAGAACATTATTTAATTGATTAACTATTTTACAATATAGTTTTTTTCTTAAGGAGATTGAAACATATATATTCAAAACAAAAACTAAAGAAAATGAGGTGTATGTAATTGTACTATGTTAGTTACATACATGAAAAAATATAATATAAATATCAATGAAATACTCCAACTAATATATATATATATATATATATATATATATATATATATATATATATATATATATATATATATATATATATATATATAGTTATATCTTAAAACATATAATAACCTATATGTATTAAAAAATATATCAATTTCATTTGGATTGGTTCGACTTTACAAACTTTATCCAAAATTCAATTTGATCATATCAGTTAAGAAAAAAACATCATCTAGAACAATACAAAAAAGTTCGGTTTTCTTTTTTCAGTTTTCCCTACTTTACGTGCCATTAGAACGCATCATTCTAGCATGGTATGACTAACCACAAAGGATTAAGTAATTTTGCCCCTAGACTACTTTCTAGAATAGTGTTAATACCACATTACATATAGAGTAGTAATTAAGAGTGCAGAAAACTAGTTCAATCATGGTTCAACCATGTTTGAACAATTGAAAATTGAACAAATGTTTTAACCTGTTCAATTTTAAAAACATTAATAAATAGATCACGAGATAAAGAATGTCGCATACTGCCCCCTCATTATTAGTAGACATTCCCCTACACCATCACTATCTTTCAATTTAAGCAAGGAACAATCTTTACAAAAAATAACATCACTCGTTTTAACCATAATCTTCTCATTTAAATAAAAAAAAATCTATAAGTTTTATTATTAATTGCATGGCCTATGAAAGCACATTCATATGCTTTAGACTTTAGTTGGTCGTTATTAAGACTCACCTGAGGAGCAGGATGACTCTGAAGAAAATAGTTACTAGCCAAATGACCAAGCTTAAGGTAGTGACTAACATTGAGTGTCTATCGAATTTTTAGTAGAATGGGCTTGTCAGTAATGAGAGGGGAATTAACTTTGTGCATAGTTAAGAAGAATATCTTCTATTTCCATCTCTTGAAATGTACTTTTTCAAACTATAAAGACTTGCTAAGATGAACTGGAACAATATTGTGTTTGGCAAACATGGCAAAAAATTAGGTGTCTTAAAATAGTTTTAGTAGAGGTTGAACACAAACATAAAAAATTAAGGTTGAGTCATGAATTAGGTAGCTCTGTTTAAGACATTTCATGACTCTGTCTAAATTTTGCAACAACATACAACCTTGTTGTCTCCGGGCTAAAACAACCTTCAAAAAAGTTAGTCATGACACCTCTACATAAAAGAGAGCCCAACAAACCAATAAACATTCCCATAAAATAGTTTAAATTTGCTTAGAAACAAAAAAAGCAAATGCTTTTTTTTTCTCATTAGAACCTCAAAACCAAGTTTTTAGATTTTTCTTTCTCTTTAGAACACTTTTTTTTATCACAGTGAAGAGAACCCAGAAACCAAATTTTATTAGTTAAAAAAGTATAATTATTCAATTAAATAATATTAAAAATCATTAAACCAAATCAATTCACTTCATAAGTGTTATAAAACAACAAACCTACTTTTCTTCCCTTAAATATATTAAATATATAATTTTTATTCATTAATTTATTTATTTTTAACAAATCATTCAATATCAAATGTTTCTTATTTATTTGACATCCATTGATGAGATATTGTATACAACAGTTGGGAGTGCATTTGGAATTCTAGTTGTTGTACATATAACATATGAATCGGTGATATTTATTAGTGTAGAAAAGGCTTTTTATATTGGTTAAATTTGACTTTTTATATTGGTTTTGTATCTGATGTAGAAATAACTAATGTAAAATATTTTATTTTTTAAAAAAATTATGCAAAATTATGTTTTGTTTTTGTATAATAGATAAGCCTAACTATATTGAGTTTGTGGGAAGATTTGTGAGTTTGCCTTAGATCCTATAGATCACTACAACAAAGAGGCATTTTAGCGACAAAAATTAGCGACCGAGTAGAGCAGTCATTGTTAGTGACGAAAACTGGCAACATTTTAAGGTGATATTTTTTGCGACCGATTTAGCGACAAAAAATAAGGTTAAAAAAGCAATAAAAAGTGACTTTGTTAGTGACCGAATTAGTGACAGAACAGATTAAAAAACCTTTAACTTTCTAACCGAATTAGCGACCGAAAATGTTAAAAAAATCTTTTAGCAACGGAATAGGGAAAATAGAAACCTTTTATTTTGCGATCGAATTAGCAATCAAAAATAAAAAATGTTAAAAATAAAATCAGTTAGCGAAGAAATTGGCGACTGAAAATAAAATATTATAGAAAATAAAAAGGAATTGTTAGTAACTAAGTTAGCGACAGAATAGGGAACACATAAAACCTATGACTTTGCAACCGAATTGGTGACCGAATATAAAAAATGTTAAAAAAATTAGCGACGAAGTTAGCGACCAAAATAAAATATTATAAAAAAATAAAAAAGGAACTGTTAGCAACCAAATTAGCGACTGAACATGGAACACAAAAGACCTATGACTTTGTGACCGAATTAGCGACCAAAAATAAAATAATGTTCAAAATAAAAAAAAATAGCGACGAAACTGAAATTTTTTTAGAATATGCAACCGTATTAGCGTGTATTTATAATTAAAAGAGTATTTTGAGTATATATTTCTTGTAATGATTGTATTTAAATTCATTTAAAATGAAGTGAGTGTATTTTATAAAATAAAAATAAATATAATATTTGTGTATGTTAATTATACATAATTTGATTATTTGTGTAAATAATTGTTTTATTTGTAATTAAATAAATCGTTTGACTCTATATGTCTTGTAATTAGTGTGTTGAAGTTTATTTTACAAGTAGTGAGTGTAATTATTTTGAAAATAAATTTAGTAATTTTTTATTTAAATTTTATATATTTTATATATTTTCTATATTTATCCAAATAATAGTATGTTTAGTGTGTTTGTTTTAATTAAATGAGGCATTTGACTCTGTATTTCTTGTAATTATAGTGTTGAAGTTTTTTTTACATGAGGTGAGTGTAAATATTTTTAAATTAAAGTAAAGTTAGTAATTTTATTTTTAAATTTAAAATATTTTTTATATTTATCCAAATAATAATATGTTTAATAGCAATTTTTTAATTAAATGAGTCATTTGACTCTATATTTCCAGTAATTAGTGTGTTGATGTTTATTTTATATTAGGTGAGTGTAATTATTTTTAAAATAGAGTAAAGTTAGTAATTTTCTCTTTAAATTTAAAATATTTTCTATATTTATCCAAATAATAGTATGTTTAGTAGCAATTTTTCAATTAAATGAGTCTTTTGACTTTATATTTCCTATAATTAGGGTGTCAAAGTTTATTTTACATGATGTGAGTGTAATTATTTTTAAAATAAAGTAAAGTTAGTAATTTTTTCTTTAAATTTAAGATATTTTCTATATTTATCCAAATAATAGTATGTTTAGTAGCAATTTTTTAATTAAATGAGTCGTTTGACTTTATATTTCCTATAATTAGGGTGTTGAAGTTTATTTCATATAAGGTGAGTGTAATTATTTTTACTATAAAGTAAAGTTAGTAATATTTTCTTTAAATTTAAGATATTTTCTATATTTACCCAAATAATAATATGTTTAGTGTGTTTTTTTTAGTTAAATGAGACATTTGACTCTATATTTCCTATAATTAGGGTGTTGAAGATTATTTTACATGAGGTGAGTGTAATTATTTTTAAAATAAAGTAAAATTAGTAACTTTCTCTTTAAATTTAAGATATTTTCTATATTTATCCAAATAATAGTATGTTTAGTATTTTTTTAATTAAATGAGTGATTTGACTCTATATTTCTTGTAATTAGGGTGTTGAAGTTTGTTTTACATGAGGTGCGTGTAATTATTTTTAAAATAAAGTAAAATTAGTAATTTTCTCTTTAAATTTAAGATATTTTCTATATTTATCCAAATAATAGTATGTTTAGTAGCAATTTTTAATTAAATGAGTCATTCGATTTTATATTTCCCACCTTTCTTAAAATCTTTCCCGCACTCCAATTGTAGCTCTACTCCAAATATAACTTAGCAAATCTCTCTTCTTTCCTCCCTACCCTTTCTTCCTCCCTTGTGTCCTATCATCGCCGCCCAGCCACCACCGCCACAGCCACCACAGCGTTCCCAAGATCCCGACGATGTTCTCCTTCGTGCCTCTGCCTGAATCACTATGACCCAGCACCAATATGCATCTAGCTTCAAATCTGCGAGCAGATCTGGGTTTTCCAACAATGACCCCAATGTGTCTAGCAGTGAGCTGGTTTTTCGACTACGACCCATGTGTTTCCAGTAGCGAGCTAGTTTTTCGATGATGACTACAGCGTTTCCAACAGTGTTTCCAACAGCAACCTGATTTTCTGACGATGACCCAACATTTCCAGCAACGATCCTACCCTTTCTGGCGGCAACCCCAACCTTTCTAGTACATATTCTTGCTTGCAAACTATATTGCTATATTTGCTATATTGTTGTATTGTTGTATTTGTTGTATTGTTGTATTGTTGTATTGTTGTATTGTTGTATTGCTATATTGTTGTATTGTTGTATTGTTGTATTGCTATATTATCGTATTACTACATTGCTTTATTTTCTGTATTGTTGTATTGTTGTATAGCTGTATTTTCTGTATTGTTGTATTACTGTAATGCTATATTGCTGTATTGCTGTATCATTGTATTGTTGTATTTGCATTATTGGTGAATTATTTTATTGCTATATTAATTGTTGTATTGCTGTATAGTTATATTGTTGTAATACTATATTGTTGTATTGTTGTATTTAGACACCTCATTGGTATTTTTACTATTCTGTCTTGCATTGTTTTTCTCCTGCTTTCAATACAAATTTTCATAAAATTGTTGTAAGTATGTTTAATGAATTGCAATAGAAAGAATATTACTTTTTAAAATTAAAGAGTCAATTTAAAATTTTTAATAAAATGTAATAATATAATTGTATTTTGTTATGCAAAATGGTACAATATCATGATTGTTGATAAAAACTTACAATCATAATAAAAATACGTATATTACAATTATAGTCGTAAATCATTAAGATTTATAGTGTATCTCATAAATTTAAACCACCATCAAATTAATTTTCTAATTTTTATAATTAAGTTTGTTAGTCAAAAAAGTTTAATTAATCATTAAATTAGATTCTTGTATATTTATTTTGTTATCATTTTAATCCTTCAAGAAGACTAATAGACCCATCACCTAAAAGTGGATGGAACCGTCAAAGCATTCTTTTTTATATAGTAATGATATATAAATATTCTTATATATTAAATATTTTACTAACATTTTTTTATACCATTTTTCATATCAATATTTTTCTGTCTTTTTGCCAAATGGCACTAAGTGTTCATGGATTGTTTTATGTAATTTTTTTTAACATTCTGATTATAATTTAGGATTTTCTCCAAGTTAAGCTAAACATTCCATTATGTTTGTTCACTCTTTTTTATTTGTGGTTCTTTGATATTGGTATATATGTAAAGTCATTTCAGAAACAACTTTTGATGCCTTTAATCAATGACTTATTCCTGATCCATGTAGCTAGCAATAAAATGGAACAAGAAAATCAACAGATGCAACTTATTTTACAGCACTTGTAATCGAAATCTCTTATGCCACCCCCACTGCACCAGATAATAATAATGAACATGGTGATAATGCTTAGGATGGTATCTTCAAGATGATGTACTAGGCAATCATTTTTATAAAGTTTAGGATAATTATGTTGATAGTTATTATAATTTTGAATTATTAGTAATCATGTTGATACTTTTAATTATTAATGTTTTTATATATAATTGTTTATTTCAAATTTGTTATTGTATGTTATTTATAGTGTGATTAAATTTGTAATTATTGATAAATATTTGACAGGTTCATAATATATATTACTACTTTAAAAGAGAAAGGAAAAAAGAAAATATTTAGCGACCAAAATATTCAATCGCTAACTCGGTTATGCAGTTTTAATTTTAGCCACCAAAATAGCAACAAATTTAAAAAAACACCTTAGCGATCGATTTCAGCGACCGATTTCAACGACCAATATTTTTATTGTATTATATTTTTGAAACATATCAACGATCGATTTTAGTGACAGATTATTTAAATATAATTTAATTTCTGGATTGATTTAACGACCGATATAGGCATCAATTTTCAGTCGTGAAATTTCAAACTACATTTAAATATCTAATTATATAGCGACTGAAATTTTCGATGCTAATTTCGTCACCGAATCAAAATTGATCGCTATTTCATTTAGTGGCTATGGTTTTAGCCACCGATTGAATTCAGTTGCTAATTACATCGCTAAAGGTTTTAGCAACCAAATTTCAGATTTAGCGACGATTTTCGGGATTTAGCAACCGATTTTGCTGGTCGCTAATATTGATTTTTTTTGTAGTGGATCTATGCTTCCATTTTTGTATAAGAGTTAGATCCCACATATCTCGCAGATCTGATGTTGCATTTGCATATCTTATAGATCTACACTTCTGAAATAAACAAAAATGAGATGAATAAAAATGAGATGAACAAAAATGAAAAAGCAAAAATATTACCTTATAAGAACAAAAATGACTAAGAAAGAGAAAGATGATGGTGTAACAATGGGGATGGTAGTGTCGATAAAGATATGAATGTTGGTACCAATGAAGGTTTCAATCAATTGTAACATCCTAAAATTTATTTAATTATTTTTAGAAATAATTACATTATTATTATTATTATCAATTTTATTTTAATAGAGGGGTTAATGATTTTATAAACTGATGAGACTTTATCTAAAATATTTTCATTTATTAATTTAATTAATTGAATTAACGAGGGAGGCTGACGGGCGGGTTGGGGTTGACCCGACCCAGCTAGAATATTAGACAAGGGGTAATCAGTTTACCTTAATTGGTGTTTTACACGTCAGACAGCCAGACCTAGAGGAGAGAGAACGTCGACCTGCAAGGAAGAGGAGCTAGGGTGTTCAGACCGTCCTAGAGCCGCATCAGATCATCACTATTCTTTGCATCTAAGGTACGGGGGAGATGGGTTTGATCATATATGAATGCGGGAGTGTACGGATAGTGAGGGCAATCCCTAAGTCCCTCTAGGATCTAAATTCTCAATTTTGTTTGATTATTATGTTTTAAAAATATTTTAATCGGTAGAAAAGATTTGTCAATATGCTCTGTAGTCTGATTAACGTCTTGTCCCAATGTGATTTTTGTTGGGAAACTGTATGATTAATTGCCCTAATTACTTGATTCTTGTGTTGTTTATGGTTGTTCATGATTTGAGGTTCTTGTGTGCAATGATGAAATTGGGTGAAATTCAATGGTGTTTTATGTGCGTTCTGTGCTTTCTGATAAATGATTTATAATCATGATGGTTAAATTAATATGGTTGGGTATGATTGTGGACTGTGCGAATGATGTATAAATAAATCATGAGAATAAGAGTGTGGATGAGAATGCATTGAGCATGGACATGAGAGGCATGAGATTCATGAGAAGCGAGACGTGGCTATAATACCCTAGCCATATGTGGTGTTTAACAGGGGACCCTGGCCAAAAGTGGTGTTTAACAGGGTAGACTACTGATGGGGGACATTCATACGCATGGGCCACAGGTCGTGTTTAACCATGCTGCACGCCGGCCATAGGTGGTGTTTAACGGTTGTGTGGAATGTCTTCGCACGGGCCATAGGTGGTGTTTAACTGTGTGACACACCGGCCGATACAGGGTGTTTAACGGTGTGGCCATCATTAGTGATAACTAAGGGGATTGAGGAGGTTCGCCCATGGTGTGGAGTTCCGACTCGAGACTCTTAGGTGTGGTCATGAGCATATGCATTGTGCGAGCATGTGCATTTTGTAAACACGAATGAACTGTGATTGATTTTGAATGAATGAAATGTAATCGATATATGAGCATTTGTTAACTGTTAGTAATTGAGTACGGTAATGGATGGGTGAGATTTGGGGCATTATCTGCCTTTATATATGATTGAATGCGATTTCTCACCGTACTTTCGTTCGTTGTTTTCTTTTAGGTAACGTTGAGGGCACTCATGGTGCCAAGTTTTGAAAAGGCTGGGTCTTGCTCTGATTAGTGTGACATCGAGGTTCTAGAAGTTAGAATAGTTGCTCTATGCCTTGATGTTTGAATGACTTATTTTAAAGATGATGATGACTTTAGTTTTCTCAATTATAATGTTTTGATCTAAAACCTTCTAGAAAACTTTGTGCCTACCTTTTAATTATCATGTGAACCTTTTATCCTTAATACAAATTGTGCTTTTTGGTTTGAACTATTATCCTGTCTTCGTTTTATTTACTTGATTATTTTAATTTAAGTATTCGGGGTAGAAGGGTGTCACATCAATAGTACGAATGATTATTGTTTCAAATGGATGAAATTTTCTCGTACAATAAATGAATTTTAATTAAGAAAACAAAGTGTTGTAACTCGCAAGAATATTTAAAATACTTTTTACATCAGTTGTGTTTTACGGCCGACGTAAAATAGTAAAAGTATTTTTTGCATTGATTATAAAAGCAACTGATATAAAAATACTTTTTACGTTGATTTTTAAAACACCAATGTAAATAAATACGTGATATTTATAAAAATGTCATTACGTTTTTAATTACATTGATTCTTTAAGAATCGATATGGAAGGACCGACCTAAAATCCTATTTTTGCACCAGTGATTTGTTTGGGTTTGAGTTCTTGCTTATTAAGAACCATTCTTCCTAATAACCTCCCATTGGAGTGCTATATATTTTAACACATCTTGCCTTTTTTTGTATCCTGTGTAGGCATTTTCTTGTAGTTCTTGTCATTATTACATTCCCATTGCAACAATGTAATATTGACTCTTTGTATTTGAAATTAACATAAAATGTTTCTTTTATTTACAAGCAGTTTCTATACCATATTTTAGAAGAAATTTTACTTTGACTACCATTAGTTTATCTAAAACATTGAAGAGGATTAGTTTTTTACCCAAACAAATACATATTGGAATATCAATAAACTAATGCTAAAAGTTAATTTTATTCCAAACTTTGTCGTCGAAAAATAAAATGAATAAATGTTATGGATTTTATAGTAGATCTCACTAATTGAATCTCCTTTTAAACACAATAGAGGACAAATCCATCAACTAAATTTTTTTCCTATGCGTGAAAAATAGAAGAAGAATGAATGTTTGGTTGAAATTGAAGGAACATAAATGATTGTTATAAAGGTGACAAAATGGGTCGGATATGGACCTGGGTTCAAAAAATTTGATAGAACCGAACCATAATAAGTTCCAAAAATTTTGGCTCAAAATGAACTGGGTCAATTTAACCTGGTATTATTTTTTTAAAAAAAAAGCCGAAATTGTCTAACCCAATCCATTTTCTTACCTTGGTTCACCAAGCTGAGCAAGACAACCCATTTTGCCACATCTAGATTGTTGTGCCATTACTCAAACTTGATATTGAGTTGTGCTTTGCATAAATTTATAAATAAATCTATATGATATAATTTTGAATTAAAAATTGTTTTAAAAAATCTTTAATAGGATGTTGATATTTTTTCAAATAATTTAGAATTTAGAGAGTAGTTGAAAGAAAAAAATTATCAATGAGTAAAATTAAGAGTGTAAAAGGGGAAGGAAGAAAAAATACCAAAATAAATATATATGATATAATTTTAATAAATTAAAAATAATTTATTTAAAAAAAAATAATTATGAAATACTTGTTGACAACTTATGAATTAACAAAGTTGTCAAAGTCACATATAAATTATACAATGATATAGTAATTTAGTTATACTATAAACCTTTGTTTAAAAAAACGTTACGTGAAAACAAAAACCCTCAATTTCACAAAATTTTAATTTCATAGAGTTGGATTCAAAAAGTAAAGTTACAATTATATTATATCATAAATTTGCTAAAAAAAATTAAGATAAACAATTACAACTTTTATCTTCTTATAAGTTAAATATATAATATTTTATTTTACATATTTTTATGAAAACATTTCAAACTTCAATCCACACACCTGACCAAAGTTGTTGAACATGAGGATAAAATTGATGTGAACGAAACATAAGAAAAAAGTTCATGTAATAAAATAACAATATAGTAAATTATTCTAATATAGTTTAATACTCAAATGGGTATTTTGCAATTCTTTTTTACATGTGACTTGTTCACTTTTTTCTTTGATCCTTTTTAATCTTTGAAGTAAGATCAAGTCTTCATGAGAGGATATGAAAAAATTTTCTACCATTGTCTTTCTCATTAAGAGAGTGTTTGGTAGATAGAAAGTTTTTAATTTCTCAAGAATTTGAAGTTAGTAGAAATTGTGTTGAAGAAAAATTACAATTCACAATAAAAAATTTTATAATTGTGTTGAAGAGAATATCATGACAATATACTAATAATAAAATATCATTAGAAAATACAAGGCCTGTGAAATGGACATCAATTCATAGATATGTTCATGTGTTCTTGTTTTCTTATTCAAAATATTTAATAATAACATTTTTTATTTATAACATAGATAAAATAAAGGACAATACATTTACGATTCATGTAACAATAAATGAAATCAACCATACATTTGGTTGGAATTATGTTGCATTGATGCGAGAAGAATGATGGAAATTAATACATTTAACTAGCCGTCCAAGTTACCCAAGAAGCATGCTGAAATTTTATAAATGATTTATTTATTATTAGCATAATTAACTACATATTTATAAAAAATTATATATTCTTTCATGTTTAAGATACAATTGAAAGTCTCTTATGATATTGATGTAGTAACATTCACAATCCAGACGCAGAACAAAATTTGAATAGAATAACATCTGATTTCTTTCACCCACAAATGGGAATAATGTCAACATGTCTCTTATCTTACATAACATTTGCAACTACACTTTTATTTTTGAAATTAAACGCACAACTTGAAGGAAGGATTCCAAACCCACACTCACAAGGCCTTTTATCTCAAAAATCATTTTTCAAGACTAACCTCTCCACAAAGAAATTAAAGAGGAAATCAAATTAGTTTATTTACATTGCTTACTTCTCTTACAAAATATAAATCAATTCATCTTCTAATTAACATTTTCCATTCAAATAACAAGTCTATAACACCATAATAAATATTGTATTATGAAGAATCAATCATAATTAAAGTTTAAAGATACAAATATCCAAGAAGTCAAAAGACAAGTTATCATTTTTAAATGAAGAAACATACCCAATCTTAAAAAGCCCTTTAAAGAGAAAGGTAGTTAATAAAAATATTGAGACATATGAAGAGTCAATATTGCTTCAAAGTTTAAAGAGGAGTACACAAAAAAAATGTAACATCCTTAAATTTATTTAATTATTTTTAGAAATAAATTTCATTATTATTATTATCAATTTTATTTTAATTATTAATTACTGCAGGAAATTATTTTATTAAATAATTGCATTTTGAAACTGAAATGTTATTATTATTATTATTATTTTTAATGATGGCAGAAAATTAATTTAGTACTTAAATGTTTACATTTAATTTTATTTTAATAGAGGAGTTAATGGTTTATAAACTAGTGAAGCATTAATTTGAATTATCTTCATTTATTAATTTAATTAATTGAATTAATGGGGGGTTGACAGGGTCAGGTTGACCCGACCCAGTTAGAATATTAGACACGGGATAATCAGTTTATCCCAATTTGTGTTTTGTGCGTCAGACGGCCAGACCTTGAGGAGAGAGAATGCATATCTACAAGGAGGAGGAGCTAGGGTGTTCAGATCGTCCTAGAGCTGCATCAGATCATCATTGTTCTTCGCATTTAAGGTACGGGGGAGATGGGTTCCGCCATATGTGAATGCGGGAGTGTACGGGTTGTGAGGGCAATCCCTAAGTCCCTCTAGGGTCTAAATTCTCAGATTTGTTTGGTTATTATATTCTAAAAATGTTTTAATCGATAGAAAAGATTCATCAATGTGTACCGTGATTTTGGTTGACTTAATTGATAATGTAATCGATTGTCTTTAGTGTGAAGGAAAACCTCTAGAGGGAATCCCAAAGGAACAAGAAGAATGACTTTGATGAACATGTTTTCTTCATTATGCTTCCAAGTATGTAGATATGTCAATTCTATCTCTCTATTTGAGTTTCATTTACATAAGAAAGAGAATAGGGTCTTCCTTAGGGCCCTTATTAATAATTCTTATTGTATGGTGTGTTGTGGCAATTGAAGGGGATTAAATTCTTGGATTAACATTTTGCCTTAATGTGATTTTCGTTTGAAATTGTATGGTTAATCGTCTTAATTACTTGATTATCATGGTTGTTCATGGTTATTCATGGTTGAGGTTCAATTTGGGACTCTTGTGTGTAATGGTGAAATTAGGTGGAATTCAACGGTGTTTTATGTGCGTTTCTGTGTGTTCTTATAAATGATTTATGGTAATGATGGCTAAATTGATATGATTTTGACATGATTATGGACTGTGTGAATGATGTGTGAATGATGTATGAATGATGTATGAATCATGAGAATGAGAATGTCGATGAGAATGCATTGAGCATGGACATGGGATGCATGAGATGCATGAGAAGCCAGACGTGGCTATAATATCTTGGCCATATGTGGTGTTTAATAAGGGACCCTGGTCAAAAATGGTGTTTAACATGGTGGACTAATGATGGAGGACATTCATATGCATGGGCCATAGGTGGTGTTTAACCATGCTACACGCTGGCCATAGGTGGTGTATGACGGTTGTGTAGAATGTCTTCGCACGGGACATAGGTGGTGTTTAACTTTGCGATACACTGACCATAAAGGGTGTTTAATGGTGTGACCATCATTAGTGATAACTAAGGGGATTGAGGAGGTTCGCTCATGGTGTGGAGTTCCGAATTGAGATTATTAGGTCTGGTGATAAGCATATGCATTATGCGAGCATGTGCATTTTGTAAACATGAATGGAATGTGATTGATTTTTAATGCGATGGAACGTGTGACTGATATATGAGTATTTGTTAACTGTTAGCAATTGGCTACGGTAATGGGTGGGATTTGGGATACTATCTGCATTTATATATGATTGAATGCTATTTCTCACCGTACTCTCTTGTGGTTTTCTTTTAGGTAATGTTGAGGACACTCGTGGTGCCGAAGTTTTGAAGATGAGGGTCTTTCTCTGATTTGTGTGACATCGGGGCTTGGGATTTAGAATAGTGGTTCTATGTCTTTTCATACATACTTTTACATCTTAAATATTTGAAAATAATGGGCATATCAAAAACTCACTAAATGTATACAGAAATGAAAGTGGTTTATATATTTGAAATATGTGTCAAACACATGGAAGATGTGTTTAGATCAATATTAACAATTTATGTGATATTTTTTTATGTAGACTTAATGTTTGGACATGATAATGACCATGTGAACCTTTTATCCTTAATACGAATTGAGTTTCCTTGATTTTATCTATTACCTTGTCTTCCTTTTTATTTACTTGATTATTTTAATTTAAGTATTTGGGGTAGAAGGGTGTCACAAAAAATACCCTCAAAGTGTCACCTTCAAAATAAATAAATGTAAAAAATCAGTTTGAATAATAAATTATATTAGAATGATTTACCATATTATCCTTTTATTACATAAACTTTTTTTTGTTTTATCCCCACCAATTTAATTTCATTCTTAATGCTACCCTTACCATTTTTATTATATATAATGCATACTATTATACAAAATATTATCTCTACTATTAAACTCATTTTCAACAACTATGGTACAATTAGTCATAATTTTTTAACTTAACTTTATTTGAACAAATTTAAGATATAATATTATTGCAACATTAGTTTAGGAATCTAACTTTATCAAATTAAAATTTTGTGTGATTTTTTTAAAACTTTATCAAATTAAATCATTTTGTTAAAAAAGTTCACATAAATTTTTTTAAACAGAGGTTGATATTACAACTTATTTAAAAATTATTATATCATTGTCTAATTTATCGATTTTTTTAGAACTTTCTTAATTCATAAATTCTCAATAAATATTTGACAAATCACAATAATTTTATTTTAAAATTTAATAAAATTATTTTAAATTTTTTAATAAAAATTATATTTTTAATATATTTTCAAATTTTAATTTTATATATATATATATATATATATATATATATATTAAACTCATGCAATTTCCTGTCAATATATAGCATGAGCAATGACAAAGCAACTTGTTGGTCATCTTATTTCAACCAAACTTTCATTCATCTTTCATGCTGCGTGAAAAATAAAAGTCAGTCCATAGATTTAACCTCTATTTATTGTGTTTAAATATTTAAGAACATAAATCTTAAAGAATGAAAAATAAGGAAATTCAACTAGGGAGATCTTGTCTAAAATCCAAAAGTTGAATTTGAAATATAAAAGACTCAACAGATAGTGTCAATTTGAAATATAAAAGACTCAACAATATTATTGATGTAGTGGGTATGTAACAATGAGAAAAACTACTAGAAAATGCGTACGCAGGATGTGAGAAAGGGGGATAGATATTGAGTGCATCAAAATATATGGGACTTGGCTGAATGTTAATAACCAGTTTTTTAATGGATATTGCAACCCTACAAAAACCGACAAAACAAAAAGTGATAGTCCAAAGCAATAGGGCTCACCAGGCTATTTGTGGATTGTGAATGCTGCAACCTGTTATCCGTCCACTATTGGGAGTGGGAGGTGATCGCTGCTCTGTGAAACCAGCCTCACACAGTACCCTCCCCTCTAAGAACCAAGAGACATGAGCCTTCCCTCAACTCTCCCTCCCCTCTAAGAACCAAGAGACATGAGCCTTCCCTCAACTCTCAACTTGGAACAGGCAGGCCAGCATATTGCACCCACAGTCCAACCAAGTAGGCCCAAGTGTTGTTCCCTCACTTTAAGGCCCTCACATGAGTCACAAGCCGGCGTTACTCAGCTCGGCAGGCTAATAACTTTGCCAAAACTTTATGAAGACATTTTTATTTCATTTTCTTTCCGATGTGAGACATAAGTAAAAAGAAAATTTTTAGTGTAATGCTATATTTTGGTATAGATAAGAATATGCAAGAAAAGCATCATTAACCTCAAGGCTTTTGACATAGCATAGAATATCCAAACCTAGCAATAAAAGCTTTATGACACGAACATCCATATTGGTTTAGATTGTACACCATGAATACAGATATATTTTTCTGCTTTGATTCTTGAGCTATGGATTGAGAGCCAAAATATTACTTGGTTAGACACAATTATTGCCACAAGTTCAGTTCACCCATCTTTAAGATTATAAATGTTTCTATTGATCTATCTTTCTTTAGTATTAGAAAATTCATCGCATTCTGAAATGAAAATAACAAGATATTCCTTAACCAATAGCTATTGACTATGAAAAGGTGCAGAGGAAACAAGATATTCATCTTCCATGCTGAGTGAAAAATAAAAGTCGGTCCATAGATTTAACCTCTATTTATTGTGTTTAAATATTTATGAACATAAATGTTAAAGAATGAAAAATGAAGGAAATTCAACTAGGGAGATCTTGTCTAAAATCCAAACATTTATTCATTTTACTTTTTTACACACAAAGTTGGGAATAAAACTAACTTCTAATTAGTTTATTGATATTCTAAAATGTATTTATTCGATATCAAAGTAATAAGAAAAAATAAAAAATCTACTCAATATTGTAGATAAACCATTGGCAGTCGAAATAAAAATTTCTTTTGCACTATATGGTATATAAAATACTCACAGATAGTGTTAATTTCAAATATAAAAGACTCAACAATATCATGGATGTAGTGGGTATGTAACAATGAGAAAAACTACTAGAAAATGCCTACGCAGGATGTGAGAAAGGGGGATAGATATTGAGTGCATCAAAATATACGGTACTTGGCTGAATGTCAATAACCAGATTTTTAATGGATATTGCAACCCTACAAAAACCGACAAAACAAAAAGTGATAGTCCAAAGCCGTCCACTATTGGGAGTGGGAGGTGATCGCTGCTCTGTGAAACCAGCCTCACGCAGTACCCTCCCCTCTAAGAACCAAGAGACATGGGCCTTCGCTCATGTCACATAATTCAACTCTCAACTTGGAGCAGGTAGGCCAACATATTGCATCCACTGTCCAACCAAGTAAGCCCAACTGTTATTCCCTCACTTTAAGGCCCTCACATGAGTCACAAGCCGGTGTTACTCAGCTCGGCAAGCTAACAACTTTGCCAAAACTTTATGAAGACTTTTTAATTTCATTTTCTTTCCGATGTGAGACATAAGTAAAAAAAGGTTTTTAGTATAACGCTAATATTTTGGTATAGATAAGAATATCCAAGAGAAGCATCATTAACCTCAAGGCTTTTGACATAGCATAGAATATCCAAACCTAGCAATAAAAGCTTTATGACACGAACATCCATATTGGTTTAGATTGTACACCATAAATACAAATATATTTTTCTGCTTTGATTCTTTAGCTATGCATTGAGAGTCAAAATATTACTTGGTTAGACACAATAATTGCCACAAGTTCAGTTCACCCATCTTTAAGATTATAAATGTTTCTATTGATCTATCTTTCTTTAGTATCAGAAAATTCATCGCATTCTGAAATGGCAATAACAAGATATTCCTTAACCAATAGCTATCGACTATGAAAAGCTGCAGAGGGAAAATCATAGGTACAAGATTGTAATTAGAGGCATACTAAACTGTTCGTTTTTTGTAGACAACACGTAACTAGTTGAATAGCCTCCATTTTTCTTTGGCAGGGATGAATACAAACATCTAAGTCAAACTACTTTATGTACAAATTACGATCTGTAGTCTTTCCCAAATTAATCTAATTATCCTTTATTTCTTCCAGGGAAAAAACGTACACGAGTGTTTTACTGCAAACTAGCCTCTTGCTTATGCTCTACATCGAAAATAACAGGAGACAACAAATTTTTTATAAACTTCTGTGGAGGGCACAAGCTAAGTTTGGTTTCACAAAGCGGCGATTACTTCTCACGTGAGCCCTGTTGCTCGGTCCATCATTTTCTATGTTTTATAAAAATCTATTTTTTTAATGTTTTTGTTGGATTACAATATCCATTAAAAAATTATCACTGTTTTCAACCAAGTGCCAGACTCCAATATTTTGATTCTTATACTTTTTCTCATTGTTACATACCCACTATATCCATATAATGTTGAGTTTTCTATATTTGAAATTCACAAAATTTGTAAACATTCTCTAAACTACATTTGTGAAGAAATTTGTATACTTTGACCGCCAATGTTTTATCTACGACATTAAATAGGAATAAACTTGTTACAAGTTAATTTTATTGCAAACTTTGTGGTCCAAAAAATAAAATAAATAAATGTTTAGGATTTTAGAGTAGATCTCACTAGTTGAATTTTCTTCTTTTTAGTCATTTTTAGATTTTTGTTCATATATATTATACATAATCAATAAAAGGTAAAAACCATGAGCTAACTTTCCCCCTCTGCATGAAAAATACAACATGAAGGTTTGGTTAAAATTAGATGAACCCCTACCTTATTCTTGCTATGTCTTTACTGAAATTTCAAATTAAATAGTTAGAGGGTGTTTGAATATGTGCATCATCATGTCAGCTACTTTGACATTCTTTTTAGCCGTCAATGAAAGCCCCTTACATGCAATTGTGTTCTCAGCTAATTTATCTTCTTCCACATCATCTTATCCTTAAAGCCATCAAGAATTTGACAGCCATAATCTTCACAGTTTTACTTCATACCATTTTCTTGATGTCTTATATTTTGATATATGTTTAGTTGTTAATTATTGTCAAGTTTTCTTATTTATTGACATCCATTAATGAGAAAATGTACATAACAGTTTGGAAGGCATTTGGAATTCCTGTTGTGGTTATTTACCATTACAATATCGTGCTCTACATGGAAGAAGAAAATTTTATACACTTGACAAATGTTAAATCAACATATAAATATTTCTTATCTATTGTACAAATATTTTTAAATTAAACTTGGATCGATTAGATGACTGGATACCAAATATCTAACCTAAGTCCAATTTCAACTCAACATTTTAAAATGCATTCATTCTCACTAGGTGCTTATGGGGTTGTGGACCAACTAGATAGTCGGATACCAACAAAAACACTTGAGAAGAACTGATAGTTATATCAAGTAGCTCATTTACTTAACAAGAACAAAACTAAAATATAAAAAATAAATTAAAAATAAATTATTAATTTACATAAAATTGGTTCACCATAAACTAATAGAAAAATAATAAAATATATATAATCAATGTGAAATATTAGAAATATTATGAATTAATTTTTAAAAAAGTAAATTAAGAATAAACTATTCTAAAAATAATATTTTATTACAAATTTAATGTAAGGATAAGTTAAAACAAGCATATACCTATGAAAAGTCCAAACGACGAATTGACTTATCAGGTCGCTTATTTTTCTTCAAATTTCTTCCTTAATTACAAAGCAAAAATTTCAATAAACCCCAATAAAACTCAACAATGATTCAAATATATAAACAAGAATAACTAAAAATAAGGATTTATTATATATATATATAGATAATATTATATATATATATATATATATATATATATATATATACTATTATATATATATATATAGCTTAAATTTATCATAATTCATAATTATTTATTTAAAATAATAATAACGGGTAAAAATTTAAAAATAAATTATTATATACATAATTAATTGTCATTTTATATATATTACAAAATTACATGTTTAGGTCTACAGCGATTCAACTTAGTTTTAATCAAGGTTTAAAAAACTAGCTCACACAAGTCGGTTGAACCAGTTCAACCAAAAACCAGACACAAAAATAATTCAGTTGTAGCATTCAATCGAAAATGTTATCAACTCAGATATGATGTCATCGATACACCAAATTTAAAGTGTTAGTACAAAATGATCATATTATTTATAATATCTTAATACAAATAGTAATTTTAATATATTTTATGAAAATAAATTAATTAACCTTAATCAATCAATTATTTGATTTGATCTAATTTATTATTTGATTGATTTAACTTTTTTTTCAAACATTGGTTGACATAAGTAGTAAGTAATTTGATTTCTTAACTAAAATGTGGAGTTAGAATATTGGCCTTCTACAGGAAAAAAACTATATTGGGAGAGGAATAATTATCATCTAGTGAGCTTCTTTAATAGAAATTAATCACTATTTATGACAATAATATTTCACACATAACTAATGGGTATAAACAAAAAACTTTTTATGTTAATTATTTACATAAATTACTAACAAGTAAATTTGCTTTTTACATATCCTTTTAGTAAATAAATAGTAAAATACATATATTTTGACTTGAATTCTTAAATTATTTTTGTTTAGTATATAAATAATTACTTTTATAATTTGTAAAAATATGAAATATTTCAAAATAATATTTATTGAAAGGTAGATAATTTTTTTTATAATTTGTGTAATAATAAAAATCAAGAATAAAAAATGAAATTATGTCCTTATATGTTTGTATTAGAAAAGAAATTTAAAGAGAAATTAGATTAAAAATTTTTTAATCATACTTTTATGTTCTACAACTCATATTGATTCACACAGAAAAAGTTACAGAAGCTAAAAATGAATAATGCAAAGAGTTAAGCTCTTTTATCCACTTAGTTGTGTTTTTGGTACTAAAACATTATTTTTTTAATTTTTATTTTTACTATCTAATTTTTAAAATCAATAATTTTAATTCCTATGTTTTTAAAAGACTTAAATTGTTTTAAGTCACTATAAATATAACTTTATTTGATTTTAGATATTGTAAATTTTTTTATCATTTTTAGTTAATATTTTTTTAATCTTTAACATTAACTATAGTTTATTTAATAATTACATGACTAACAAAAAAAATAATAATAATAATTAATATAATTAATGTAATGAAAAATAAATTTAGATAATGAAATTAATGTTAGATTTTGCAATTCAATTAATTAATGTATTTACTATTTAAAAAATAAGATAATTACATAATTTATTTTTATGGGTCATTAGTCTTATGTGTTTTTTTTTCAAGAAAATTGGTGTTGTTTAAAGATAATCTAATCTTTGAATTGAAATATAATTAACATGTTTTGGGATTTAAAAGATATTATATTTATATTTATCAGATTTTCAAATATAATTAATGGTTTTTGAATATTTAAAAGATGTTATCTTTTTATATAATAAATATTTAACAATTTTCAATTATAATTAACAACTTTTTAGATATGTAAAAGATATCATTTATATATATAATATATATATCAACTTTCAAATATAATAGGTTTGGAATATAAAAAATATTTAATAGCGTTGAAATATTTAAATAATAGATACTTAACAATCAAGCACAATTCATGTTAATATATATATATATATATATTATGCAACCTCTTATGCATTAGAAAAACATAATAAGTCTGAACAATCCTTGTGTCGCCGTTTCAGAGAATAAAGAAGGAGATTCCTCTAAAGGGATATTGGAGCAACGAGGCAAGAATTTTGAAGGATGTCTTTGTACACAACTTTATGATGCATTCTTGGTAAAGGAGGTGAGAATGTTTCTCTCAAGGGTATGAATATAATTATGGGTAAAGGGGTTGCCACCTAAATCCTAATATGTTGTGTTTGATTGATTGTCTATTTCAATTGGTAGATTACAAGACTCTTAACTTTGTAATTGTAGGAAAAGAGGAGTTAATCCTAGAACCCTAACTTGTTATGTTTGATTGTCTTTGAAAGAAAGATTAAACTCTCTATACTAGTTGTTGAGTTTGTCTATATCTTGATAAAATTAAATGCTTTAGTTGTTCTTGAAGCAGAGATTGTATTGGTTGTGCAAATTTATGTGGGTTTTGATGAATTGGTATTTTTTTGATATGAATGTATTTGTATTATATAGAGAAATTGTGAAAATAACGAGCTAAGACCTAAATAATGAGGATGAGTGTCATTGTGATGGGTGACCTAGCCTATGAGATGGAGAGCATGGGTCTGAGTGACATTTGTTAAGTGACTAACCTAGTATGTGATAAGAAAGAATTGTACTCGCTAATCATAAATGGTTGTTAGATGGGGTGCCTAGCATATGACACATGAGCATGACTCTTATAGGCCTAATTTTCAACATAGTAACCTCAAAGAGAATTGTATAACATGCATCATTTAATGAAATTAGGGTATAAGGAAGTATATACAAACCAAAGTGAAAATGTTACTAGAGCTCCTAAGGGATAGTCAATACAAAAATCTTAATGGTTGTGACTGATCGCATGGGTTAGGACACGCAATGTAAGCGAAGTAGTACCTAATGTTAGGCGTGTTCACGGATCGGTTTTGAGCCAAAAAAAAGTCATCAAATCCAAAGGCTAAAGCAATGTGTGAATTGGTTTAGTTAGGATTGTCTTGTTAAAATAATCTGATTCGATAAAATATGGTTTGAATTGGATTAGATGATTCAGTTTTTATTGTACATCCTTACCAATATTTTAATTTGATATTGCTAAAGGTTTTTAACTCAAACATTGAACATTATTTTTAAAATAAGCATATTATCTTTAACTATAAGTATAATAATAACTTATTTAAAAATAAAGAATACATAAGATTAAAAAGAAGTACATTGAACATTGTTTTTAAAATAAGCAAATTATCTTTAAGTATAAGTATAATAATAACATTTAAAAATAAAAATACATAAGATAAAAAAGAAGAAAGTTATTTAATCGATTAACTATTTTACAATATAGTTTTATTCTTAAGGAGATTGAAACATATATATTCAAAACAAAAACTAAAGAAAATGAGGTGTATGTAATTGTACTATGTTGGTTACATACATGAAAAAATATAATATAAATATCAATGAAACACTTCAACTAATATTTATATATATATAGTTATATGCGAAACATATAATAACCTATATGTATTAAAAAAATATCAATTTCGTTTGGATTGGTTCGATTTTACAAACTTTATCCAAAATTCAATTTGATTTGATCAGTTAAGAAAAAAAACAACATCTAGAACAATACAGAAAAGTTCGGTTATCTTTTTCAGTTTTCCCTACTTTACGTGCCATTAGAAGGCATCATTCTAGCATGGTATGACTAACCACAAAGGATTAAGTAATGTTTCCCCTAGACTACTTTCTAGAATAGTGTTAATACCACATTGAATATAGAGTAGTAATTAAGAGTGCAGAAAACTAGTTCAATCATGGTTCAACCATGTTTGAACAATTGAACATTGAACAAATGTTTTAACCTGTTCAATTTTAAAAACACTAATAAATAGATCACAAGATAAAGAATATCACATACTGCCCGCTCATTATTAGGAGTAGACACTCCCCTACACCATCACTATTTTTCAATTTAAGCAAAGAACAATCTTTTCAAAAAAAAATAGCATCACTTGTTTTAATCATAATCTTTTGATTTAAATAAAAAAAATCTATAAGTTTTATTATTAATTGCATGGCCTATGAAAACACATTCATATACTTTAGACTTTAGTTGCTAATTTTTTTACAAATTCGAATCCTAGCATAAACCAAACAATAGAAGTACATAACATGTAACAAGAAATAACTTTATTCATTTCAATATTTAATTTGAATATTCCAAAAGCAGCATTATTCTTCTTCATAAAACATTATTCTTCTTCATAAAACATTATTCTTCTTCACAACACTTTTCTATTCTTGGTAACATAGTAAATCTTAAATAGAAATCTACCATAGCAGACATGATTTGTTGTGCCAGTGTCTACCTACCACCCTTCAAATCCACCAACTACATTGCTTTTTAGAAATGATAGCAATAAGTTGGTCCTTATTAAGACTCACCTGAGGAGCAGGATGACTCTGAAGACAATAGTTACTAGCCAAATTACCGAGCTTAAGGTAGTGGCTAACAACAAATTTTCTTGCTCTACCTTTTTCAGTATCATATTACTTCTACAATGTCTCCCAAACACCATTGGCAATAATGTGTATTGTAGTAATAGTATAGATCATCAGATAAATCATTTAAAATAAAATTCTTACACATGATCAAAGTCATTGTCAATCCATGTCTCAAGTACCTACTATTAAGTATCTATGGAATTTCTAGTAGAATGAGCTTGTTAGTAATGAGAGGGGAATTAACTTTATGCACAATTAAGAAGAATATCTTCTATTTCCATCTCTTGAAATGTACTCTTTCAAAGTAAAAAGACTTGCTAAGATGAATTGGAACAATATTGTGTTTGGAAAACATGGCAAAAAATTAGGTGTCTTAAAATAGTTTTAGTAGAGGTTGAACACAAACATAAAAAATTAAGGTTGAGTCATGAATTAGGTCGCTCTCTTTAAGACATTTCATGACTCTGCCTAAATTTTACAACAACATACAACCTTGTTGTCTCCAGGCTAAAACAACCTTCAAAAAACTTAGTCATGATACCTCTACATAAAAGAGAGCCCAACAAACCAATACACATTCCCATAAAATTGTTTAAATTTGCTTAGAAACAAAAAATGAAAATGCTTTTTTTTCTCATTAGAACCTCGAGACCAAGTTTTCATATTTTTCTTCCTCTTTAGAACACTTTCTTTATCACCGTGAAGAGAACCCAGAAACCAAATTTTATTAGCTACAAAAGCATAATCATTCAATTAAATAATATTAAAAATCATTAAACCAAATCAATTCACTTCATAGGCGCTATAAAACAACGAATCTACTTTTCATCCCTTAAATAGATTAAATATATAATTTTTATTTATTAATTTATTGATTTTTAACAAATTATTCGATATTAAACATTTCTTATTTATTTGACATCCACTGATGAGAAATTGTATACAACATTTGGGAGTGCATTTTGAATTCTAGTTGTTGTACATATAACATCTGAATCAGTGATATTTATTAGTGTAGAAAAGAATTTTTATATTGGTGATATTTGACGTTTTATATTGGTTTTGTAGCTGATGTAGAAATAACTAATATAAAACGTTTTATTTTTTAAAAACAATTGTGCAAAATTATGTTTTTGTTTTCGTATAATAGATAAGCCCAACGATTTCGAGTTTGTGGGATGTTCTGTGAGTTTGCCTTAGATCCCATAGATCACTACAAGAAAGAGACATTTTAGTGACAAAAATTAGCGACCGAATAAAATGGTCATTGTTAGTGACGTATTTAGCGATGGAAACTGGCAACATTTTAAGGTGATATTTTTTGCGACCGATTTAGCGACCAAAAAAATAGGTTAGAAAAGCAATAAAAAGTGACTTTATTAGTGACTGAATTAGTGGCGCAACAAAGAAAAAAAAACTTTAACTTTACGACCGAATTAACGACCAAAAAAGTTAAAAAAACTATTTTAACGACGGAATAGGAAAACAAAAACCTTTTATTTGGCGACCAAGTGGCAACCAAAAATAAAAATGTTAAAATAAAACCATTTAGCGACGGAATTAACGATCGAAAATAAAATATTATAAAAAATAAAAAGGAACTGTTAGTGACCGAATTAGCAACGGAATAGGGAACAGAAAATCTTTAACTTCGCAACCGAAAATAAAATATAAAATAAATAAAAAAGGAACTGTTAGTTCTAAAAAGAAACTTAGAGACGGAGTTAGCGACCAGAAATAAAATACTATAAAAAATAAAAATGAACTTTTAGCAACCGAATTAGTGACGGAACATACAACACAGAAAACTTATGACTTGCCGATCGGATTAGCGACTGAAAATAAAAAATATGTTGATAATAAAAAACAATTAGCGACGGAATTGAAAAAAAAATTGGAATATACAACTGTATTAGCATGTATTTATAATTAAAAGAGTATTTTGAGTATATAATTCTTGTAATGATGGTATTGAAATTCGTTTGAAATGAAGTGAGTATATTTTATAAAATTAAAATAAATATAGTATTTGTGTATTTTAATTATACATAATTTGGTTATTTGTGTAAATAATTGTTTTATTTGTAATTAAATAAATTGTTTGACTCTATATGTCTTGCCATTAGTGTGTTGAAGTTTATTTTACAAGAAGTGAGTGTAATTATTTTGAAAATAAAATAAAGTTAGTAATTTTGTATTTAAATTTTATATATTTTCTATATTTATCAAAATAATAGTATGTTTAGTGTGTTTTTTTAATTAAATGAGACATTTGACTCTATATTTCTTGTAATTATGGTGTTGAAGTTTATTTTAAATGAGGTGAGTGTAACTATTTTTAAATTAAAGTAAAGCTAGTAATTTTCTCTTTAAATTTAAGATATTTTCTATATTTA
Source organism: Mucuna pruriens (assembly GCA_025330945.1). NCBI lineage: Eukaryota > Viridiplantae > Streptophyta > Magnoliopsida > Fabales > Fabaceae > Mucuna > Mucuna pruriens. The sequence goes on from JAENHJ010000068.1 coordinate 421,577, forward strand.
TTCAAATAATAGTATGTTTAGTGTCGTTTTTTTAATTAAATGAGTCATTTGACTATATATTTCTTATAATTGGGGTATTGAAGATTATTTTACATGAGGTGAGTGTAAATATTTTTAAAAATAAAGTAAAATTAATAATTTTCTCTTTAAATTGAAGATATGTTCAATATTTATCCCAATAATAGTATGTTTAGTAGAAATTTTTTAATTAAATGAGTCGTTTGACTTTATATTACCTATAATTAGGGTGTTGAAATTTATTTTACATGAGATGAATGTAATTATTTTTAATATAAAGTAAATTTAATAATATTTTTTTAAAATTAAGATGTTTTCTATATTTATCCAAATAATAGTATGTTTAGTGTGTTTTTTTAATTAAATGAGTCATTTGACTCTATATTTCCTCTAATTGGGGTGTTGAAGATTTTTTTACATGAGGTGAGTGTAATTATTTTTAAAATAAAGTAAAATTAGTAATTTTCTCTTTAAATTAAAGATATTTTCTATATTTATCCAAGTAATAGTATGTTTAGTAGCAACTTTTTAATCAAATGAATTGTTTGACTTTATATTTCCTATAATTAGGGTGTTGAAGTTTATTTTACAAGAGGTGAGTGTAATTATTTTTAAAATAAAGTAAAGTTAGTAATTTTCTTTTTAAATTTAAGATATTTTCTATATTTATCCAAATGATAGTATTTTAATGTTTTTTTAATTAAATGAATCATTTGACTCTATATTTCTTGTAATTAGGGTGTTGGAGTTTATTTTACATGAGATGAGTGTAATTATTTTTAAAATAAAATAAAATTAGTAATTTTCTCTTTAAATTTAAGATATTTTCTATATTTATCCAAATAATAGTATATTTTCTATATACATAATTTGATTATTTGTGTAAATAATTATTTTATTTGTAATTAAATAAATCGTTTGACTCTATATGTCTTGTAATTAGTGTGTTGAAGTTTATTTTACAAGTAGTGAGTGTAATTATTTTGAAAATAAATTTAGTAATTTTTTATTTAAATTTTATATACTTTCTATATTTATCCAAATAATAGTATGTTTAGTGTGTTTGTTTTAATTAAATGAGGCATTTGACTCTATATTTCTTGTAATTATAGTGTTGAAGTTTTTTTTACATGAGGTGAGTGTAAATATTTTTAATTTTAAATTAAAGTAAAGTTAGTAATTTTATTTTTAAATTTAAAATATTTTTTATATTTATCCAAATAATAATATGTTTAATAGAAATTTTTTAATTCAATGAGTCATTTGACTCTATATTTCCAGTAATTAGTGTGTTGATGTTTATTTTATATTAGGTGAGTGTAATTATTTTTAAAATAGAGTAAAGTTAGTAATTTTCTCTTTAAATTTAAAATATTTTCTATATTTATCCAAATAATAGTATGTTTAGTAGCAATTTTTCAATTAAATGAGTCTTTTGACTTTATATTTCCTATAATTAGTATGCCGAACTTTATTTTACATGATGTGAGTGTAATTATTTTTAAAATAAAGTAAAGTTAGTAATTTTTTCTTTAAATTTAAGATATTTTCTATATTTATCCAAATAATAGTATGTTTAGTAGCAATTTTTTAATTAAATGAGTCGTTTGACTTTATATTTCCTATAATTAGGGTGTTGAAGTTTATTTCACATGAGGTGAGTGTAATTATTTTTACTATAAAGTAAAGTTAGTAATATTTTCTTTAAATTTAAGATATTTTATATATTTACCCAAATAATAATATGTTTAGTGTGTTTTTTTTAGTTAAATGAGACATTTGACTCTATATTTTCTATAATTAGGGTGTTGAAGATTATTTTACATGAGGTGAGTGTAATTATTTTTAAAATAAAGTAAAATTAGTAACTTTCTCTTTAAATTTAAGATATTTTCTATATTTATCCAAATAATAGTATGTTTAGTGTTTTTTTTAATTAAATGAGTGATTTGATTCTATATTTTTTGTAATTAGGGTGTTGAAGTTTGTTTTACATGAGGTGAGTGTAATTATTTGTAAAATAAAGTAAAATTAGTACTTTTCTCTTTAAATGTAAGATATTTTCTATATTTATCCAAATAATAGTATGTCTAGTAGCAATTTTTTAATTAAATGAGTCATTCAATTTTATATTTCCCACCTTTCTTAAAATCTTGCCCGCACTCCAAATGTAGCTATACTCCAAATATAACTTAGCAAATCTCTCTTCTTTCCCCCCTACCCTCTTTTCCTCCCTTGTGTCCTGTCATCGTCGCCCAGCCACTACCGCCACAGCCACCACAGCGTTCCCAAGACCATGACGACGTTATCCTTTGCACCTCCGCCTGAACCACTATGATCCACCATCGATCTACATCTAGCTTCAAATCTGCAAGCAGATCTGGTTTTTTCGACAACGATCCCAACGTGCCTAGCAATGAGCTGGTTTTCCGATGACGACCCATGTGTTTCCAGTAGTGAGCTATTTTTTCGACGACAACCATAGTGTTTCCAACAGCAACCTAGTTTTCCAGCGATGACCCAACGTTTCCAACATCAACCCCATCCTTTCTGGTAGCGACCCCAGCCTTTCTAGTACATATTCTTGCTTGCAAATTGTATTGTTGTATTTGCTGTATTGTTGTATTGTTGTATTTGTTGTATTGTTGTATTGCTGTATTGCTGTATTGTTGTACTACTATATTTGTTGTATTGTTGTATTGTTGTATTGTTGTATTGTTGTATTGTTGTATTGCTGTATTGTTGTATTGTTGTATTGATGTATTGTTGTATTGATGTATTGTTGTATTGCTGTATTGCTGCATTGCTGTATTTTCTGTATTGTTGTATTGCTACATTGTTGTATTGTTGTATTGTCGTATTGCTATATTTGTTTTATTTGCTGTATTGCTGTATTGTTTTATTGCTATATTAATTGTTGTATTGCTGTCTGTCTAGTTATATTGTTGTCATGCTATATTGTTGTATTGCTGTATTTAGACACTGCATTGGTATTTTTACTGCTTTGTCTTGCATTGTTTTTCTCATGTTTTCAATACAAATTTTCATAAAAGTGCTGTAAATATGTTTAATGAATTGCAATAGAAAGAATAGTATTTTTTAAAATTAGAGAGTCAATTTAAAATTTTTAATAAAATGTAATATTATAATTGTATTTTGTTATGCAAAAAGATACAATATCATGATTGTTGATAAAAACTTACAATCATAATAAAAATATGTATATTACAATTATAGTCGTAAATCATTAAGATTTAGTGTATCTTAGAAATTTAAACCATTATCATATTAATTTTCTAACTTTTATAATTAAGTTTGTTAGTCAAAAGTTTAATTAATCATTAAATTAGATTCTTGTATATTCATTTTGTTATCATTTTAATCCTTCAAGAAGACTAATAGACCCATCACCTAAAAGTGGATGGAACCATCAAAGCATTCTTTTTTTTTATATAGTAATGATATATAAATATTCTTATATATTAAATATTTTACTAACATTTTTTATACCATTTTTCATATCAATATTTTTTTGTCTTTTTGTCAAATGGCACCAAGTGTTCATGGATTGTTTTATGTAATTTTTTTTAACATTCTGATTACAATTCAGGATATTCTCCAAGTTAAGCTAAATATTCCATTATGTTTGTTCACTCTTATTTATTTGTGGTTCTTTGATATTGGTGTACATGTAAAGTCAATTCAGAAACAACTTTTGATTCCTTTAATCAATGACTTATTCTTGATCCATGCAGCTAGCAATAACATGTAACAAGAAAATCAATAGATGGAACTTATTTTACAACACTTGTAGTTGAAATCTCTTATGCCACCCCCCACTGCACCAAATAATAATAATGAACATAGTGATAATGCTTAGGATGGTATCTTCAAAATGATGTACTAGACAATCATTTTTACAATGTTTAGGATGATTATGTTGATAATTATTATGATTTTGAATTATTAGTAATCATGTTGATACTTTTAATTGTTAATGTTTTTATATATAATTTTTTATTTCAAATTTGTTATTGTATGTTATTTATAGTGTGATTAAACTTGTAATTATTGATAAATTTTTGGTAGGTTCATAATATATATTACTACTTTAAAAGAGAAAGGAAAAAAAAAAAATTTAGCGACCGAAATAGCAACCAATTTAAAAAAACACATTAGCGTCTGATTTCAACGACCAATATTTTTATTTATTATATTTTTGAAACATATTAACAATCGATTTTTGCGATCGATTATTTAAATATAATTTAATTTCTAGATTGATTTAGCGACCGATATAGGCATCAATTTTCAGTCATGAAATTTCAAACTACATTTATATATCTAATTATATAGCGACTGAAATTTTCGGTTGCTAATTTTGCCACGAAATCAAAATCAATCGCTGTTTCGTTTAGGGACTATGGTTTTAGCCACCGACTGAATTCGGTTGCTAATTCCATCTCTAAAGGTTTTAGCAACCAAATATCAGATTTAGCGACCGATTTTTTGGATTTAGCGACCGATTTTTTTTGATTTAGCAACCAATTTTACTGGTCGCTAATATTGAATTTTTTTGTAGTGGATTTACGCTTCCATTTTTGTATAAGAGTTAGATCCCACATATCTCAAAGATCTGATGTTGCATTTGCATATCTTATAGATCTACACTTTTGAAATAAACAAAAATGATCAACCTGGGGATCACCAAGGCTAACGAACTTAATTAGAAGGCTCGGGCAGCACCATGTGGCAAGATCAAGCGTGCCTTCATCACCCCCCAAAGGCTATAAAAGGCCCCAGCGCGAAGAACTTGAGGCCAAGATTTCAAGAGTAAAAATACAGAGAAAAATTGTTGGAGAATTGCTGAGCAACCAGTGATCAAAGGAAAGCATTACATAAGAACTTCTAGCTATGAGCAAAGGTACCAGTCATCTCTTTAGATACTAGGTAAGCATCTTGGCCAAATTCTAAGAATGCCATAGAAAGCATCCCCTCTCATATTCACAGTTACACTTCAGATGGCAGGCATGTAGCCTACCTTAACCTAAAACCAGGTCAGTTACACTTCAGATGACAGGGATGTAGCCGACCTTAACCAAAACCAAGTCAATTACACTTCAGATGGCAGACATGTAGCCCATCTTGACCAAGGACCGAGTCGACCTTGGTCCCTTATTTCATAGCATGAAGTAGTGCATTTCACCTGACTCCAAGTCAATTGCTGCATATCCAAGTCAGCCTAGCATGCATACTCATAGACACCTAGTCTAACATCGAGGCGGGATGCCTAATGGATAGTTGCGACTTTGAATCAAACTTGTGAAACGCCCAATGGAAAGTTCAGACCCCGTGTCTTGGATTCTGGCGAATGCCTAAGGGAAAGTCCGACCATACCAAAACAAGCACCACACATCCCTAATAAGGTCCATTGTCTCAAGGAAGGATGCCTAATGGAAAATCCAACTCTACATTTCATCTCATGCATTTAGAAGTACGTAAACTTTGATTCCTTTGTGTTAGGAGAGGTACGTAGGAGCAGGAGGTCTACTCTTGTCAAGTTATGCATCCCAAACATCCCAACTCTGTACATACGCATTCCATCGGTTCGAACCAGTCATTAGCAATAAAGGTAAAGGTTACGTTACATGCATTTCATGGGGTAACTACCAGATGGTAAGCAGATGGGATGATATAATTTTAAGAAAATAAAAATAATTTATTTAAAAAAATAATTGTGAAAAATTTGTTGACAACTTATGAATTAACAAAGTTGTCAAAGTCACATATAAATTATACAATGATATAGTAATTTTTAAATGAGTTATACAATAAACCTTTGTTTAAAAACAAAGTTATGTGAAAAAGAAATCCTCAATTTCACAAAATTTTAATTTCATAGAGTTGGATTCATAAATTAAAGTTACAATTATATTATATCATAAATTTGCTAAAAAAATTAAGATAAACAATTACAACTACTTTTATCTTCTTATAAGTTAAATATATAATATTTTATTTTACATATTTTTATGAGAACATTTCAAACTTCCGTCCACACACCCAACCAAAGTTGTTGAATATGAGGATAAAATTGATGTGAACGAAACATAAGAAAAAAGTTCATGTAATAAAAGAACAATATTGTAAATTATTCTAATATAGTTTAATACTCAAATGAATTTTTTTCAATTTTTTTTTACATGTGACTTGTTCACTTTTTCTTTTGTCCTTTTTAATCTTTGAAGTAAGATTGAGTCTTTCTAAGAGGGTATGAAAAAATTTTCTATAATTGTCTTTCTCCTTAAGAGAGTATTTGGTAGATAGAAAGTTTTTAATTTCTCAAGAATTTGAAGTTAGTAGAAATTGTGTAGAAGAAAAATTAAAATTCACAATAAAAAAATTTATAATTGTGTTGAACATGACAATATACTAATAATAAAATATCATTAGAAAATACAAGGTTTGTGAAATGGGCATCAATTCATAAATATGTTCATGTGTTGTTGTTTTCTTATTCAAAATATTTAATAATACCATTTTTTTTATTTATAGCATAGATAAAATAAAGGACAATACATTTACAATTCATGTAACAATAAATGAAATAAACCATACATTTGGTTGAAATTATGTTGCATTGATGCGAGAAGAAAGTAATCAATGATAGAAATTAATACATTTAACTAGCCGTCCAAGTACCCAACAAGCATGCTAAAATTTTATAAATGATTTATTTATTATTAGCATAATTAACTACATATTTATAAAAAATTATATATTTTTTCATGTTTAAGATACAATTGAAAGTCTCTTATGATATTGATGTAGTAACATTCACAATGTTTGATCGAGACACAAAATAAAATTTGAATAGAATAATATCCTATTTCTTTCACCCACAAATGGGAATAATGTCAACATGTCTCTTATCCTACATAACGTTTGCAACTACACCTATTTTTGAAATTAAACTCACAACTTGAAGGAAGGATTCCAAACCTACACTCACAAGGCCTTTTATCCCAAAAATCATTCTTCAATACTAACCTCTCCACAAAGAAATTAAAGAGGAAATCAAATTAGTTTATTTACATTGCTTACTTCTCTTACAAAATATAAATCAATTCATCTTCTAATTAAAAATTTTCATTCAAATAACAAGTCTATAACACCATAACAAATATTATATTATGAAAAATCAATCATAATTAAAGTTTAAAGATACAACCATCCAAGAAGTCAAAAGACAAGTTATCATTTTTAAATGAAGAAACACATCCAATCTTAAAAAAGTCCTTTAAAGAGAAAGGTAATTAATAAAAATATTGAGACATATGAAGAGTCAATATTACTTCAAACTATAAAGAGGAGTACACAAAAAAAAAACACCCTCAAAGTGTCACCTTTTTATATTAGAATTTGTTTGAATAATAAATTATATTAGAATAATTTACTGTATTATCATTTTCTTACATAAACTTTTTTATGTTTTATCCCCACCAATTTAATTTCATTCTTAATTCTTCCCTTACCTTTTTTATTATATATAATGCACACTATTATACAAAATATTATCTCTACTACTAAACTCATTATCAACAACTATGGTACAATTAGTCATAATTTCTTAACTTAACTTTATTTTGAACAAATTTAAGATATAATATTATTGCAACATTAGTTTAGGAATCTAACTTTATCAAATTAAAATTTTGTGTAATTTTTTTAAAACTTTATCAACTTAAATCATTTTGTTAAAAAATTTCACATAATTTTTTTTAAAAAAAGGTTGATATTACAACTTATTTAAAAATTATTATATCATTGTCTAATTTATCGATGCTTTTTAGAACTTTCATAATTCACAAATTCTCAATAAATATTTGACAAATCACAATAATTTTATTTTAAAATTTACTAAAATTATTTAAAATTTTTAAAATTATATTTTATTTTTAATATATTTTTCAAAATTTAATTATATATATATATCTATATATATTAAACTCATGCAATTGCCTATCAATATCTAGCTTGAGCAATGACAAAGCAACTTGTTGGTCATCTAATTTCAACCAAACTTTCATTCATATTTCACGCTGAGAGAAAAGTAAAAGTCAGCCCATGGATTTAACCTCTAGTTCATATGTTTAAATATTCATGAACATCAAGAATGAAGAATGAAAGAAATTCAACTAGGGAGATCTTGTCAAAAATCCAAAATATTTTTTCATTTTACTTTTTTACACACAAAGTTGGGAATAAAATCAACTTCTAATTAGTTTATTAATATTCTAAAATGTATTTATTCGGTATCAAAGTAAAATGAAAAAAAAATAAAAAATCTCTTCAATATTGTTCATAAACCATTGGCAATCGAAGTAAAAGTTTCTTTTGAACTATATAGTATATAAAATACTAACAAGTAGTGTGAATTTCAAACATAAAAGACTCAACAATGTTATTGTTGTAGTGGGCATGTAAGAATGAGAAAAACTACTAGAAAATGCCTACGCGGGATGTGAGAAAGGGGGATAGATATTGAGTGCATCAAAATATATGGTAATTGGTTGAATGTAAATAACTAGTTTTTTAATGGATATTGAAACCCTACAAAAACTAGCAAAACAAAAAGTGATAGTCCAAAGCAACAGGGCTCACCAGGCTATTTGTGGATTGTGCTCTGTGAAACCAGCCTCACGCAGTACCCTCCACTTTAAGAACCAAGAGACATGAGCCTTCACTCATGTCACGTAATTCAACTCTCAACTTGGACCAGGCAGGCCAGCATATTGCATCCACAGTCCAACCAAGTAGGCCCAAGTGTTGTTCCCTCACTTTAAGGCCCTCACATGAGTCACAAGCCGGCGTTACTCAGCTCGGCAGGCTGATAACTTTGCCAGAACTTTATGAAGACTCTTTTATTTCATTTTCTTTCCGATGTGAGACATAAGTAAGATGAAAGTTTTTAGTGTAACACTAATATTTTGGTATAGATAAGAATATCCAAGGGAAGCATCATTAACCTCAAGGCTTTTGACATAGCATAGAATATCCAAACCTAGCAATAAAAGTTTTATGACATGAACATCCATATTGGTTTAGATTGTACACCATGAATACAGATATATTTTTCTGCTTTGATTCTTGAGCTATGCATTGAGAGCCAAAATATTACGTGGTTAGACCCAATAATTATATTTTATTTTTAATATATTTTTCAGAATTTAATTATATATATATATATATTAAACTCGTCTAATTGCCTGTCAATATCTAGCTTGAGTAATGACAAAGCAACTTGTTGGTCATCTAATTGCAACCAAACTTTCATTCATCTTTCAGGCTTAGTGAAAAATAGAAGTCAGTCCATGGATATAACCTATTTATCGTGTTTAAATATTCATGAACATAAATCTTAATGAATGACGAATGAAGGAATTTCAATTAGGGAGATCTTGTCAAAAATCCAAAATATTTTTTTCATTTTACTTTTTTTGCACACAAAGTTCGAATAAAATCAACTTCTAATTAGTTTATTGATATTCTAAAATGTATTTATTCGGTATCAAAGTAAAATGAAAAAAAATAAAAAATCTCTTCAATATTGTACATAAACCATTGGCAATCGGAATAAAAGTTTCTTTTGAACTATATAGTATATAAAATACTAACAAGTAGTGTGAATTTCAAACATAAAAGACTCAACAATGTTATTGTTGTAGTGGGCATGTAAGAATGAGAAAAACTACTAGAAAATGCCTACGCATGATGTGAGAAAGGGGGATAGATATTGAGTGCATCAAAATATATGGTAATTGGCTGAATGTAAATAACTAGTTTTTTAATGGATATTGAAACCCTACAAAAACTAGCAAAACAAAAAGTGATAGTCCAAAGCAACAGGGCTCACCCGGCTATTTGTGGATTGTGAATGCTGCAGCCCGTTATCCGTCCACTATTGGGAGTGGGAGGTGATCGCTGCACTGTGAAACCACCCTCACGCAGTACCCTCCACTTTAAGAACCAAGAGACATGAGCCTTCGCTCATGTCACATAATTCAACTCTCAACTTGGACCAGGCAGGCCAGCATATTGCATCCACAGTCCAACCAAGTAGGCCCAAGTGTTGTTCCCTCACTTTAAGGCCCTCACATGAGTCACAAGCCACGTTACTCAGCTCGGCAGGCTGACAACTTTGCCAGAACTTTATGAAGACTCTTTTGTTTCATTTTCTTTCCGATGTGAGACGTAAGTAAGATGAAAGTTTTTAGTGTAACACTAATATTTTGGTATAGATAAGAATATCCAAGGGAAGCATCATTAACCTCAAGGCTTTTGACATAGCATAGAATATCCAAACCTAGCAATACAAGTTTTATGACATGAACATCCATATTGGTTTAGATTGTACACCATGAATATAGATATATTTTTCTTCTTTGATTCTTGAGCTATGCATTGAGAGCAAAAATATTACTTGGTTAGACCCAATAATTATATTTTATTTTTAATATATTTTTCAAAATTTAATTATATATATATATATATATATATTAAACTCGTGTAATTGCCTGTCAATATATAGCTTGAGTAATGACAAAGCAACTTGTTTGTGATTTAATTTCAACCAAACTTTCATTCATCTTTTCAGGCTTAGTGAAAAATAAAAGTCAGTCCATGGATATAACCTATTTATTGTGTTTAAATATTCATGAACATAAATCTTAATGAATGACGAATGAAGGAATTTCAATTAGGGAGATCTTGTCAAAAATCCAAAATATTTTTTTCATTTTACTTTTTTGCACACAAAGTTCGGAATAAAATCAACTTCTAATTAGTTTATTGATATTCTAAAATGTATTTATTCGGTATCAAAGTAAAATGAAAAAAAATAAAAAATCTCTTCAATATTGTACATAAACCATTGGCAATCGAAATAAAAGTTTCTTTTGAACTATATAGTATATAAAATACTAACAAGTAGTGTGAATTTCAAACATAAAAGACTCAACAATGTTATTGTTGTAGTGGGCATGTAAGAATGAGAAAAACTACTAGAAAATGCCTACGCATGATGAGAAAGGGGGATAGATATTGAGTGCATCAAAATATATGGTAATTGGCTGAATGTAAATAACTAGTTTTTTAATGGATATTGAAACCCTACAAAAACTAGAAAAAAAAAGTGATAGTCCAAAGCAACAGGGCTCACCAGGCTATTTGTGGATTGTGAATGCTGCAGCCCGTTATCCGTCCACTATTGGGAGTGGGAGGTGATCGCTGCTCTGTGAAACCAGCCTCACGCAGTACCCTCCACTTTAAGAACCAAGAGACATGAGCCTTCGCTCATGTCACATAATTCAACTCTCAACTTGGACCAGGCAGGCCACCATATTGCATCCACAGTCCAACCAAGTAGGCCCAAGTGATGTTCCCTCACTTTAAGGCCCTCACATGAGTCACAAGCCGGCGTTACTCAGCCTCGGCAGGTCGACAACTTTGCCAGAACTTTATGAAGACTCTTTTGTTTCATTTTCTTTCCGATGTGAGACGTAAGTAAGATGAAAGTTTTTAGTGTAACACTAATATTTTGGTATGATAAGAATATCCAAGGAAGCATCATTAACCTCAAGGCTTTTGACATAGCATAGAATATCCAAACCTAGCAATACAAGTTTTATGACATGAACATCCATATTGGTTTAGATTGTACACCATGAATACAGATATATTTTTCTTCTTTGATTCTTGAGCTATGCATTGAGAGCAAAAATATTACTTGGTTAGACCCAATAATTATATTTTATTTTTAATATATTTTTCAAAATTTAATTATATATATATATATATATATATATTAAACTCGTGTAATTGCCTGTCAATATATAGCTTGAGTAATGACAAAGCAACTTGTTTGTGATTTAATTTCAACCAAACTTTCATTCATCTTTCAGGCTTAGTGAAAAATAAAAGTCAGTCCATGGATATAACCTATTTATTGTGTTTAAATATTCATGAACATAAATCTTAATGAATGACGAATGAAGGAATTTCAATTAGGAGATCTTGTCAAAAATCCAAAATATTTTTTTCATTTTACTTTTTGCACACAAAGTTCGGAATAAAATCAACTTCTAATTAGTTTATTGATATTCTAAAATGTATTTATTCGGTATCAAAGTAAAATGAAAAAAATAAAAATCTCTTCAATATTGTACATAAACCATTGGCAATCGAAATAAAAGTTTCTTTTGAACTATATAGTATATAAAATACTAACAAGTAGTGTGAATTTCAAACATAAAAGACTCAACAATGTTATTGTTGTAGTGGGCATGTAAGAATGAGAAAAACTACTAGAAAATGCCTACGCATGATGTGAGAAAGGGGGATAGATATTGAGTGCATCAAAATATATGGTAATTGGCTGAATGTAAATAACTAGTTTTTTAATGGATATTGAAACCCTACAAAAACTAGAAAAACAAAAGTGATAGTCCAAAGCAACAGGGCTCACCAGGCTATTTGTGGATTGTGAATGCTGCAGCCCGTTATCCGTCCACTATTGGGAGTGGGAGGTGATCGCTGCTCTGTGAAACCAGCCTCACGCAGTACCCTCCACTTTAAGAACCAAGAGACATGAGCCTTCGCTCATGTCACATAATTCAACTCTCAACTTGGACCAGGCAGGCCACCATATTGCATCCACAGTCCAACCAAGTAGGCCCAAGTGATGTTCCCTCACTTTATGGCCCTCACATGAGTCACAAGCCGGCGTTACTCAGCTCGGCAGGCTGACAACTTTGCCAGAACTTTATGAAGACTCTTTTGTTTCATTTTCTTTCCGATGTGAGACATAAGTAAGATGAAAGTTTTAGTGTAACACTAATATTTTGGTATAGATAAGAATATCCAAGGGAAGCATCATTAACCTCAAGGCTTTTGACATAGCATAGAATATCCAAACCTAGCAATACAAGTTTTATGACATGAACATCCATATTGGTTTAGATTGTACACCATGAATACAGATATATTTTTCTTCTTTGATTCTTGAGCTATGCATTGAGAGCAAAAATATTACTTGGTTAGACCCAATAATTATATTTTATTTTTAATATATTTTTCAAAATTTAATTTATATATATATATATATATATATATTAAACTCGATGTAATTGCTTCTGTCAATATATAGCTTGAGTAATGACAAAGCAACTTGTTTGTGATTTAATTTCAACCAAACTTTCATTCATCTTTCAGGCTTAGTGAAAAATAAAAGTCAGTCCATGGATATAACCTATTTATTGTGTTTAAATATTCATGAACATAAATCTTAATGAATGACGAATGAAGGAATTTCAATTAGGGAGATCTTGTCAAAAATCCAAAATATTTTTTCATTTTACTTTTTTTGCACACAAAGTTCGGAATAAAATCAACTTCTAATTAGTTTATTGATATTCTAAAATGTATTTATTCGGTATCAAAGTAAAATGAAAAAAATAAAAAATCTCTTCAATATTGTACATAAACCATTGGCAATCGAAATAAAAGTTTCTTTTGAACTATATAGTATATAAAATACTAACAAGTAGTGTGAATTTCAAACATAAAAGACTCAACAATGTTATTGTTGTAGTGGGCATGTAAGAATGAGAAAAACTACTAGAAAATGCCTACGCATGATGTGAGAAAGGGGATAGATATTGAGTGCATCAAAATATATGGTAATTGGCTGAATGTAAATAACTAGTTTTTAATGGATATTGAAACCCTACAAAAACTAGAAAAACAAAAAGTGATAGTCCAAAGCAACAGGGCTCACCAGGCTATTTGTGGATTGTGAATGCTGCAGCCCGTTATCCGTCCACTATTGGGAGTGGGAGGTGATCGCTGCTCTGTGAAACCAGCCTCACGCAGTACCCTGCACTTTAAGAACCAAGAGACATGAGCCTTCGCTCATGTCACATAATTCAACTCTCAACTTGGACCAGGCAGGCCACCATATTGCATCCGCAATCAACCAAGTAGGCCCAAGTGTTGTTCCCTCACTTTAAGGCCCTCACATGAGTCACAAGCCGGCGTTACTCAGCTCGGCAGGCTGACAACTTTGCCAGAACTTTATGAAGACTCTTTTGTTTCATTTTCTTTCCGATGTGAGACGTAAGTAAGATGAAAGTTTTTAGTGTAACACTAATATTTTGGTATAGATAAGAATATCCAAGGGAAGCATCATTAACCTCAAGGCTTTTGACATAGCATAGAATATCCAAACCTAGCAATACAAGTTTTATGACATGAACATCCATATTGGTTTAGATTGTACACCATGAATACAGATATATTTTTCTTCTTTGATTCTTGAGCTATGCATTGAGAGCAAAAAATATTACTTGGTTAGACCCAATAATTATATTTTATTTTTAATATATTTTTCAAAATTTAATTATATATATATATATATATATATATTAAACTAATGTAATTGCCTGTCAATATATAGCTTGAGTAATGACAAAGCAACTTGTTTGTGATTTAATTTCAACCAAACTTTCATTCATCTTTCAGGCTTAGTGAAAAATAAAAGTCAGTCCATGGATATAACCTATTTATTGTGTTTAAATATTCATGAACATAAATCTTAATGAATGACGAATGAAGGAATTTCAATTAGGAGATCTTGTCAAAAATCCAAAATATTTTTTCATTTTACTTTTTGCACACAAAGTTCGGAATAAAATCAACTTCTAATTAGTTTATTGATATTCTAAAATGTATTTATTCGGTATCAAAGTAAAATGAAAAAAAAAAAAATCTCTTCAATATTGTACATAAACCATTGGCAATCGAAATAAAAGTTTCTTTTGAACTATATAGTATATAAAATACTAACAAGTAGTGTGAATTTCAAACATAAAAGACTCAACAATGTTATTGTTGTAGTGGGCATGTAAGAATGAGAAAAACTACTAGAAAATGCCTACGCATGATGTGAGAAAGGGGGATAGATATTGAGTGCATCAAAATATATGGTAATTGGCTGAATGTAAATAACTAGTTTTTTAATGGATATTGAAACCCTACAAAAACTAGAAAAACAAAAAGTGATAGTCCAAAGCAACAGGGCTCACCAGGCTATTTGTGGATTGTGAATGCTGCAGCCCGTTATCCGTCCACTATTGGGAGTGGGAGGTGATCGCTGCTCTGTGAAACCAGCCTCACGCAGTACCCTCCACTTTAAGAATTAAGAGACATGAGCCTTCGCTCATGTCACATAATTCAACTCTCAACTTGGACCAGGCAGGCCACCATATTGCATCCACAGTCCAACCAAGTAGGCCCAAGTGATGTTCCCTCACTTTAAGGCCCTCACATGAGTCACAAGCCGGCGTTACTCAGCTCGGCAGGCTGACAACTTTGCCAGAACTTTATGAAGACTCTTTTGTTTCATTTTCTTTCCGATGTGAGACATAAGTAAGATGAAAGTTTTTAGTGTAACACTAATATTTTGGTATAGATAAGAATATCCAAGGGAAGCATCATTAACCTCAAGGCTTTTGACATAGCATAGAATATCCAAACCTAGCAATACAAGTTTTATGACATGAACATCCATATTGGTTTAGATTGTACACCATGAATACAGATATATTTTTCTTCTTTGATTCTTGAGCTATGCATTGAGAGCAAAAATATTACTTGGTTAGACCCAATAATTATATTTTATTTTTAATATATTTTTCAAAATTTAATTATATATATATATATATATATATATATTAAACTCGTGTAATTGCCTGTCAATATATAGCTTGAGTAATGACAAAGCAACTTGTTTGTGATTTAATTTCAACCAAACTTTCATTCATCTTTCAGGCTTAGTGAAAAATAAAAGTCAGTCCATGGATATAACCTATTTATTGTGTTTAAATATTCATGAACATAAATCTTAATGAATGACGAATGAAGGAATTTCAATTAGGGAGATCTTGTCAAAAATCCAAAATATTTTTTCATTTTACTTTTTTGCACACAAAGTTCGGAATAAAATCAACTTCTAATTAGTTTATTGATATTCTAAAATGTATTTATTCGGTATCAAAGTAAAATGAAAAAAAATAAAAAATCTCTTCAATATTGTACATAAACCATTGGCAATCGAAATAAAAGTTTCTTTTGAACTATATAGTATATAAAATACTAACAAGTAGTGTGAATTTCAAACATAAAAGACTCAACAATGTTATTGTTGTAGTGGGCATGTAAGAATGAGAAAACTACTAGAAAATGCCTACGCATGATGTGAGAAAGGGGGATAGATATTGAGTGCATCAAAATATATGGTAATTGGCTGAATGTAAATAACTAGTTTTTTAATGGATATTGAAACCCTACAAAAACTAGAAAAACAAAAAGTGATAGTCCAAAGCAACAGGGCTCACCAGGCTATTTGTGGATTGTGAATGCTGCAGCCCGTTATCCGTCCACTATTGGGAGTGGGAGGTGATCGCTGCTCTGTGAAACCAGCCTCACGCAGTACCCTGCACTTTAAGAACCAAGAGACATGAGCCTTCGCTCATGTCACATAATTCAACTCTCAACTTGGACCAGGCAGGCCACCATATTGCATCCGCAATCAACCAAGTAGGCCCAAGTGTTGTTCCCTCACTTTAAGGCCCTCACATGAGTCACAAGCCGCCAAGTTACTCAGCTCGGCAGGCTGACAACTTTGCAGTAACTTTATGAAGACTCTTTTGTTTCATTTTCTTTCCGATGTGAGACGTAAGTAAGATGAAAGTTTTTTAGTGTAACACTAATATTTTGGTATAGATAAGAATATCCAAGGGAAGCATCATTAACCTCAAGGCTTTTGACATAGCATAGAATATCCAAACCTAGCAATACAAGTTTTATGACATGAACATCCATATTGGTTTAGATTGTACACCATGAATACAGATATATTTTTCTTCTTTGATTCTTGAGCTATGCATTGAGAGCAAAAATATTACTTGGTTAGACCCAATAATTATATTTTATTTTTAATATATTTTTCAAAATTTAATTATATATATATATATATATATATATTAAACTCGTGTAATTGCCTGTCAATATATAGCTTGAGTAATGACAAAGCAACTTGTTTGTGATTTAATTTCAACCAAACTTTCATTCATCTTTCAGGCTTAGTGAAAAATAAAAGTCAGTCCATGGATATAACCTATTTATTGTGTTTAAATATTCATGAACATAAATCTTAATGAATGACGAATGAAGGAATTTCAATTAGGGAGATCTTGTCAAAAATCCAAAATATTTTTTTTCATTTTACTTTTTTGCACACAAAGTTCGGAATAAAATCAACTTCTAATTAGTTTATTGATATTCTAAAATGTATTTATTCGGTATCAAAGTAAAATGAAAAAAAATAAAAAATCTCTTCAATATTGTACATAAACCATTGGCAATCGAAATAAAAGTTTCTTTGAACTATATAGTATATAAAATACTAACAAGTAGTGTGAATTTCAAACATAAAAGACTCAACAATGTTATTGTTGTAGTGGGCATGTAAGAATGAGAAAAAACTACTAGAAAATGCCTACGCATGATGTGAGAAAGGGGGATAGATATTGAGTGCATCAAAATATATGGTAATTGGCTGAATGTAAATAACTAGTTTTTTAATGGATATTGAAACCCTACAAAAACTAGAAAAACAAAAAGTGATAGTCCAAAGCAACAGGGCTCACCAGGCTATTTGTGGATTGTGAATGCTGCAGCCCGTTATCCGTCCACTATTGGGAGTGGGAGGTGATCGCTGCTCTGTGAAACCAGCCTCACGCAGTACCCTCCACTTTAAGAACCAAGAGACATGAGCCTTCGCTCATGTCACATAATTCAACTCTCAACTTGGACCAGGCAGGCCACCATATTGCATCCACAGTCCAACCAAGTAGGCCCAAGTGATGTTCCCTCACTTTAAGGCCCTCACATGAGTCCTGAAACCGCGTTACTCAGCTCGGCAGGTCGACAACTTTGCCGAGAACTTTATGAAGACTCTTTTGTTTCATTTTCTTTCCGATGTGAGACATAAGTAAGATGAAAGTTTTTAGTGTAACACTAATATTTTGGTATAGATAAGAATATCCAAGGGAAGCATCATTAACCTCAAGGCTTTTGACATAGCATAGAATATCCAAACCTAGCAATACAAGTTTTATGACATGAACATCCATATTGGTTTAGATTGTACACCATGAATACAGATATATTTTTCTTCTTTGATTCTTGAGCTATGCATTGAGAGCAAAAATATTACTTGGTTAGACCCAATAATTATATTTTATTTTTAATATATTTTTCAAAATTTAATTATATATATATATATATATATATATTAAACTCGATGTAATCGCCTGTCAATATATAGCTTGAGTAATGACAAAGCAACTTGTTTGTGATTTAATTTCAACCAAACTTTCATTCATCTTTCAGGCTTAGTGAAAAATAAAAGTCAGTCCATGGATATAACCTATTTATTGTGTTTAAATATTCATGAACATAAATCTTAATGAATGACGAATGAAGGAATTTCAATTAGGGAGATCTTGTCAAAAATCCAAAATATTTTTTCATTTTACTTTTTTGCACACAAAGTTCGGAATAAAATCAACTTCTAATTAGTTTATTGATATTCTAAAATGTATTTATTCGGTATCAAAGTAAAATGAAAAAAATAAAAAATCTCTTCAATATTGTACATAAACCATTGGCAATCGAAATAAAAGTTTCTTTTGAACTATATAGTATATAAAATACTAACAAGTAGTGTGAATTTCAAACATAAAAGACTCAACAATGTTATTGTTGTAGTGGGCATGTAAGAATGAGAAAAACTACTAGAAAATGCCTACGCATGATGTGAGAAAGGGGGATAGATATTGAGTGCATCAAAATATATGGTAATTGGCTGAATGTAAATAACTAGTTTTTTAATGGATATTGAAACCCTACAAAAACTAGAAAACAAAAAGTGATAGTCCAAAGCAACAGGGCTCACCAGGCTATTTGTGGATTGTGAATGCTGCAGCCCGTTATCCGTCCACTATTGGGAGTGGGAGGTGATCGCTGCTCTGTGAAACCAGCCTCACGCAGTACCCTCCACTTTAAGAACCAAGAGACATGAGCCTTCGCTCATGTCACATAATTCAACTCTCAACTTGGACCAGGCAGGCCACCATATTGCATCCACAGTCCAACCAAGTAGGCCCAAGTGATGTTCCCTCACTTTAAGGCCCTCACATGAGTCACAAGCCGGCGTTACTCAGCTCGGCAGGCTGACAACTTTGCCAGAACTTTATGAAGACTCTTTTGTTTCATTTTCTTTCCGATGTGAGACATAAGTAAGATGAAAGTTTTAGTGTAACACTAATATTTTGGTATAGATAAGAATATCCAAGGGAAGCATCATTAACCTCAAGGCTTTTGACATAGCATAGAATATCCAAACCTAGCAATACAAGTTTTATGACATGAACATCCATATTGGTTTAGATTGTACACCATGAATACAGATATATTTTTTCTTCTTTGATTCTTGAGCTATGCATTGAGAGCAAAAATATTACTTGGTTAGACCCAATAATTATATTTTATTTTTAATATATTTTTCAAAATTTAATTATATATATATATATATATATATATATTAAACTCGATGTAATTGCTCTGTCAATATATAGCTTGAGTAATGACAAAGCAACTTGTTTGTGATTTAATTTCAACCAAACTTTCATTCATCTTTCAGGCTTAGTGAAAAATAAAAGTCAGTCCATGGATATAACCTATTTATTGTGTTTAAATATTCATGAACATAAATCTTAATGAATGACGAATGAAGGAATTTCAATTAGGGAGATCTTGTCAAAAATCCAAAATATTTTTTCATTTTACTTTTTTGCACACAAAGTTCGGAATAAAATCAACTTCTAATTAGTTTATTGATATTCTAAAATGTATTTATTCGGTATCAAAGTAAAATGAAAAAAAATAAAAAATCTCTTCAATATTGTACATAAACCATTGGCAATCGAAATAAAAGTTTCTTTTGAACTATATAGTATATAAAATACTAACAAGTAGTGTGAATTTCAAACATAAAAGACTCAACAATGTTATTGTTGTAGTGGGCATGTAAGAATGAGAAAAACTACTAGAAAATGCCTACGCATGATGTGAGAAAGGGGGATAGATATTGAGTGCATCAAAATATATGGTAATTGGCTGAATGTAAATAACTAGTTTTTTAATGGATATTGAAACCCGTTTTTTAATGGATATTGAAACCCTACAAAAACTAGCAAAACAAAAAGTGATAGTCCAAAGCAATAGGGCTCACCAGGCTATTTGTGGATTGTGAATGCTGCAGCCCGTTATCCGTCCATTATTGGGAGTGGGAGGTGATCGCTGCTCTGTGAACCCAGCCTCACGCAGTACCCTCCACTTTAAGAACCAAGAGACATGAGCCTTCGCTCATGTCACATAATTCAACTCTCAACTTGGACCAGGCAGGCCAGCATATTGCATCCACAGTCAACCAAGTAGGCCCAAGTGTTGTTCCCTTACTTTAAGGCCCTCACATGAGTCACAAGCCGGCGTTACTCAGCTCGGCAGGCTGACAACTTTGCCAGAACTTTATCAAGACTCTTTTATTTCATTTTTCTTTCCGATGTGAGACATAAGTAAGGTGAAAGTTTTTAGTGTAACACTAATATTTTGGTATAGATAAGAACATCCAAGGGAAGCATCATTAACCTCAAGGCTTTTGACATAGCATAGAATATCCAAACCTAGCAATACAAGTTTTATGACATGAACATCCATATTGGTTTAGATTGTACACCATGAATACAGATATATTTTTCTTCTTTGATTCTTGAGCTATGCATTAAGAGCAAAGATATTACTTGGTTAGACCCAATAATTATGTTTTATTTTTAATATATTTTTCAAATTTTAATTTTATATATATATATATATATATATATTAAACTTGTGTAATTGCCTGTCAATATATAGCTTGAGTAATGACAAAGCAACTTGTTGGTCATCTAATTTCAACCAAACTTTCATTCATCTTTCAAGCTTAGTGAAAAAAAAAAGTCAGTGCATGGATTTAACCTCTATTTATTGTGTTTAAATATTCATGAACATAAATCTTAATGAATGAAGAATGAAGGAATTTCAGCTAGGGAGATCTTGTCAAAAATCCAAAATATTTTTTCATTTTACTTTTTTGCACACAAAGTTGGGAATAAAATCAACTTTTAATTAGTTTATTATTGATATTCTAAATTGTATTTATTCGGTATCAAAGTAAAAAGAAAAAAAATAAAAAATCTCTTCAATATTGTACATAAACCATTGACAATCGAAGTAAAAGTTTTTTTTGAACTATATAGTATATAAAATACTCACAAGTAGTGTGAATTTCAAATATAAAAGACTCAACAATGTTATTGTTGTAGTGGGTATGTTAGAATGAGAAAAACTACTAGAAAATGCCTATGCAGGATGTGAGAAAGGGGGATAGATATTGAGTGCATCAAAATATATGGTACTTGGCTGAATGTAAATAACCAGTTTTTTATGAATATTGCAACCCTACAAAAATTGGCAAAACAAAAAGTGATAGTCCAAAGCAACAGGGCTCACCAGCCCGTTATCCATCCACTATTGGGAGTGGGAGGTGATCGCTGCTCTGTGAAACACAGCCTCACGCAGTACCCTCCACTTTAAGAACCAAGAGACATGAGCCTTTGCTCATCTCACATAATTCAAGTCTCAACTTGGACCAGGCAGGCCAACATATTGCATCCACAGTCCAACCAAGTAGGCCCAAGTGTTGTTCCCTCACTTTAAGGCCCTCACATGAGTCACAAGCCGGCATTACTCTACTCGACAGGCTGACAACTTTGCCAGAACTTTATGAAGACTTTTTTATTTCATTTTCTTTCCGATGTGAGACATAAGTAAGAAGAAAGTTTTTAGTGTAACGCTAATATTTTGGTATAGATAAGAATATCCAAAGGAAGCATCATTAACCTCAAGGCTTTTGACATAGCATATAATATCCAAACCTAGCAGTAAAAGTTTTATGACATGAACTTCCATATTGGTTTAGATTGTACACCATGAATACAGATATTTTTTTCTGCTTTGATTCTTGAGCTATGCATTGAGAGGCAAAATATTACTTGGTTAGACCCAATAATTCCCACAAGTTCAGTTCACCCATCTTTAAGATTATAAATGTTTTTGTTGATCTATCTTTCTTTAGTATTAGAAAATTCATCGCATTCTGAAATGGCAAAGAAGGTATTCCTTAACCAATAGGTATCGATTATGAAAAGCTGCATAGGAAAAATCGTATGTACAAGATTGTAGTTAGAGTCATGCTAAACTGTTTGTTCTTTATAGACAACACGTAACTAGTTGATTAGGCTCCATTTTTCTGTGTTTTTCTTTCGTAAGGATGAATACAAACATCTAAGTCTAACTACTTTATATCAAAGCATAAAGTATAAATTACGATCCGTAATCTTTCTCATATTAATCCAATTATCCTTTTTTTCTTCCGGGAAAAAAAACGTTCCTGAGTGTTTTACTGCAAACTAGCCTCTTGCTTATGCTCCACATCGTAAATAACATGAAACAACAAATTTTTTATAAACTTCTGTGGAGGGCACAATGTAAGTTTGGTTTCACAAAGTGGCAATTACTTCTCAGGTGAGCCCTGTTGCTTGGTCCATGAAGGTTTGGTTAAAATTAGATGAACCCCTACCCTATTCTTGCTATGTCTTTCCTGAAATTTCAAATTAAATAGTTGAAGGGTGTCTAAATATGTGCATCATCATGTCAGGTACTTTGACATTTTCTTCTTTTGCTGTCAATGAAAGCCCCTTACATGCAGTTGTGTTCTTAGCTAAGTTATCTTCTTCCACATCATCTTATCCTTAAAGTCATCAAGAATTTGACAGCCATAATCTTCACAGCTTTACTTCATACCATTTGCTTGATGTCTTAAATTTTGATATATGTTTAGTTCTTAACTATTGTCATGTTTTTTTTATTTATTGACATCCATTAATGAGAAAATGTACATAATAGTTTGAAAGGCATTTGGAATTCCTGTTGTGGTTATTTACCATTACAATTTCGTGCTCCATATGAAAGAAGTTAATTTTATACAAATTCATTTGAAAAATGTTAAATCAACATATAATTATTTCTTAACTATTGTACAAATATTTTTAAATTAAACTTTAATCGATTAGATGACGGGATACCAAACAACTAACCTAAGTGACCAATTTCAACTCAGCATTTTAAAAGTGCTTTCATTCTCACTAGGTGCTTATGAGACTGTTGACCAAGTAGATAGTCAGATACCAAATAGTCGACCTAGCTAACCAACTTCAACTTAGTACTTTAAAGTATCTTTGTTCTTACTCGATACTTATGTAACTATGAACTGACCAGATGATAGATTGTTGAACAACCAATAAAGATAGTCGATTTTGCTTGACAAAGACACTTAATAACATCGTCATAGGAACTCAGATTCAGTACAAAGCAAGCATGCACAACTAGGGGTCAGACGACACTGCACGTACATTGTAAGAATCAGAAGACATAGTTGATGTACCATGGTAGTCACGCAGCACAGCCAGGGATCTGGCAGTGTGGCACATATGCCGCAATAATTAGAAGGCATAGTTGGCACAGCACAATCCTTGACAAATAGGACGAGAAGGAAAATTAAAAAAGGTGAAGAAAAATAATACTATAAAACAAGTCACTTTGAATCACTACAAACAAAAACACTTAAGAAGAACTGAGAGTTATATCAAGTAACTCATTTACTTCACATGAACAAAACTAAAATACAAAAATATAAATTAAAAATATATTGTTAATTTACATAAAATTTGTTCAGCACAAACTAATAGAAAAAATAATAAAATATATATACTCAATGTCAAATATTAGAAATATCATGGATTAATTTTTAAAAAAGTAAATTAAGAATAAACTATTCTAAAAATAATATTTTATTACAAATTTAAAATGTAAGGATATGTTAAAGAAACAATATCCAATAAGCGTATACCTATGAAAAATCCAAACGACGAATTGACATATCACGTCAATATTCTTCTTCAAATTTCTTCCTCAATTACGGAGCAAAATTTCAATAAACCCAATCAAACTCAACAATGATTCAAATATATAAACAAGAATAACTAAAAATAAGGATTTATAATATATATAATATTTAATATTATATACATATATATAATAAATTATTATATTTATTATTAATTGTCAAGTTATATATATTATAAAAATACATGTTTAGGTCCACAGAGATTCAACTTAGTTTTAATCAAGGTTTAAAAAACTAGCTCACACAAGCCGGTTGAACCAGTTCAACAAAAAACTAAACACAATAGTTCAATTGTAATATTCAATCGAAAATATTACCAACTTGGATATGGTGTCATCGATACACCAAATTTAAAGTATTAGTATAAAATGATCATATGATTTATAATATCTTAATACAAATAGTAATTGTAATAAATTTTATGAAAATAAATTAATTAACCTTAATCAATCAATTAAATTATTTGATTTGATCTAATTTATTATTTAATTGATTTAACTTTTTTTTCAAACATTAGTTGACAATAAGTAGTAGTTACTTTGATTTCTTATCTATAACGTAAGGAATTAGAATAGTTACTTTGATTTCTTAACTATAACGTAAGGAATTAGAATAGTGGCCTTCTACAGGAAAAAAACTATATTGTGAGAGGAATAATTATCATCCAGTGAGTTTTTCTAATAGAAATTAATCACTACTTATATAATTATCATCTTTTTAGTAAATAAATAGTAAAATAAATATATT
Organism: Mucuna pruriens; assembly: GCA_025330945.1. Lineage (NCBI taxonomy): Eukaryota > Viridiplantae > Streptophyta > Magnoliopsida > Fabales > Fabaceae > Mucuna > Mucuna pruriens. Next base: position 446,589 of record JAENHJ010000068.1, read on the forward strand.
TTGACTTGAATTCATAAATTATTTTTGCTTAGATTATATAAATAATTACTTTTTATAATTTATAAAAAAATATGAAATATTTCAAAATAATATTTATTGAAAGGTAGGTAATTTGTTTTTTATAATTTGTGTAGTAATAAAAAATCAAGAATAAAAATGAAATTATGTCCTTGTATGTTGGAATTAGAAAAAAAGAATTTAAAGAAAAATTAGATTAAAAATCGTTTAATCATACTTTTATGCTCTACAGCTCATGCTGATTCACACAGACAAAGTTGCAGAAGCTAAAAATGAATAATGCAAAGAATCAAGTTCTTTTATCCACTTAATTGTGGTTTTAGTACTAAAACATTAATTTTTATTTTTTATTTTTAGTTTCTACTTTTTAAAATCAATCATTTTCATTCCTATATGTTTTTAAAAGACTTAAATTGTTTTAAGTGACTATAAATATAACTCTATTTCATTTTAGATATTATAATTTTTTTATTATTTTTAGATACTAATATTTTTTAATGTTTTTTTAATCTTTATCATTGACTATAGTTTATTTAATAATTACATGACTAACAAAAAAATAATAATATTAATTAATATAATTGAGGTAATGAAAAATAAATTAAGATAATTAAATTACTTTTAGATTTTGGAACTCAATTAATTAATGTATTTATTATTTTAAAAAATAAGATAATTACATAATTTATTTTTATGGGTCATTAGTCTCATGTCTTTTTTTATTTTCAAGAAAATTGGTGTTGTTTAAAGATAATCTAATCTTTGAATTCAAATATAATTAACATTTTTGGGATTTAAAAGATATTATTTTTATATTTATCAGATATCTAATAACTTTCAAATATATATAATGGTTTTTCAATATTTAAAAGATATTATCTTTTTATTTAAAAATTATTTAACAATTTTCAAATATAATTAAAAATTTTTGGACATTTAAAAGATATCATGTTTATATATAATAGATATCAACTTTCAAATATAATAAGTTTGGTTTTCTTTTTTTTTTGTTACGAATGTGTTTGTATTATATAGAGAAATTGTGAAAAAAAACAAGTTAAGACTTGAATAATGAGGACGAGTGTGATTGTGATGGGTGACCTAGCCTATGAGATGGAAAGCATGGGTCCGAGTGACATTTGTTAAGTGAGTGACCTAGTTTATGAGAAGAAAGAATGGTACTCGATAATCATATATGGTTGTTAGATGAGGTGTCTAGCATATGAGAGATGAGCATGACTCTTATAGGCCTAATTTTCAAAATAGTAACCTAAAAGAGAATTTTATAACATGCATCATTTAATGAAATTGAGGTATAAGGGAGTATATACAAACCAAAGTGAAAATGTTACTAGACCCCCTAAGGGATACTCAATACAAAAATCTTAATGAATGTGACTGATCGCACAGGTTGGGACACACAATGTAAGCAAAGCAGTACTTAACGTTAGGGGTGTTCACGGATCAGTTTTGAGCCCAAAAAAAAGTCATCAAATCCAAAGGCTAAAACAATGTGTGATTTGGTTTAGTTAGGATTGTCTTCTTAAAAAAAACCTTATTCGATAAAATGTGATTTGAATTGGATTAGATGATTTAGCTTTTATTGTAAATCCTTACCAATATTTTAATTTGATATTGCTAAATATTTTTAACTCAAACATTGAACATTAATTTTAAAATAAGAAAATTATCTTTAACTATAAGTATAATAATAACTTATTTAAAAATAAAGAATACATAAAATAAAAAAGAAGTACATTGAACATTATTTTTAAAATAAACAAATTATGTTGCCCCTAAACTACTTCCAAGATTAGTGTTAATACCACATTGCATATAGAAAAGTAATTAAGAATGCAGAAAACTGGTTCGAATTGGTAATTTTTTAAAAAATAATTTAAAATTAAGGTATTATATTATTTAATATTACTTTATATATTGTTTAATTATTATTATTATTTAATTAATACTAGTTCGATCATAGTTCAACCATATTTAAACCATAGAACATTGAACATTGAACAAACGTTTTGACCTGTTCGATTTAAAAAACATTGATAAATAGATCACGAGATAAAAAATGTCACATACTGCCTCCTCATTATTATTAATAGACACTCCCCTCCACCATTACTATTTTTCAATTTAAACAAGGAACAATCTTCGTAAAAAATAGCATCACTTGTTTTAATCACAATCTTCTCATTTAAATAAAAGAATTTATAAGTTTTATTAATAATTGCATGGCCTATGAAAACACATTCATATATGCTTTAGACTTTAGTTGCTAATTTTTTTTTTTTTTTACAATTTAGAACCCTAGCGTAAGCCAAACAATAGAAGAATAAGAAATAACTTTATTCATTTCAATATTTAATTTGAATATTCCAAAAGTAGCATAATTCTTCTTCATAAAATATTATTCTTCTTCACAACATTCTTTTTATTCTCGGTAACATAGTAAATCTTAAATAGAGATCCACTATATCAAACATGATTTGTTGTGCTAATGTCTACCTACCACCCCTCAAATCCACCAACTACATTGATTTTTAGAAGTGATAGCAATAAGTTGGTCGTTAGTAAGACTCACCTGAGGAGCAGGATAATTCTGAAGATGATAGTTACTAGCCAAATGACTAGGCTTAAGGTAGTGACTAACAACATATTTTCTTCCTCTACCTTTTTTAGTATCATAATTCTTCTACAAGGTCTCACAAACATCATTGGCAATAATATGTGTATTGTAGTAATAGTATAGATCATTCGATAAACCATTTAAAATAAAATTCTTACACATGATCGAAGTCATTGTCAATCCATGTCTCAAGTACCTACTATTGAGCATCTATCGAATTTCTAGTATAATGGACTTGTCAACAATGAGAGGAGAATTAACTTTGTGCATTTAAGAAGAATATATTCTATTTCCATCACTTGAAGTGTACTCTTTCAAACTAAAAAGACTTACTAAGATGAACTGGAACAATATCGTCTTTGGCAAACACGGCAAAAAATTAAATGTCTTAAAATAGTTGTAGTACAGGTTGAACACAAACATAAAAAATTAAGGTTAAGTCATGAATTAGGTCGCTCTCTTTAAAAGATTTCGTGACTCTACCTAAATATTACATACAACCTTGTTATCTCCGAGCTAAAACAACCTTCAAAAAACTAAGTCATGACACCTCTACATAAAGAGAGCCCAACAAACCAATACACATTCCCATAAAATAGTTTAAATTTGCTTAGAAACAAAAAATGAAAATGCTTTTTTTTTCTCATTAGAACCTCGAAACCAAGTTTTCAGATTTTTCTTTCTCTTTAGGACACTTTTTTTTTCACCGTGAAGAGAACCCAGAAACCAAATATTATTAGCTAAAAAAGCATAATCATTCAATTTAATAATATTAAAAATCATTAAACCAAATCAATTCACTCCATAGGATCTATAAAACAACGAACCTACTTTTCTTCCCTTAATAAATAAATTATATATATAATTTCTATTTATTCATTTATTTATTTTTAACAAATCATTCAATATTAAACGTTTTTATTTATTTGACATCCATTAATGAGAAATTGTATATAACAGTTGGGAGTGCATTAGGAATTCTAGTTGTTGTACATACAACATCTTAAACGTTTCTTATTAATTTGACATCCATTAATGAGAAATTGTATATAACAATTGGGAGTGAATTTGGAATTCTAGTTGTTGTACATACATCATCTGAATCGGTGATATTTGTTAGTGCAGAAAAGGCTTTTTATATTGGTTAAAATTGACTTTTTATATTTGTTTTTGTAGCTGATGTAGAAATAACTGATGTAAAAAATTTTATTTTTTAAAGACCAGTATGTAATATTATGTTTTTATTTTCGTATAATAGATAGGCCAAATGATTTTAAGTTTGTGGGAAGCTTTATGAGTTTGCCTTAGATCCCATAGATCTACGCTTTCGTTTTTGTATAAGAGGTAGATCCCACATATCTCGCAGATCTGATGTTGCATTTGCATATCTTATAGATCTACACTTCTGAAATAAACAAAACTGAGATGAACAAAAATGAGGCAAGCAAAAATGATAAAAAGAATTAAAAAGCAAAAATATTACCTTATAAGAACAAAAATGACTAAGAGAAAGACGATGGTGTAAGAATGGGGATGGTAGTTGTGACACCCTTCTGCCATGAATACTTAAATTAAATAATAAAATAAATAAAATGAAGACAGGGTAATAGTTAAAACCAAAAGCACAATTTGGATTAAGGATAAAAGGTTCACATGCTAATTAAAAGGTAGGCACAAAGTTTTCAAGGAGATTTTAGATCTAAATATTATAATTGAGAAAACTAAAGTCATCATCATCTTTAAAATAAGTCATTCAAACATCAAGGCATAGAGCAACTATTCTAACTTCTAGAATCCCGATGTCACACTAATCAGAGCAAGACCCCGGCTTTTCAAAATCCGACACCCCTCAACGTTACCTAAAAGAAAATAACAAGAGAAAGTACGGTGAGAAATCGCATTCAATCATATATAAAGGCAGATAATGCCCCAAATCTCACCTATTACCATACTCAATTACTAACAGTTAACAGATACTCATATATCAATCAGATTTCATTCATTCAAAATCAATCTCAGTTCATTCATGTTTACAAAATGCACATGCTCGCACAATGCATATGCTCATCACCACACCTAAGAGTCTCGAGTCAGAACTCCACACCATGGGCGAACCTCCTCAATCCCCTTAGTTATCACTAATGATGGCCATACCGTTAAACACCCCGTATGGGCCGGTGTGTCGCATAGTTAAACACCACCTATGGCCCGTGCGGAGACATTCCACACAACCGTTAAACACCACCTATGGCCGGCGTGCAGCATGGTTAAACACCACCTGTGGCCCCTGCATATAATTGTCCCCTATTATTAGTGCCCCTGTTAAACACCACATATGACCAGGGTATTATGGCCAGGGTATTATAGCCACGTCTGGCTTCTCATGCATCCCATGCCTCTCATGTCCATGCTCAATGCATTCTCATCCACACACTTATTCTCATGATTTATTTATACATCATTCGCACAGTCCACAATCATATCCAACCATATTAATTTAACCATCATGATTATAAATCATTCATCAGAAAGCACAGAAATGCACATTAAACGCCATTGAATTTCACCTAGTTTCATCATTGCACACAAGAGCCTCAAATCATGAATAACTATAAACAAGACAAGAATCAAGTAATTAGGGCAATTAATCATACAGTTTCCCAACAAAATCACATTAGGACAAGACATTAATCAGACCACAGAGCATATTGATAAATCTTTTCTATCAATTAAAATATTTTTAAAACATAATAATCAAACGAAATTGAGAATTTAGATCCTAGAGGGACTTAGGGATTGCCCTCACTACTCGTACCCTCTCACATTCATATATGACCGAACCAATCTCCCCTGTACCTTAGAGACGATGAACGAAGAAGAACTGATACAGTTTCGGGACGATCTGAACACTCTAGCTTCTCCTCCTTGCAGGTTTGCGTTCTCTCTCCTCTAGGTCTGGCTGTCTGACGTGCAAAACACCAATTAGGGGTAAACTGATTACCCCGTGTCTAATATTGTAACTGGGTCGGGTCAACTCTGACCACCCGTCAGCCTCCCCCGTTAATTCAATTAATTAAATTAATAAATGAAAATAATTTAGATAAAGCCTCATCAGTTTATAAAATCATTAACCCCTCTATTAAGATAAAATTGATAATAATAATAATAATGTAATTAATTTCTAAAGATAATTAAATAAATTTTAGGATGTTACAATTCTCCCCTCCTAAAAGAAAATTCGTCCTCGAATTTATATAGAGTAAGTACTCCCATACCTTTACAATTGTCCTCCCCTTACTCATTTAGTGTTTCTAACAACATTCCTTACTCGATTTGCATTGGCTAAATAATCATCTCACCTCTCTAAACCAGTTAACCTTAAATCTTTCACAATTTCTAGTATCAATTCTCATACTTAGTCTTCTTTTAACCTTCAAACAAGTTAGTTCGATTACTTGCCAGAATAACAATGTACGTCTAGAGTTGAAACATGTGCAATTATTGTGTACATGGCACGGGTGAAGTGGTAGACTGAACCCAATCCAATTAAATTCCTCAAGTTTAACAAAATCTCTCCCCCAAGTTCTAAAATAACTCTAGGATTCCAACCTGTCAACCAAATAGGTGCTCACACTTATCCACTCTTCCCATAATTTAAGCTGCCAAAACATCTTCCAAAGATCCTCAGGCATCTATACCACCTCGATTCAATATTAAATCTACCGTACGATCCTCTTCTAAGACTTACTAAGTACATAACTCCATTTCTAAATTACTTAATGCCATCTAGAAAATCATATTCCCTCATCTTATGGTTTCTCTTCTATCCACTAAAATGGGTGTTCTAACTAGTTAACGGATCATGCCCTCTAATCACATGAAAGGATGCGAAAGGATTTCCTATTTATGACATATTCTACTGTCTTGATTCTACCTAGTGATGGCTTCCTAAAACCTTGGTCATTTGGAAATTCCAATCACCTCATCTATTTTAGGTTCCTCTCCTACTAGTTGAATTTCCACCTAGTGTTTCTACGTCATCGAGAATATCAACTTAAAATCATGCAAGTGGTGTCTTCGAATCTTAAGAATAGTCATTACTGTTACTACCTCCAAGCTAGCTACTACCTCCAAGCTAGGGGTCACATAATTGCATGGCCTTTGAAAACACATTCATATACTTTAGACTTTAGTTGCTAATTTTTATTTTTTTTTACAATTTGGATTCCTAGCATAAGCCAAACAATAGAGGAACAAGAAATAACTTTATTCATTTCAATATTTAATTTGAATATTCCAAAAGTAGCATAATTTTTCTTCATAAAACATTATTCTTCTTCACAACACTTTTTTATTCTTGGTAACATAGTAAATCTTAAATAAAGATCCACTATAGCAGACATGATTTATTGTGCCAATGTCTACCTACCACCCCTCAAATCCACCAACTACATTGATTTTTAGAAATGATAGAAATAAGTTGGTCCTTAGTAAGACTTACCGGAGGAGCGGGAAGACTCTGAAGGCAATAGTTACTAGCCAAATGACCAGGCTTAAAGTAGTGACTAACAACATATTTTCTTGCTATGTCTTTACTGAAATTTCAAATTAAATAGTTGGAGGGTGTCTAAATATGTGCATCATCATGTCAGCTACTTTGACATTTTTTTTGTTGTTGTCAATGAAAGTCCCTTACATTCAGTTGTGTTCTCAACTAATTTATCTTCTTCCACATCATCTTATCCTTAAAGCCATCAAGAATTTGATAGTCATAATCTCCACAGCTTTACTTCGTACCATTTGCTTTATGTCTTATATTTTAATATATGTTTAGTTCTTAATTATTGTCAACTTTTTATTTATTGACATCCATTAATGAGAAAATGTACATAACAGTTTGGAAGGAATTTCGAATTTCTGTTGTGGTTATTTACAATTTTGTGCTCCATATGGAAAAAGTTATTTTTATACAAATTCACTTGACAAATGTTAAATCAGCATATAATTATTTCTTAACTATTGCACGAATATTTTTAAATTAAACTTGGATCGGTTAGATGACGAGATACCAAACAGTTAACCTAAGTAACCAATTTCAACTCAGCATTTTAAAAGTGCTTTCATTCCCAGTAAGTGCGTATGGGACTGTGGACCAACTACATATTCGGATACCAAATAGTCGACCTGGCTAACCAACTTCAACTCAATACTTTAAAGTATCTTTGTTCTTACTCGATACTTATGGAATTGTAAACTGGCCAGATGATTGATGAGTCCGACTTTATACACCTTACAAGGCCCTAAAATGAGTGTTTGTGAGACCATTCAGTGCCTAAGAATTGAGTATTAGCTAAAATTCATATTATGAACCAAAAAATAGAGAAAATATAAATCTGTGCTAATTCAGGGATCTTAGCTAATAAAAGACTTATTCTCGTTTTGCAGGTTCAGTTGAGATGATCTCGGCCCATCATAAGTAGTTCAGCCAAGATGAAGTCGTCCCGACCAAACCGATTCCATCTCGGCTAAACTAGGCTTCGCAGCCCAATGAGGAGTGGCCCAATGCTGCTTTCCACATCAATTATCCAGCTCGGAGGCCACATCAGCTATCCAGCTCGGAGGCCACATCAGCTACAGCTCAGCTGCCACGTCACTTTTGGAGAAGCTTGCAGCGCAAGTAACGCAAGGGTAAAATAAGAATTCAATTTATAATTTTGTTAGGATTCGTAGTTAGCGCGTTTTTTCGCTCTTGTATATATAGGAGGAGTTGTGCACTTTTTAAGGGTCTTTGAATTCACATTCTACGCACATACATTGTATCCATTACCTCACTCTCATCTTCGTTCACGGTGGTACACAGCACAACATTGGTGTTCTCTAAATCGAAGGAGCACAAGACTGAGACTGGGAAGCCGAAGTCTATTAGAGGGGACCAATTGGGATTACCAACGCACTCTGGTGGAGCTGATCCTCAACACTCACGCTATTAGAGGTGAACCACCACCATCAACCATGGCGATCGTCATGGAAGATGGAATCACCCAAATTGAGGGGACCACTGCGTTTGTACTCTGTTTCCATTCATCAAATTCATTCTGCATTTTTGAACTCTGTCCCTCCTTCTCTCCTTTAATTCACAATTTGAATCGCGATTGCATTTAGAACGTGAACAAGATTAAGCTAAGCCGATTGTAACTGGTTTAACTAATTCGGTAGGTAATCAACTAATGAATATTAATTGAGAACCTAAAATCAACTCTGAACCTAATCCCTACCAACTGATGAGGCAGCGATTGTGTAATTCCTCGGTATGGCAATGGACGAACCTTTGGCAATTGTCATATGAATCCCCAAGGCTGATATGGACTGAGGACTAGAGTACTGAAACTGGACTGGACTTAACTAATGGGACCGAACATGAACATAATAATATAGTAATAATAATAATAGTGATATTCATAACAGTAGTATACCTTCTCTGCATTCATAGCCTTAGTTTACTTTATGTTGTTCTCACATACAAACCCCAATTTTCTTTACTATTTTCGAGGTCCACACACTAACGAGTCAACACTCTGCATTTGATTCTGCATCATTTCGTTTCACATTAATTCACATTTGAGCACACTCTGTCCTTGAGAGAATTCGACCTAGGGTTGACTATGCTATAGTTAGTTTTAGTTTATTTGATGCGTGTTGAGACAACTAAAAACATTCTTATCAAATTGGCGTCGTTGCCGGGGACACGAGTTCTTTTGTGTCTTTGTGTGCCAAACTAAGTGAAGCTGAATCACGAGTTGTAGAGTGTGTCAGTCAAGTCAAACTATTGAGTCTTTATTTTTAATTTATCTGTGTTTGTTTCCGCAACGGGATCCTGAACAAGAAAAGCATGCCAATTTTGCGTTAAAATTTCTGCATTCATTTCTACATAGTCTAGTAGCAATCTATAGCATACCTTTTCATTATTTTCATTCTATATTCAATTTCTACATTGCATAATTGACTTGCGTTTGTACTAACATTTCATACCTACAATTTTATTAGGTGTTAGTTAATAGTTGTAGTTTACTGTTCTTGCAATCACTGATTTAATTCCAATATTTCTGTATCATTACAATGCATGACTAGGAGTAGCACTGACCCCTTGTACAATTTAGATCCTGAATTAGAACTAACTATATGAAGATTAAGGAAATCCAAAAAGATAGTAGTAAATAATAGTAGTAGTTTTGATTTTGTCATTAACTCTAACCAGTTTTCTACTGATATTTCTGTTTCTGGTGATAGTCATTTTGCAGAGCCAGAACAAATGGAGAACAATGATAGAATCCTGAAGGAGTTGGCTACACCAGACGTGGTGTATCAACCATGGTGCATCCAATATCCACAACTAGAGCCAACTCAAATGTATGAATTAAATGGTCTTGTAAGGGAAGACCCCCACAAACACTTAAAAGAATTCCATGTGTTCCACAATGAGACTGTAGGGGATCCTGGAATATTATATTAAGATGAAGGCGTTCCCATTCTCGCTTGATGGAGCTACAAAGGATTGGTTGTAACTTCAGCCAGCACTTTTCGACACCTGGGGAGACATTAAGCGCATCTTTCTGGAGAAGTTCTTTCCGGCATCTAGAATTGCGTCCATCCAGAAAGAAATATGTGGGATCAGGCAGCATACAAGAGAGACTCTGCATGAATATTGAGAGAGATTTAATAAACTCTATGCTACCTATCCACACCATTAGATCAACGAACAGCTACTGATCCAGTACTTCTACGAGGGACTCTTAATGATAGACAGAAGCATGATTGATGCAGCCAGCAGAGGAGCATTGATGGACAAGACACTAGCAGCAACAAGACACTTGATCTCCAACATGGCAAGCAACACGCAGCAATTTGGAGTCAAAGGGCCAAGTCCATCCCGGCTGGTGAGTGAAATCGGTGTAGCTTCTAACCAAAGGCTAGAAAACCAACTGACCGAGTTGACATCACTGGTGAGACAGCTCGCTGTTGGGCAACACCAACCCGCCATGGCAGCGAAAGTATACGGCATATGTACTTTGGTGGAGCACCCCATGGATATGTGCCCCACATTACAAGAAATAGAGTCGGACCAACCAAAGAACGTTGGGGCCATAGGTGGATTTCAGTATGGGAAGCAACCATATCAGACCCGGCCATTTGATAACCAACAGTATGGAAGACAACCATTTCGGCCAGGACCAAATCAAGGACCATATGCAGCCCACAGAGTCGGACCTGCCCCGAACACACCTCAAGGTTCAGTAGGTTACCAACAGCCGAGTCTGCAATATCAAATACCACCTTTCCAACAACAACAACAGCAATAGAGAATGCCTACTCAAGGCAATTCTCCGTCTCTAGAAGACCTGATGAAGCAACTTGCAGCTAACAACTTGGAGTTCCAACAATCTGTGAGCTCTAGCAACATGCAGTTTCAACAAAACATGATCGCCACCATCCAAGACCTCAAAACGCAAATTGGACAGTTAGCCGACACTATAAGCCACTTACAGTCAGCCAGATCAAGCAACCTTCCCTCCCAAACCATTCCAAATCCGAGAGGAAATGCCAGTGCAGTCACCTTGAGAAGTAGGAAAGAGTCATCCCAACCAACACTACAACAGTTGTCGAGATCAGCCGAGACCGACTCTGATCCGGATGCCAACTCACAATCCCGGCAAGACAAAACTGTCCTGGTGTCGTTCCCAACTCGAACCATCTCGGCAAGGAAGCTAGAGTTAGATGAAGAATTTCTAAAGCTATTCCGAAAAGTGGAAATCAACATTCAACTCCTTGATGCTATTAAACAGATTCCTAAGTATGCAAAATTCCTCAAGGAATTGTGCATGCATAAGAGGAAAAAAATGAAAGGGAGCACAAAAATTGGAGGTGTAGTGTCAGCGCTAACTAGAAATGAGAACTTCACTAAGGGAGCCCAAACCTTGCCAAAGAAATGCCGAGACCCTGGAATATTTTCAATTCCATGCACTATTGGCGAATGCACTTTTGCCGACGCCATGCTGGACCTGGGAGCCTCAATTAATGTCATACCTGCATCAATCTACAAAGCCCTAAACTTCGGTGACCTTGAACCCACAGGGATGACCATCTAGCTTGCAAACAGAAGCATTGTTCAACCCTTGGGCATTCTTGAAGATGTTCTTGTCCAGGTTAATGAGCTAATTTTTCCAGCTAACTTTTATGTGCTAGACATGAAGGACGAGACATCTAGGAAGGAATCAACCTTAATTCTGGGGAGACCATTCCTGATGACTACCAGAACAAAGATTGATGTGCATGCTAGGACACTCTCAATGGAATTCAGTGACACCCTGGTGCAGTTTAATATCTTTGAAGCCATGAAGCACCCCACTGAGGACCATTCTCTCTTTGACATTGACATGATTGAAGAACTAGTTGAAGAATATTTTCAACTAGACAACTACAGTGAAGACATAGAACATTTTGCTTAAAATGCTGACGTCACCAGTTGCTTAGGGTCCATAACAGAAGAGGCCGACTACGAGGAAGTCCATAACCTCCCTAACTCCGAGGACAATAATGATGACATTGCCGACTTGGATTTTGAAGTTGAATTGCTCGACGAAGACCAAGTGTGAAATCATAAAAACCTGGAGTATGTAAATAATGCAGAAGTCAAAGTTGTCGAAACCAGCAAGCCTTCATTTGCACAACTGGCAATGATTTTCACAACTAAAGCGAGTCAGGTACTGAAGGCCGAGACCGAAAAATGACTAAGGTCAACTTGGCCAAGCAAGACCGAGACCGAGAAGAGAAAAAAGTCAACTCGGCCAATGAAGGTCGAGAGCAAGGAAAGACCAAAGTCAACCCGGTTGAGAGGCTGAGAGACAAAGCCGACATGATTGCCGAGACCATCTCGGCCAATGAAGACCAGAAGCAAGTAGGAGTTGTATTCACTGTTCCATCCGACCCCAAAGCAGCACAAGAAGCCAAGCCCAACTCTAATACGGAACAAACTAAACAGATTAAGAGGAGTCGGCCAAAGCAGCAAAAGGCCAAAATCATGTCGGCACACCTGGTGCCGAGTTCAACTCAAGTCGGCCAACCGGATCCGAAACCTGTTCATGAAAATTCTTCATCACCGCCACCAACCTTGGACTTAAAGCCAATGCCAAAACACCTAAAATATGCCTAATTGGATAATAAACAGCAACTTCCAGTCATTATCGCTAACAACCTCCAGTAGGAGCAAGAAGACAACTTGCTAGAAGTCCTAAGGCAGCACAAGAAGGCGATTGGGTGGAAACTTTCAGACTTTCTTGGTATAAAGCCCTCCATCTACATGCATAGAATCTTAATGGAGGAGGAATTCAAGCCCATAAGGCAACAGCAAAGAAGACTGAATCCGACAATCCTGGATGTGGTAAAAGAGGAAGTCACCAAGCTTCTTGCTGCAGGGATCATCTACCCCATCTCGGATAGCCAATGGGTAAGTCCTGTACAAGTCGTGCCAAAGAAATTCGGGATGACTGTCATGAAGAACCAACAGGACGAGTTAGTGCCAATGAGGATTCAGAATAGCTAACGAGTCTGCATCGATTATAGAAAATTAAATCAGGCAACTCGCAAGGATCACTTCCCTTTGCCTTTCATCGATCAAGTCCTAGAAAAATTATCAAGAAAATCCCACTGCTGCTTTTTGGATGGATTCTAAGCATACATGTAGATTCACATTGCACCTGAAGATCAACATAAGACCACCTTCACCTGCCCATTTGGCACTTTTGCGTACATTCGCATGCCATTTGGCCTGTGTAATGCTCTAAGTACGTTCCAACGTTGTATGACCAGTATCTTCTCTGACTTACTACAAGACTGCATGGAGGTATTCATGGACGACTTCATGGTATATGCTGACTCATTTGATGCATGCTTGGCAAATCTATCCAAGGTATTGAGGAGATGTATTGACACAAATCTCGTGCTTAATTTTGAAAAGTGTCATTTCATGGTGACTAAGGGAATAGTGTTGGGTCATCTAGTATCCAACAGAAGCATTGAGGTGGATAAATCAAAGGTAGACATCATCACCTCCTTTCCAAACCCCACATAAGTGAGGGAAGTTCACTCATTTTTGGGACACGTAGGATTTTATAGAAGATTTATCAAGAGTTTCAGCAAGATTGCATTGCCACTGTCCAAACTGCTGTAGAAGGATGTGAAATTCAACTTTGATCAGCCCTGCGCTGAAGCATTTTAGGAGCTGAAGAGCTGACTCACATCCGCTCCCATTCTGCAAGCACCAAACTGGGACCTGCCATTCGAACTAATGTGTGATGCATCCAATTCGACACTGGGAGCTGTTCTCGGCAAAAGAGCTAGAGCCGACCTACCAATGCATGTGATTGCCTATGCATCTCAGACCATGGATCCAGCCTAGCAAAACTACGTAACAACTGAGAAGGAATTATTGGCAATTATATTTGCCTTGGACAAATTTCGTTCATACCTTCTCAGCTCAAGAATTGTTGTGTTCTCTGACCATGCTACCTTGAGATACTTGTTGAAGAAGCCTGATGCCAAGCCGAGACTGATTCGGTGGGTGCTTCCCCTTCAAGAATTCAACATAGAGATCAGAGACAAGAAAGGTGCTGAAAATTCTGTAGTTGATCACTTAAGCAGGATTGAAAAAGAAAGCGAATCAATGCCTATCCGAGATGAATTCTCAGATGAGCAGCTGCTACACATCAAAACATCTACACCATGGTTTGTCGACATTTGCAATTATGTGGCAACATCTCAGTTTCCACCGGAGGCATCTCTGTTTTACAAGGAAAAACTCCAGAGCGATGCCAAATACTATGTTTGGGATGATCCCTACTTATGGAGACTTTGTAGTGATCAAGTCATTCATAGGTGTATTCTTGACACCGAGATCAATTCGATCCTCCAATATTGCCATGCAGCACCTGGAGGCGGCCACTATGGATCAACCTGGACCGCTAGGAAAGTGCTAGATTGTGGGTTTTATTAGCCCACCATTTTCAGAGAAGCATATCAATTAGCCTCCACCTGCGAAAAATGCCAAAAAGCTGGAATGGCAATCACCAAAAGGCATGAGATGCCCCAACAGCCCATCCTGTTTTGTGAAGTTTTTGATGTCTGGGGTATTGACTTCATGGGGCCATTCCCAGTCTCCAACGGGTATTCTTATATTTTGTTGGCCGTTGATTAAGTGTCAAGATGGGTAGAGGCCATAGCCACCAAGACCAATGACGCCAAAGTCGTGGTAGATTTTCTGAAATCCAATATCTTTTGTCGGTTTGGTGTGCCAAAGGCACTCATAAGTGAGACCAAGGGAGTCACTTCTACAACAAAGCCATGTCCTCTTTACTCCACAAGTATGGGTGGTGCATAGAATTGCCACAGCAAATCACCCCCCAAACAAACGGCCAAGCTGAAGTTTTTAACAGGGAAATAAAGAAAACACTGCAAAAGATGACCAATCCCAATAGGAAGGACTAGAGTCATTTCCTTGAAGATGCTCTGTGGGCACACAAAACTGCATACCGAACATTGTTAGGGATGTCTCCCTACTGGATCGTCTTCAATAAAGTCTGTCATCTTCCTGTGGAACTAGAGCACAAAACCTATTGGGTTGTCAAAAAGTGCAATCTGGCCTATGACCAAGCTGGGGAACAAAGGAAATTCCAACTGCAAAAACTAGATGAACTCCGCTTGGAAGCATACGAGAATTCTAGGATTTACAAGCAGAAAGTCAAGAAATTCCATGACCAACAGATCCTGAGGAAAGAATTCCGAGTCGGCCAAAAAGTGTTATTATTCAATTCACGCCTAAAGCTTATAGCAGTTAAGCTTCGCTCTATATGGGATGGACCTTTTGTTATCACGCATGTTTTTCCCTATGGTGTAGTAGAACTAAAAGATGAACACACCAATAGCACCTTCTAGGTCAATGGGCACAAACTTAAACTTTTTCATGAAGGTCCAATACCGCCAGCAGGTGACATCGAGACCATTTTATTGATGGAACCAGCTCCACCAGATGACACAACCTAAGCCTGCCTCACCAACCCTTCTCAATCCTAACAGGCATTGAGGATAATGCATAATTCAAGTGGAGGGGGGAACACTGTGTGGCCATCTGAGACTGCAGAAAATGAACCTTAAATGCTGAATTCTGTGTCTTGATCTTTGTTCATGTTTTTCTTCATTCTGGCTTGATTCTAATCATTTTGTTTTGAATTTTTATTTTGAATTTCTATCCTTATTTCAAATTTTATTCATAGCCATTTCCATTTCGTTTCCAATAAAAGCTAGCCAAGTCGAGTCCACTCCAGATCCCACTCCATCTCGGCCGAATTCGGACTGACTCTGTCTCGACCCAGCTAATTTCAATTTGATTTTGAGATGAGTTTTTCTTTTTGCCTTCATTATCCCTAGCCAAATTCTGAACCCGGATTTCTGAGAAAACGTTTTGAAAAAGAATTTGAAATGACTTCTAGAAGTTTTGATTAGAGTAGTAGGAACCAATTCAGAGCTCTAGAGAGATATTTTTCAACCTTGTCGGGGAATAAAATTTTTGTGTTTCTAGGTAGGAAGTGCGGTAAATTGAAAAAAAAAAAAGGAACTGTTGTGATAGACCAAGTAATTATCCGTGTGAGGATTTTTGAGCCTTGTGTATATATGGTGGCTTTGCACCTCGCCATTCTCTTTCTTGTGTGATTTTTGCATCTTTGTTGACTATGCATTCTAGATTTTGCCTTGACTCTTTGGATATATCTGATTTCACATGTAGGAATGACATGATCTAGGTCTAATTGAACCCCAAGCCAAATGGACCTACCTTGAAATTTTACCCCTTGTTTAACCCCCCTTGAGCCTGAATGACCATTCTTTTCTGATAGCTCATTACAAGCCCAAAGCCAGAAAAACCATGATACAACCTCAACCCTAAGGAGCAAAGGAGCTTTGGAATTGTTTTGGGAGTAAATAGTGATCAAGTGTGGGGGAGAAACTAGGAAGCAAAGCAAGAGTAGTGTATCAAAATGGTTGAAAAAGGAAGGAACAAAACAGGTGCAGGGAAATGAAATAAAAATCAAAAAACAGCCAAGGCCATAAGCTATAAAGCAAAAAGAAATACAACGTGAGCTGTAGAATAGCAAGTAAAGAAAAAGAAGGAAGAAAAAAAACAAAATGGAAAGGGGAAGGAAAAGGAACAATAAGGAAGGTTTTCCCAGAAAAGAAAAGAGAGAGTAGCATCCTGGGATCCTCCTCATACTGATGAAACTTACTCCCCATTGCTCTTCTCCTCCCTACGGTTCTGAACCGACTTTCCTTCCTATATCCTACCCTTGACCTTGGCCTCATTACAAGCCTAAAGAAAGTCCTAGTGATCATGGCTGCATGTATTTTTGAGGTATGGAAGGAGAGGCTAGTCAAAGATCGATAATACTAGTTTCAGGCGATGTTGAGTGTAAATACAAACCTAAACACTTGAGAGTCTGAGAGAATATTTGCCTAAGTGAGAGCTCTATCACTTCTGGTCACTCTCTAATGTTCTTAGGTCACTGAATTGCCTAGGGTGCAGAAGGAGTAATTTTCAGACTGTTTGAACATCTCAATCCCGGGGTGACTGAATGCTGACTCTGGTCTGGCTAAACTTAAGGAAGTCAAGTGAAAAAATTTTCTCTGTTTTAAAAATCTCCCTTGCGTTTGAACTCTTATTTTGCCTAGGAGTGCAAAAGTGTAAGTGTGGGAGTCTAATGAGTCAGATTTTATACACCTTACAAGGCCCTAAGATGAGTGTTTGTGAGATCATTTGGTGCCTAAGAATTGAGTATTAGCTAAGACTCATATTATGAACCAAAAAATAGAGAAAATATAAATCTATGCTAATTCGGGGATCTTAGCTAATAAAAGACTTATTCTCGTTTGGCAGGGTCAGCCGAGATGATCTCGGCCCATCATAAGCGGTTTAGCCGAGATGAAGTCGTCCCGGCCAGACCGATTCCATCTCGGCTAAACCAGGCTTCACAGCCCAATGAGAGGCAGCCCAATGAGGAGTGGTCCAATGGTGCTTTCCATGTCAGCTATCCAGCTCGGAGGCTACCTTAGCTACAGCTCAGCTACCACGTCACTTCTGGAGAAGCTTGCAGCGCAAGTAATGCAAGGGTAGAATAGGAATTCAATTTGTAATTCTGTTATGATTCGTAGTTAGCGCGCTTTGCTCTTGTATATATAGGAGGAGTTGTGCACTTTTTAAGTATCTTTGAATTCACACTCTACGCACATACATTGTATCCATTACCTCACTCTCATCTTCGTTCACGGTGGTGCACGACACAACATTGGTGTTCTGTCGATCGAAGGAGCACAAGCCTGAGACTGGGAAGCCGAAGTCTATCAGAGGGGATCGATTGGGATTACCAACACACTCTGGTGGAGCTAATCCTCAGTGCTCATGCTATCAAAGGTGAACCACCACCATCAACCATGGCGATCGTCATGGAAGATGGAATCACCTGAATTCGGACCATTGCGTTTGTACTATGTTTCCATTCATCAAATTCATTCTGCATTTCTGAACTTTGTCCCTCCTTCTCTCCTTTAATTCACAATTTGAATCGTGATTGCATTTGTTAAGCTAAGCTGATTGGAACTGGTTTAACTAATTCGGTAGGTAATCAACTAATGAATATTAATTGAGAACCTAAAATCAGCTCTAAACCTAATCCCTACCAATTGATGAGGTAGCGATGGCATAATTCCTTGGTATGGCAATGGACAAACCTTTGACAATTGTCATATGAATCCCCAAGACTGATATGGACTGAGGATTGGAGTACTAAAACCAGACTGGACTTAACTAATGGGACCGAACATGAACGCAGTAATATAGTAATAATAATAATAGTGATATTCATAACAGTAGTATACCTTCTCTGCATTCATAGCCTTAGTTTAGTTTCTATTATTCTCACATACAAACCCACATTTTCTTTACTATTTTCGAGGTCCACACACTGACGAGTCAACACTCTGCACTTTTGATTCTGCATCATTTTGTTTCACATTAATTCACAATTGAGTACATTCTGTCCTTGAGAGAATTTGACCTAGGGTTGACTATGCTATAGTTAGCTTTAGTTTATTTGATGTGCGTTGAGACGACTAAAAAACGTTTTATCAATGATCAATTGTTGAACAACCAACGAAGATAGTCGATTTTACTTGAAAAAGACATTTAACAACACCGTCATAGGAACTCAGATTCAACACAAAGCAGGCATGCACAGCTAGGGGTCAGACGACACTCCACGTACGTCACAAGAATCAAAAGACATAGTCAATGTGCCATGGTAGTTAGGCAGCACAGTCAGGGGTATAGTAGTGCGACACATACACCGCATGAATTAGAAGGTATAGTTGGCACAATGCAATCCTTGAAAAATAGGACAAGAAGGAAGATTATAAAAGGTGAAGAAAAATAATACTATATAGCAAGTCACTCTGAATCACTACAAACAAAAACACTTGAGAAGAAGTGAGAGTTATATCAAGTAACTCATTTACTTCACATGAACAAACCATGAATTGACTTATCACGTCACTTATTCTTCTTCAAATTTCTTCCTCATTTACGAAGCAAAATTTCGATAAACGCCAATAAAACTCAACAATGATTCAAATATATAAACAAGAATAACTAAAAATAAGGATTTATTATATATATATATATATATAGCTTAAATTTATCATAATTCATAATTATTTATTTAATATAATAATAACATGTAAAAATTAAAAAAATAAATTAATATATACTTAATTAATTGACAATTTATATATATTATAAAAATACATGTTTAGGTCCACAGCGATTCAACTTAGTTTTAGTCAAGGTTTAAAAAACTAGCTCACACAAGCTGGTTGAACCAGTTCAACCAAAAACCAGGCACAAAAATAGTCCAGTTGTAACATTCAATCGAAAATGTTATCAATTTGAATATGATGTCATTGATACACCAAATTTAATGTATTAGTACAAAATATCATATGGTTTATAATATCTTAATACAAGTAGTAATTTTAATATATTTTATGAAAATTAATTAATTAACCTTAATCAATCAATTAAATTAGTTTATTTTATCTAATTTATTATTTAATTAATTTAATTTTTTTTTTACAAATATTCGTTGACATAAGTAGTAGGTACTTTGATTTCTTAACTAAATGTGAGGAGATAGAATATTGGCCTCCGGGAAAAATCTATATTGGGAGAGGAATAATGATTATCTAGTGAATTTTTCTAATAGAAATTAATCACTACTTATAAAAAAAAAAATATGAAATATTTCAAAATAATATTTATTGAAAGGTAGATAATTTGTTTTTTTATAATTTGTGTAAAATAAAAAATCAAGAATAAAAAATGAAATTATGTCCTTGTATGTTTAATCATACTTTTATTAATATGTTTGTGATTAGTTTATAAATAGTTATTAATTAAGTTTTTTTATAATAAAATTAGATTCTAAAAAAATAAAATATATAATATTGAAATATAATTTTTATTCTTTAAATATCAGTATATTCTTTTTTAAAAAAATTATTTGAAACTATATGGTTTAAATAGTCCCACGAAGTAGAATAAAGGAGTATCATCAATCTTCAGTAAGTATTGACCGCATGAGCATAAATAATTTAAGAACTCAAGTTAAAATATATTTTTTTATTATTTACTTACTAAAAAGATTTGTAAAAGAAATTAATTTGTTAACAATTTATATAAATATTTTTTTCAAAAAAATAATCAAACAATAAAATAATTTAAATTATTTAATAAAATAATTTAAGCTAAAAATTAATGAATTATAATATAATATTTTAAAATTAATCTTATTATATATATATATATATATAAAGATATTATAAATAGTAAAATATATAATAAGTCATTTCGTGTATAGGGAGTAAAAAAACAGCGTGGAAGGAGATATGCAAAATGTTAAAGGCCAAATAAACATTGCCATCGCATGCCAAATTATATAAATAAACAAGATAATTTAACTATTCAATAATTATATTTGGTATATGCTCAAATATAATCCAATTGTAATATTTAGCACACTACTAATCTCAAATTTCTTGTATTAAGAACACAATCAGAAATAAATTCTTCAAGAAATTATATCATAAGTTTTGAAAATATGTTTTACTCACTTCTTCAAAACCTCTTTCAAGTGTATCCAACGTTCACACCAAGAGTTTGTCTAAAAATTCAGAATATTTTCTTGTTTAAAGATTTTGAATAGATGTTATTTAATATTTTTTTTCTCTTCGCTGTTAATTAAGTAGTTCTAAAAAAAAACCATTCACCAAATTTAATTTTTTTCATTCTTTGTAACTTATTTATTATTCTGTTCCGAAAAAAACTTACTCCGTACACAATTGTTTTATTATTTGAATTCAATTAAACTCACCTGCGCATGATTCTTTACTCTGCCACTAACGTTCCCATTTTTTATTATATAACTTTTTTTCTTTTTATAGTTGTTAAATAATTCTAATAAATCTTATTATAACTGTTTTACATTTTAACTTTATAATAATTAATATTTTTATTAAGTAAATAATTATTTAATATTTTAAAATATTCCCTATTCAGCTTAATAAGATTATTCTTGTGAATTATCACTACAATCAAAATTAGCAACTGATTCCCACAGTTGCTAAATAACAATCGTATAAGATTTTTTTTTTTAAAAAAAGTAGCAACCGATTTAGCGACCGAAAATAAAAAATAATAAATAAATAAATAATATATCTTAGCGAACGAAATAACAACAAAAAAAAAGAATAGAAAAAGGTTATATTTTGTGAACGAATTTCATAAAACAAAAAATAAAAAAATAAGTTAGAAACCGATTTAGCGACTAAATTTAAAATTCAAAAAATTAAATAAAAATATATATTAGCGACTAAATTAGCAACCAAAAATAAAACGAAAAAAATTAAGACAAAATATTTTAGCGACCAATTTTCAAATTTTCGAAAAAACTTTTCCCTCTCTTTTTTTTTCCACTCCCTTATTTAAATACTCCTCCTCTCCTTCCCTCTTCTACTTTTCACTCACTCCTCCTCCTACTCCCTTCACCGCCGCCACTATCGTCACCGCCGCCACCACCCCCACCGTCGTCGCCTCTTATCCCTTCCTCCCTCTTCTCCTCTCTATTCTTCACCCTCCTCTCTTCCTTTCTCTCTTCCTACACCACCACCACCATCCTTCAACTCCTTTCTCTCGTCCCTTCTCTCCCTCTTCTCCTCTCTATTCTTCACCCTCTTCTCTTCCTTTCTCTCTTCCTACACCACCACCACCACCACCACCATCACCACCCTCCTCCCACTCCCTTCTTTCATCCCTTTTCTCCCTCTTCTCCTCTCTATTCTTCACCCTCCTCTTTTCATTTCTCTCTTCCTCCACCACCACCCTCCTTTTTCTCCTTTCTCTCCTCCCTTCCCTCCTTTTTCTCCTTTCTCTCCTCCCTTCCCTCCCTTTCTTCTCCTTTCTCTCCTTCCTTCCCTTCCTTCCCTCCCTTTCTTCTCCTTTCTCTCTCTCTTTTTCCTTCTCCCTCACTCCCTTCTCTCTCCCCCAACTACCAATCAACTACCACCGCCACCCAATTATTTAAAAAAAATTAAAAAAATAGCGACCGATTTAGCGACCGAATTATTTAAAATAAAAAAATAAAAATAGTGACTAATTTGGTGATCAAATTAGTTTTTAAAAATTAAGAAATAACGACCGAATTAGCGACTGATTTTTTAATATATAAATAATTAAAATAAAAAAAGCCACCGAATATTTTAAAAAAATAAAATAGCGACCGATTTAACGATCTAATTTTAAATTCAATTACCATCGAAAGCATTTCGTTTGCTAAAGTGATTAGGCTTTTCGCGACAAAAAAATTGGTAATTCCGTCATTAAGTCATTTAGCGACTAAAATACAATTTTAGTGACCAATTTTACAGTTTTAGCGACTGATCTTTTGGTCTCTAAACATGAAATTTTTTGTACTACATGTATGTAGTATTTTACAAAAGAAAAAAAATAAAACATATAAGTTAAAAAGTGAGGCTCTCCCCACTTCCTCAATTAGTGATCCTTAATATTATTTTTCTTTTTTCTTCTAATATGTGGAATTTATAAAAATAATCTCTCTCATTCCTTTCAAATTATCCGTTTTTATCTTTACTGCTTTTATACCTATTTTTAAATTCAAATTTAATATTTTTTAAATATCAATAGTTAAAAATAATTATATATCATAATTTAAATTTATTCATTATAAATCCAATTTATATATTTGAAATATTTATTTGTTATAATTTTAATCATAATAACATAATTGAGAGTATATGAAGTGAAAGAAGTATTTACATGAAAGGATGAAAAAAATAAATCTAGACTATATAATTATACAGAAAAGATTAATATTTATGTGACATTTTATGTTCATATAAACATTAAATAACTTTCAATTTTATCTTTGCTTGTATAATTTTATGGTTTAGTTTAGATTTGTTTTTCTCACTTTGTCATTATAAATACTCTTCTATCTTGTAGGCTCTATAAAATAACATATATTTAAAAATATTTATTTATTATAAATTTTAATTATAATTATATAAAAATAAATAATTATTTTTTTCATTCAATTCATATACTAAAATACTATTTTATTATAAACTACTAAAAAATCAACATAATGGATTAATCTTTTAAAAGATAAATTAAGAATAAAGTAGTCTAAACTTTTTTATAAACTTTTGCGGAGGGCACAAGGTAAGTTTGGTTTCACAAAGAAACAATTACTTCTCAGATGAGTCCAGTAGTTTGGTTTCACAAAGAAACGATTACTTCTCAGGTGAATCCAGTAGTTTGGTTTCACAAAGAAATGATTACTTCTCAAGTAAGTCCAGTTGCTTGGTCCATCATTTTTTATGTTTTGTAAAGAATCTATTTTTTAATATTTTTGTTGGATTGCAATATCCATTAAAAAATTGTCACTTTCTTCAACCAAGTGTCAGACTCCAATATTTTGATTCTTATACTTTTTCTCATTGTTACATACTCACTATAACCATATAATGTTGAGTCTTCTATATTTGAAATTCACACGATCCGTAAACATTCTCTAAACCACATTTGTGAAGAAATTTATACTTTGACCACCAATGTTTTATCTACAACATTAAATAGGAATAAACTTGTTAGAAGTTATTTTTATTGCAAACTTTGTGGTCCAAAAAATAGAATAAATGTTTAGGATTTTAGAGTAGATCTCACTAGTTGAATTTTCTTCTTTCTATTCATTTTTTTAGATTTTTATTCATAAATATTAAACATAATCAATAAAGATAAAAACCATAGGTAACTTTCCCCCTTTGCATGAAAAATACAACATGAAGGTTTGGTTAAAATTAGATGAACCCCTACCCTATTCTTGCTATGTCTTTACTGAAATTTCAAATAAAATAGTTGGAGGGTGTTTGAATATGTGCATCATCATGTTAGTTACTTTGACATTTTTTTTTTCAATGAAAGCCCTTTTTTTTTTATATAGAAAAGATTAATATTGATGTGACATTTTATGGTCATATAAATATTAAATAAATTTTAATTTTAAATTTTTTTATATAATTATATGGTTGATATTTATTTTTCTCACTTTTTTTGTTATAAATACTTTTCTATTTTGTAAGCCTCATAATATAATATATATTTAAAAATATTTATTTATTATAAATTTTAATTTTAATTATATAAAATAAATATTTATTTTTTTCATTCAATTCATATATTAAAATACTATTTTATTATAAACTACTAAAAAAATCAACATATTATGGATTAATCTTTTAAAAGATAAATTAAGAATAAAGTAGTCTAAAAAGGAAAGGATGAGTTATTAAAAAACATATCCAATAGGCCCAATGAAAAGCCCGAGCCCAAGCCACGAATTGAAGTCATATAGCATATCCCGCTTCAAATTTCTCCCTCACTTGGAAATCAAAATTTTTCATAAACCCCCAAAAAGAACCAACAAACAAAAAAAAACATAAAGAAACTCAACGAAGATTCAAATCCCGTCATGTTCGTTTCGTTTCTCTTCAGATCTTATAAAAACACGAAACAGTGTAGAACACGCGCCCTCACTTTCTTTCTGTAATTTCTCTTTCTTCTCTCTTCTCTCTTCTCTCTCTCTCTCGCGTGCTTCGTTCACAACCACGCATTATTAGGGTTTCCAACATTCCCATTTTTTTCTTTTTTCTTTTTTCTATTTTTTTTATTTTCAAATTCGTTGCTTGAATTGAGAAGCGGTTTTCGACGATTCTGATGTCGGCTTCCACGGTGTCCATTACGGCGGCGAACCCGGGGACGCGTCGGAGACCGGTGATCGCCGCCGAAAAGAAGACTGCCACGAACATCGAACTCCTTGCCAACGATGTCGCCGGTTCCCCTGCCGTCGCAACCTCCGGCGACGGCGCGGCGGCCGGCACCGGGCGCGACTTCAGCCACCACTCGATCCGCGGTGAGGCGCTCCTCGATCGAACCCCGCGCGATTTGGCTCCGTCAAAGAAGGTCGCCGGCGGCGGCGGGAACTCGGCGTCCGTGCAGCTGCGGCGACCGCGGAAACCCCCCGTGAAGGCGGAGAAGCCGCGCTGGCTCACCGTGGTGAGCATTTTCGGGAAGAATTTGGTGTTGTTGGTGGTGTTGGCGGGGCTGGTTCAGTTGATCCGGCGGATGGCGTTGAAATCCGGCGACCCTGTGGCCGGAGGTTACGCCGGGTTGTCGGAATTCGAGGGCAGGATTTCAGAGGTGGAGGGGTTGTTGAAGAAGACGGCGAAGATGATTCAAGTGCAAGTTGATGTGGTGGATAAGAAGATTGAGGATGAGGTTAGAGGGTTAAGGAAGGAACTTAATGAGAGAATTGACGAGAAAGGGGCAATTTTGGAAAATGGGTTGAAGGAATTGGAGGCAAGGAGTGTTGGATTGGAGAGGTATATGAATGAGTTGAAGGGAGAGGATTGGTTGTCGAAGGAAGAGTTTGAGAAGTTTGTTGAGGAAGTGAAGAGTGTGAAGGGGAGTGGGTATGAGGGTGGTGGATTAGATGAGATTAGGGAATTTGCTAGAGGGGTGGTTGAGAAGGAGATTGAGAAGCACGCTGCTGATGGGCTTGGGAGGGTGGATTATGCTCTTGCCATTGGCGGTGGCATGGTGGTGAAACATTCTGAAGTTTATGATTTGGGGAAGGGCAATTGGTTCTGGAAATATAGAGGAAATGGTGTTCACCCCAGTGCGGGTAAGATGTTGAGACCTAGCTTTGGTGAGCCTGGTCAGTGTTTCCCCTTGAAGGATAGTAAAGGGTTTGTTCAGATTAAGCTACGCACTGCTATCATTCCCGAGGCTGTCACCTTGGAACATATAGCAAAGGTGATGCTTTTTCATTCTAAATCTAAACATTGTTGTGTGCATTCCAGTCACCGCGAATGATATATATGGCATGCTCTTTAATGTGTTCTTGTTTAAATTTCTGATAATTTTTTAGTAGATGAGATGTTTGATATAGAAATTTTTTGTTATATCTTTAATGAAGCTTATTGTGCATGTCATGGGGGAGATTGTTATGTGAAAGTATAATGTAATGGTTGGTTGGTCATCTTCTTGATATGGTTTGTTGTATGCTAAATTGCTAATGATATTGAACCACCAAGACCTTTCTTCATGCTTCAATCTTATGTATTTTTGTTTAAAAAGTTTTTATTTTTCAATGTCATTACTTTATATGCGCTTTGTTAATTTGTTTGCAATCAAGTGGATTCAAATATCTCCTATATAAAACAACAAGGTTCATATCTCATATATAGTGCTGCAAGCATACACTGCTATCTTGCATGTTTATTTGATTTGATCTATCAGTATCAAATGTGATATCTTTTTATAAGTCATGATACGGATGGCAGAGATTAAAGTCCATTGCATCTATTCACATTGACACTGGAAAATAAAATAATTTGTTGAAGAACTAACTATAACATCTATGCTTAGAGCAGTAATTTCTTTTAATGAAATATAAAGGATGATAAGAGAGGAAGGATTTTAGAATTACGTGAATTTGGTTTCAAACTTTTCCAATAATTATTTAAAGAGCTTGGCCCATGTAGTTAAGTATTGAACTTGTCTCTTAAGATGTAAAAATGCTTCCGTTTTGCATTATTTATGAAACCCATGATAGCAATATGCATCAGCAAGGAGCTCATGGTTAGGTTTAAGTATCTGCTTAGTTAAAATATTCAGTACATAGTACTGGTCTACTAGAATCATGCTGCATAAGATGAATTCATTTATTGTTTCATTTTACTTTGTGAATTAGCTTGTGTTGGATGTTAAGTTGCTAGAGGGTTTTTTACTTTGTATGGGGTCATTAGGGATAAATTTCTTGAATTATTGTGGAAGATACCATTATTTGATACACGGATATGCTAAGATGTCTGTGTATCTGAATCGCAGGTGTATCTGATATTTGTATTGTATGGATGAATGTGATATTTGTATCTCATTCTTGCATATTCTTTCATCCAACCTGCATATTTTTGTTGTTGCATCTAATATCTCAGCTGCTAGTATTTGGTTTGCTACTCTCGTTGAAGAGGATAAATTTCTGCTCTGGGCGTATGTTTCTGTAATAATCAAGAAAACTAATGCAGAGGTGAGAATGTGGGAATAAGTATTGGAGATGTAACTAGTTGCAAATTGCAATTGTGAATATACTAGGGCTTAGACATGTCCTGTGTGTTGTCTTCTTTACACGTGGATATATGTTACATTTATTTAATGTACCTTTTCTTGTCTATATCTAAGAAATTTCACAAGTTGACTTATTTCCCTAGAGTATTATATCATAATATCATATATCAAATGAACAGATCTGAAATAAATTTGATTTATGAACTTTCTTGTGTGACCCCAGAGTATATTTTGATCTAGGCCAGTATTTATTGTTTTATTGGTAGGTTGGTTTGTCTCTGTTTTTTGCCAGGTTAGAGCATTGGAATTCCCTAAAATCATTTCAGAGTGAACTGCTTTACCAGTTACGTCCAACTTTTTTGGCTTTTTTTTCTGACTAACCAGCTTGGTTTCTGTATGAGTTAAATTTGTCCTCACTTCTGCATATCGATCTTTGAAGCTCCTCGCTTCATTAATAGTTTTCTTACATTTTTTCCTGATATATATATTATCGATTTACCATAAATTTCCTACATGCTTTGTTACTAGGTCTCTTTATGGTTTTATAGGTATATGGTTGACCTTTTTTTTTTTTATCTTCAGTTAATTACTCAGTTTGAGAAGTTGATACAACACAGATATTTTGTGTGATCACCCTTATTTTTTATTCTGTTTCTATTTGGCACATTATTAATAGATGCTATTGTAGGATACCTTGTCTTTCCTTAAGTGTACTGGTCAGACCAAAAGGGAATAGAATAACACTGATAAGTTGAGAAACTTAGCAACTTTTGAGGTGGACATTGAATAGAATAACACTGCTTTTGAGAAACATTCTGGTATTAATGATTTAAACCTGTCATTTCTTGCTGAATTCCATTTGGTATTTTGCTTATTATGGACATTCTTATATGTGTATAATTTTATGTTGATGCCTCTGGTACAGGTGTTTTGGCACATATATTTTTATTAATCCTATCCCCATTTATTTATTAGATTTTAATGCTTATATTGTTTATGTTAAACAGAGTGTTGCATATGATAGATCAAGTGCCCCAAAAGAGTGCAGGGTGTCTGGTTGGCTTCAGGGGCAAAATGGTGTGACAGATACAGAGAAGATGTATCTTCTAGCAGAATTCACATATGAGCTTGAGAGGAGCAATGCTCAAACATTCAACGTGTTGAGTTCAGCAGGTTCTGGTGTTATAAACACGGTAAGGCTGGATTTTACATCCAACCATGGAAGCCCTTCACACACATGTATATATCGCTTGAGAGTTCATGGCCACGAGCCTGACTCGGTTTCAATGATGGCATTGGAGTCATAATGTGCATGTCTTGTTTGCTTTTAATTTTCTCAGTTTCTCTGTGTAATTGTCCACTGTATTTTGTTTAGATGTAGGATACATTTTATGAATTCCTTAATTACTAGATGCAGTCATTTTACTTCTTATTAATGGATTTTGTATCTAATCTATCATTCTGAGTTAGCTAATCGCTACATCCTCGCTATTGCAAAGCAATTTTTTTGTCTTTTCATTTAACTCAATTATACTAGGATAAACTTTTTCATAAATATTTATAAAAAGAAAATTTAAGTTTTTTTTATAAGTTAAAATTAGTTTTATGTATAAAAGTTAATTTGTACAAGTTATTTTATATATAAATTAATTTTAATTTATAGAAAAAATTTCTATTTTTTTTACAAGTATTTATAAAAGAATTTACCCAAATAGACTAGGTCAGCTTATGGTGATTTTTTTTTATCCACGTCTCTATAAGTAGATTTTGTGATTATTTTTTTTTTTATTAAAGTTTTAGCTTTTGTGATTTTTATTCATTTTAGTTTTTTACTTCTCTCTTCATCCAATAACTTTTAAGTAAAGAATATGCTTTAGAAAATGTGCATTAAAGACCAAAGTTAGCATTCCTCGTACATTTATTTCTAAGGGTATTTTAAGATTGTGGTTGGTTTGACTTTTACTGTTATGGAAGAGTCTCGGAATGGGTGAAATGAGGTTTAACTAAAATTATTTGGCTTTTAAAAGCTTTTAGAATTGTTACTAGTATATATTAAAATTCTAATTTTTGGTCAAATCTTATATTACTGTACACATTATTTTTACCTATTAATAAATCAACCAATTTGATTTGGCAAAGTTTTATATTAACTAAGAATATAGACTATCGCTGTTTCATTTTAACATTTTTATGCTTTAGTTAAAAGTATCGTACACGAATTACTAAGATCGGTGTAATAGTATAAAATTTTAGTATTTAGAAAGTCTTATATTTTTATTTTGTCATCACTATTGTAATTTTTTTTACTTTATAAAAATAATAAACTGTTAACTAAGCATACATATATATAGTTGTTACGTTACAAAGATGAAAACAAGTGAAAATTGGTGAAATAATAATTAATCTTTCCATTCCTTAAACTTTTGTTTTCCTTCCCTCATTGGTCATCAGTCTTTTGATCTCAACCGATTAAAAAAGTTACTACAGTGCCACCTATAATCATATTAAGTGAAACGCATAATTAAGTAGAGGGACTTAAGTTTTTTAAATTAATCGAAGGGAACGAAAAAATTGATTATTATTTTACTAATGTTTTTATATTTTTATCTTTGTTACATGAAAATTTAACAATGATTTTCATCGATAGAATTAGAAGTAAAAAAAAGAATTAGAAGTAAAAAATGGTAGATATGATTGAAGCAAATTGTAACATGCATAAAAAAAACTTTTAAGTTTTAGCAATAACAAATATCATTATTAAAGAGTGAAGACTAATGTTTTTATGTTAGTATATAATTGTTTCAGAAGTACAACAAAGTCATCATAACAGAACAAAAACATGTACATTTTCATAAGAACTTGTTTTAAACAAAGTTTATCAATGTCATCCAAACACCTCCTCATCTAAAAGAAGGATTTTGTCCAAACATGTAAAAAAAAAATATTTTTGTTTTTAACGTTGATATCTAATAAAGCAATATTTTATATATTAATGTTACTTCTTTTTGGGTAAATTCTTAATATTTGTTACATATATCATGCATAATTCAACTTTTTCTTAAGATTAATATAATACAAACTTACAAGCAAAAAAAAAAAAAAAAAGAATACCCTAAAATTCAAGATTTTTTTGCTTAAAAAAGAAAATCATATAAGACTAGCATAGTCGTGCAACTTTCAATATGCTAGTGTTTACCTCAGAATCACTCAACACACCCATGCAATTTTAAACATGTATGTGCTTGCCTCAAAAACTGTCTAACATAGTCGTAACAAAAGACACGTAACATGCTTGTACTCATCTTTGCATGTCCATACAAAAAGGAAGAGCGAAGCCCTTGGCTTCTACGAGTTTTCCTTCTCTATTTGATTATGTCCATTTTTAATTTGCTTGCGTTTTATCTTGTGAATGAATAGTTAAATCGTTTTTAGGAATTATGATGTAGTTTGTGTTTAGAATCCTCCACTATTTTTTTGAATGCACTTTTTTGGTTTTTGTCCTTTATTGTTTTAATTACCTTATTGCTTTGAATATCCTTGTCAGAAATTTGTTACTTTAATCAACTAATCAATGATGCTATATCCTAGTTAGTTAGTAAAACTATAGGATAATTGAGTTTAGGTGAACATTATAATTGATTTACAAGTTCAATAAAATCAATATCATTTAAGTCATAGTAAGTTAATTCTAATTAATTTTTATAATTAATACCAAAGACAACCTAAGTATTTTATTAAAAAATAAAATTTTAATTAAGTTGTAGTTGAATTAACAAGGCAAAGAAAATGAAAAGACCCATTTTTTCTTCTTTTTTTTTATAATAGGTAACTAGGTTTAAATTTAGAGTTTCATGTAAATTATTAAAGTCTATATATATATATATATATGCCATTAGTACAATCCTAATGGTTTTATGTTATTTGAACCCTTGATACAGTATAGTTGTGGCACAGATTTGTCCACTGATTAGCAAGTCAAAGATTTTGTTACTCTGTTGAGCAAATTTAAAAATCATGTTGATTTTATACAACAGGTAGACCAATCTAGTACTTAAAATTGTACCTGCATGCATATACCCCTCCTAATTAATTTGAATGTCCCATTACTCTCAGTTAGTTCTCTTTTTGCTCTTCGATTTATTGACAATATATATGCTATCACGTGCTGTCTCTATTCAGAAATATTGTACGTTTCACACGGGACCATATATATGGACCATCATCATATCATAATACATATAATTGAGGCCTTGTTATTCTGTGGCTAAAAACCTAGGTTAGCTGGACAAATATATAGGGAGAAAAATTATGTGAATTGAGTATTTTCCAACCATTTTATTACTTCCAAAATATATAGTTTAAAATAAAATTTTAATTTTTAGTTTTAATACTCTTTCAAGTTTTTTAAAAAATATTTTAGTCTCACTAAGTATATTTGTTAGATTGTATATATATTGACCCTTGCATATTTTTTATACTTGTGTTAATTTTTTTAATGAGATAATATATTTAATTTGTAATTTGTTACGTATCATTAAATTGATTAAATTAATATGATAAATTGGTGTAAAAATTAACTTAGTCTAACATAACACATTGTTTGGTTTAGAAAAAAATTGAAAGAAATGAAAATAAAAGAAAAAAATATATATCAAAAAATGCTTCCTTCCATTGTTTGATAGGAGATGGAGAAAGAAAAAAACATGTCAGTCATGTAGGTTTAAAGACAAAAATATTTCAATTTGTAATACATTTTTTTTTATTTGAGATATTTGTGTCATTTTTATATATATTTTTATTTTTTTTATATAATTAAATAATTTATAAAATTATCTTACTTTTTTTCTTTTCTTTTCTTTTCCTTTTTTATTTTTACTTTCTTTTCTAAACCAAATATTCTAAAAGCTTAAAGAAAATATTTTAAACCTACAGAAGATCTGAAACAAAAAACTAAGACCATGGAGCAAAATTCTATTTTAGTAAAATATATATAATCACTGTATAGCTAATATTTTTGAATAATTAATTTACTGTATATATATATATTACTCAAACCTGTAGGCTACACCATATATTTTGAAAAATGACAAGTTTACATTCCATTTAAAATCTTGAACAATCAGATATGCTGCTGTCGCAAGCATGCATGGCTCTGCAAATCGCATAACTTTTTTATTTTAATTTTTTTGTGTGTATGATGGCATGATGATGGATCAAAACAGTAACTGAAAATCTTAAAATTGTGTGTTCAGATAGTGCCACGCACCAACCACACACTGGCTTCGAAAATAGAAGCATTATAATATGATAATTGATATAACATACTGAAACATATGCCACTGTTACTGTTCAAGGTTTCTTTTTAGCTCTGTAACATGATCCGGAAGGGAAGGGAAATCCGCCACAGATTGTCTAAAGTTGCGTCATTATCCACGCCATCTGTTATGTTACCAAAGGTTTTTTTGTTTAATTTATATACTAGTTTTTTAGGATATTAATAGAGGAATATTAAATATATATTCTATTAAGTATTTTTAATGTAAATTGAATCCTTAATATACTACTTTGAATACAGTCTTTTTATTAACTGAAATTATAAAATAAAAATCATTAAATATAAACTAAAACTTATTAAAAATTACAATTTTTTAATAAATTTTAATCAACCATAAATAATGTATTTAAAATAAATGTTATTTCTTTGAATATTATATATACAATTTTATATTTTCAACCTAATAAATTTTTTTTTAATAAAAAAACTTTTTGAAGAATGCTACCCATTAAGACAGTGGTCAAATGGATATTAGTCTCTGGCTTCCTTTGTTAAAAAAAATATTATTTATTAATTTATTAATCGGTATTAATTTGTAACTTGTAAAGTTTTTATTTTCTTAATAAATATTATTTTTATTTTTATTCATCTGTCTACTTAATACAAATTAAAAGATTTAACTATT
The DNA here is from genome assembly GCA_025330945.1 of Mucuna pruriens. Taxonomy (NCBI): domain Eukaryota; kingdom Viridiplantae; phylum Streptophyta; class Magnoliopsida; order Fabales; family Fabaceae; genus Mucuna; species Mucuna pruriens. Next base: position 480,058 of record JAENHJ010000068.1, read on the forward strand.
AATTAATGCCCTTATTTTCTTTAAAGATATTTTAAAAAAAATTATTTAAAAAAACATTTCTTTAAAACTACTTAATATTTTTAAATTATTAATTCAAACTTATAGTAAGACACTCATTAATTGAATTCAAAATTTTTATTTTCTTAGTATATAAATATTATTTGCTATTTTTCTTCGTCTGAGATGTAATTATTAACTATGTCTTAATTATTTTCTTTAAAGCTATTTTTAAATTTTATGGAGTGGTAATTTATTAGTACTTGAGAGTTATTATGTAACAAAATGATATCATTTTACTCAAACATATGAAGTACTGTCTGTTTTAATTTTCATAGACTTCCACGATGATTACTGATAAAAAAATATTAATCGGTTACTGATAAAAAAAAAAAAGACTTTCATGATTTTGTTAGTTGAAAAACATTTTATTTGGTTAAGAAAAAATAAATGTGTTTATAAACTTTTTTTAGCTATTTTTTATTTGGGGTAAGAATAAAATGGAACAAGTATATTTGATAAAATTGTAATTCATGTGATCTTACATATATAGATAGAAAATAAATAAAACCAAATTATTCTTTACCATGTGAGAAGCTCATAAAAGAGAATAATACTCTCAAGACATTAGTTAGCCTTGTAAGAAAATGGGACTAAAGATCCAACTAGATCTCAAGAGCACTCATTGTCCTCATTCCTTAGAAGAAGGTAGATCACTTGAAAATTGGTGATGATAACATGAAATTGGTTGATACATATATTGGCTTTGGTTAAGAAGCATGAAAGGAGGGATACCAAGGAGTGTGTCTTGTGAAGTGGTGACAAAGTGGCCCCACTATGCCATTTGAAAAGCAAATGGTCATCCTCTATTTTGGGGAGAATGATGTGCTTTTTCAATGAAGAAGCTGCCGCCATTTTGGTGTTATTCTAGGCTGGCTTCGTCTCTTTGCAAGGTGGCTTAGTACCACAAAAGTTAGAGACTTGGTAAAGGAGCATGCATGAATGTATAATTTATATGTATCACCAAAATCATCCTTGGGGACCATACTATATATACTCTACCTCCACCTTTATAACTAGCTTCAATTTTCACTCTTTTTCTTTTCTTTTTTTTTCTTTCTTTTCCCTCTTTAGATTCTATCATTGTTGATAAGCGGCAACTTTCATTCATTCATTCAGCTACTTTTAAACTGACCCATTTCATGACCACCACCTTGACTTTGACTGTTCATTCATCCATTTGGAAGAGCCTCTTTGTCTTTGTATGCCTATGGTTTTGAGCATTTTAGCAATTTGTTATTTAAAGGACAAACTTCATTCATGGAATTGGATTATAGGAGTTAGGACCACTTTTCCACTCTCCTCCTAACTACGTTATTTCCGAATGCACCACTTTCAAGGTAATGGTATGGTTATGCTCAAAATTGTTAAAATTTTGACAATAGTAAATCAAATTCAACATGAACTAACACAAATAGTAAAGAATTCAATGTTAACTCTTTCTTTCTAGGAATGCGGGTTTAATTTCTTTTAACATTATTAAAATTTTATTTGGTAGAAAATTTGTAGAGGGATTCCTTAAAGTCCAGAGACTAGTTGGATAACTGTAACAGAGTAAAATTATAGGCTTGTATAGTAATTATTTGGGTGAGTATCTCCTGACAACATTAATATATGTCATTAATATCTTGTCTTGTAGTATTTAGATGCCTTCCCGTATTACCACTTATTATCATAAATAAAAAGGTAAATCAAATTTAAACTCTTAAAATTATAATGCCCCTTGTCCCAAATATAATCCAAAACAAACTTTCTAGTAGATATTCCAATGGATAGATATCTCAATCCATGCATGATAGTGTTTTTGATTGTTATCTTAGAAACCATGATTGCTTTCACGATGGTTGTTATGAAAGTGTCTCAAAAATAACCATTTCTCTTCCTTAAAGACTAATACATTTTTTTATTATCATGATTGTTGAGAGTTAAAAGAATGCTTCAAAGGGCGCTTCAGGAAAATTCTAGCTACTAAGTAAACTTAATTACTTTATCTTTTCTCCCCCTTATTACAATAATACACTTCAACATCGATTGTGAAGGAAGAACAAATTAAACATAAAAGGAAAAGTGAAATAAAAGTTAGATCAATTAATGTGTATAAAATCATTATATGAAGATTTATATACAAAAACTAATTTTACCAATTTGATTAACAACAAAAAAATAAATATAATTAAACAAACATCGGCTATAATTTCTTCTAAATGAAAAAATATTATTATATATCTTTAGTTTGACATACACTTAGGAAATCATAATATTCACTATAACTTTGAAGACATGCTTATAGGAAAAGAGAAAAAAAAAAGGTATCTTTCAACTTCTATATTATAAATTTAAATCTACATTTCTTAAAGATAATATTGTCCTTTTCATTTTGTGATGACATATGGCTTATGAATTGAATCAACTCTTTCTCTTTAATTAATTATTAATCAAATAATATTCTAAATTTTTTAATGAATTTTTAAATTTCTTTAATTAACATTAACTGTAATAAAATATTTCAAACCATCATTATAACGATATTTATTAATTAAACTAATTTTATTGTTTTCAAAAGTAAAAGTTTTAAATGCTTATGTTTTATATTTTAATGCATATTTTTTATTACACATAAAATATTTGTTTTAATTCTTGGTTGAAACAATTGGTTAATATATATATATATAAACTAACCTTTTCCTCCAATAATTATTAGTTATTAATTACCATAATGAAAATAATAACATCAGTAATTAACATTTTTTTCTAAAAGATTAATTTGAAAAAAAAAAAACTTGCGTTTATATTTTAATATCATAAAAAAAATGGATGGAAATGGGTAAAAGCCATTCATTCCTTAGCACAAGGCAGAAGCTACCTTTTGGTGTCACATTCATAGGAAACATGGCACAACCAACTATTGTGATTTTATTTGCAGGCACACACGTGGGGTTGGTTACTTTCTCTCTCCATGGACTAAGATCACACAAGAAAGTAACTTGTTTTCTTTCTACCCTTAACGTTCAAACTAGTACAAAGGACGAGGTTCAAACTTCGAAGACAATTCTCAGCATTGAAGCTCAAAGAAATGCTTTTTTTCGTTGGCTCTTGAAAAGAACCCCTTTTTGGTTTTCCAATAGAGTAAAACAAAGAACAAACGGACGAATCATAGCCTTTGCCACACACCTCAAAAAATAATAATAAATATGGATGAAGGGGCACATGAGATTCTATTCCATTCTCCCTTTTGACTGTTTCCTTTTTATCTCTTTTCTATTTATTTTTTCTCAATTTTTCATTCCAATTTCTTCAGTAGGGACGACCCTACTCCCTATTTGCACCTATTCCTATTTCTCTGTCCCCTCTTCTATCCTTTTGGAAATCATCAAATACTTGTTTGGTATATATGTTAAGTCTTGAGGCTCTTTGGAAGAGAAAGTTTGGACCCTTTTGTTGCTCACAAGACTAAGAGTTCTCCCTTCTACAACAAGGATTATTCAGGTTCCTTCTTTTTTTTCCTTTCTCAGTTTATATTCCTCCTCTGAAAATACCCTGTGTGATAATTGATGCTTCAAGGGCATTGCATGAGAAGTTGACTTTTATAAGAATCACATTTGGTATTTAAACCCCTTTTCAAGGGCAGCAATGTTTTCTCTAAATGACTGAGATTTGCTTCTTCAACGAATGCCATTTTTTTGTTGATACTGTTGGAATTTTTTGGATTTGGATTCATGGCTAAGAATTGATGCTTGCTTGTTGCATTGTTTAACACTTATTAACAGTTTTGGGGCATTTGTGAATTCATTCTTCTCTAATTTGGGTCATAATACCCCCATGTTTTTCAAGTAATCTGAATATATATGTTAAGTTTTCTTTTGGTAAGAATGCTTTGAGATGCTTATTTTCTTGTGATCTAATATTCTGAATGAACCAATGTACGTGTCTTCCCTCTCCCACCCCTTTTACCGGGAATATTTAGATGGACAACGAATTTGAGGAAAGACAAGAAGAAACAGTTTCAGATATGATACCAAGCAATCAGCAGAGAAAAAAACAGGTTTTTTTTTTTTTTTGAATATATTGTTTAGTTTGTCTTCAGTTTAATTGTATAGAATTTTTTGTGTTTGTCTCTGTCTTTATTCACTGTCGTGAAGATATTTAATGGATGACACTCTGGAATCTCTCAAATCATGTGTCTGACTATGTATTGGACTATTGGTTATAGTAATGTTTATTTCACAAAGTTGACTTTTTTCTTTTTGCAATTATTCTTCTGAACGTGATTTCAGTCGTTTCTGTGGAAAGTTTTAGCCATGAGAGAGAGAAATGGAAGGGCAATGGAAAGAGGTTCCAATGATTCCCTTGGTGAGTTCTATGAAAATTCATTCTGGTTCAACTAAATAGTGGTATACAGCATTATACAATTTTCTGGCCATGTATCTAAAGATGTGGAAAAGATAGAATAATCTTTTCCATTATGGGTGATTGGCTTAGACATTGTTAAATTGTTTTTTGGAGATATCATTCAGCATTTCAATATGCTTTCCTGAAAAGGTGGAATCACTACTAAGCCATTGAAGAAAGAATATTTATTGGAATCACTACTTTTCTGTTGAAGAGAATATATATTATTTCCTTGTTTCCCTTTGACTTAAACCTTTTCTCCTTCCATCTTTTGTATAAGCATGATGTTTTTAAAATCCCATCTGAGTTGTAAAGATTAGGAGATGAGCTGGCCTAACTGATAACTGAAAGGTTCAGATTGGTTGGGTGGAACATCCTAAGTTTTTCTTTAATGTAATTCAAAAAAAATATATATTCATGCTTTGGCTTCAGGTGGTGAAAATAATAAATGAAGCAAGTTGAAATGTTGAGTGGATTCATTTTCTTTTTCACTGTTAATTATCCACCACATTTCTCTTCATCTTGGCACAAAATATTTTTTCTTACTTACCAGTGGTTGGGAGAACTTATCCTTCCATTTTATTTTACCTTTTGGCAAGATTATTTTGAGAATTGGTAAAAAATTACTGAGATTAGATGTTGATACTTGATATGGCTTCACTAACTTATAAAACTGTAATAAGATAAGGTGGAGCTTCTAGTGACTTGCTCCAAATTTGAGAATATATTCGAGTTTAAACTTTATTATCCATAATATATGCTTATCTTAACTTCAGAACAATACTGTATATACATCTCCTCATCACAATAGGATGTTGTTTAGAACAATAGAACTCATACTTCGCATGTTTCAGAAACACCATTCTAAAAGTTGCTCTTGGCATGATTACTTAGATCAATCTCTCACTCTCCCTGTAGATGCACTTTCTGATTCATCCATTGAAAATCGAGGCTTGGAACATTCTATGTCTTCTAGTGAAGCAATTCAAAATTTGAGGTATTTATAAGAAGAATAATTTTTTTAAAAAAATAAAATCCTATTATTACAATATTGGTCACCAGATTAATGATTGTAGTTATCTGTTTCTTAGAATTTTTACAGCAACATGGAATGTAGGAGGGCAATGCCCCACTGGAAACCTTGATCTGAGTGATTTTCTTCAGGTTCGAAATGAACCAGATATGTATGTTTTAGGGTATGCTCTCTCTCTCTCTCTCTCTCATACTTCTGATTTTAATCCATGAATAAGTTTAGTCAAGAACAAGAATATGCCTCTTCTTTTAAGGGAGTTTTCTTTTCCCTTCCTTTCCTCACTTTGTCAAAGAGAAGGCCTTTTATCATTTTGGATGTTAACTTTGACCTTTCTGACTTGTCATGAAATAAATTTATTTGCACTGTTTTCCATTTGCCAATACAGTTTGATGCATGTGGTGTTGTCTGCTTGAACAATAAAAAAGCTTTGAATAATGAGCAGTGCTTTGTTAGGCAGGAAAGTGGTCTAATTGGGGATTTTTCCTTTATGTTAGGTCCTGTTTTGTTGAGCTAAAAGAAATAAAAAAAAAGTGATTTTAAGATTGTATGAAAAAGTAATCTTTTCTTAAGAGAATTTTTTAATGAGCTACTCATTCTAGCTTTTCAAACTAACTAAAAGCTTATATAAGGATGTTAATATTTTTCAAAAGTGTTGTTTTTTTAGCATAAACATACTCTAATTTTCAGTATGGTATGCCTTTTTCCAATTTTTCAGCTTTCAGGAGATTGTCCCTTTAAATGCTGGAAATGTGCTGGTATTAGAGGATAATGAGCCTGCTGCAAAATGGCTTTCTTTAATCAACCAATCACTCAATGGTCCTTCAGATTTGGCTTCTTCTAAAGGGCTAAAACCAATTGCATCCTTTGGCAGCTCATTGTTCTTCCAAAAGCCTTCTTTGAAGAAGATTAAGAAAACTTTCAAGAAATTAAATGGAAAGAGACTAAAAAGCTGTAACTGTGTTCTTGAAATGGAAAGGAAATCTGGCAAGGATTTCTGTTTTCGCTGTCAAGAATCAAACTTAAATTCAGACGATTCTTCCACCGAAGAAGAGGATGAGAATTTCCCAATTCCTGTTGCCTTGGCTACTAATCAGATCAAATACAGTCTTGTTTCATGTAAGCAAATGGTTGGAATTTTTGTAAGTGTCTGGATGAGGAGGGAACTTGTTCAGTATGTAGGCCATTTGAGAATATGTTGCACTAGTCGCGGAATCATGGGTTGCCTTGGGAACAAGGTAGTCTTAAGAAGCTTTATCTTATTTCATTTAAGACATATTTGGATAAACTTTTCCATAAGTACTTATAGCAAAAAAAAAAATACGAAGGAAAAATGAAATAAGTTTCTTATAAACAAAAATTAGTTTATGCATAAGTTAAAAATTAATTTTTAGATAAACTAATATGAAAGAGCTTTTATAAATTAACTTATGCAGAAGCTAATTTTAACTTAAGGAAAAATATATTTATTTTTCTTTTTTATTTTCTTTTCATATAAGTGTTTATCGAGAAATTTACCAAAATAGATATTTGATAAAAGTTCATACAAAGTATAAAGTTTAGTTACTATCTACATTACCATGTTTGTTATGTGGCTGCAGGGGTGTATATCAGTGAGCATGTCATTTTATCAGACAAGTTTGTGCTTTATATGCAGTCATTTGGCATCTGGAGAGAAAGAGGGCGACGAGCTTCGCAGGAATCTTGATGTCATAGAGATTCTGAAGAACACTCAGTTTCCAAGGATTTGCAAGACACCAAATAGTAGGATGCCTGACAAAATTTTATGTCACGAGTGAGCATCATTTGAAGCTATCTTTAGAGTCTTGATGCAAATATTGCTCAATTGCTTAATAACATTGAGTAATTTTCATGTCAATGGTCCCAAATTTTCTGATTATGTTAGAAATGTTTTCTCCAGCCGAATCATATGGTTTGGGGACTTGAATTACAGAATTTCTTTGAGTCGCGATGATGCAAAAAGGCTTGTGGAAAAGAAGGACTGGCCTGCTCTTTTTAACAAGGATCAGGTAGTTTCCTTTGCCTTAGAATGTTGTGTTGTGTTGATTTGAATATCACACATGTTGTCATTTTGTTATTTGGAAAGTCCATCCCATGCCCTTGCCTAAGATCGGCAGCTTCGATACCAAGTTGAAAGAAAAGGAAATTATATATTAATTATGTATTTTGTATGATTACGAATATCTCTTTTATAGGATAAAAATTATGTTTAAAGAAAGAAATAGGAAAATAATAGTAATAAAAAAATAAATATAAGATAATATTTCCTAAAATATATCTGATATTTACGGCATACGTGAAGTTCAGTTCATTTTACTTAGTATTTTCTTTTTCTATAAATGTTTATGCAGAAATTTATTCAAATAGAATCATATTCATAATCTTCTAAAAATTTAATTGGAGTTTCATTTGAGTGCATTTATATTTTTTGTGGTCACTTCTAGTTACAATATTTATGATTAAGCATCGTATATTTTTTTCTTTTCACAGCTAAAAATGGAAAGGGAAGCAGGTCGTGTATTTAAGGGGTGGAAAGAGGGAAAGATCTCCTTTGCACCTACTTATAAATATGCCTTCAACTCAGACACTTACTATGTTGAAGGTGTACAAGTTTCAAAGAACAAAAGGAGAACTCCTGCTTGGTATGTTGTGTCAGTTTGAAGAATTTAAGATATTTTCTTGGAGTACTTGTACTACTTTGGTCCCTAACAAGATCACCCTACCAAAATTGTTAACCCATTTGTATAAAGAGAAACTTTTGGGGACCAAATTGTAAAATTTACACTCTATTGTAAATCTGAATGATGAAGGGTATTGTAGGTGCGACAGAATCTTGTGGCATGGAAGTGGAATAGAGCAACTTTCGTACGTCCGTGAAGAGTTTAAGTTTTCTGACCATCGACCTGTTTGTGCAACATTTAATGTAGAAGTTGAGGTTAAGTTGAGGGGACAAAAGAAGAAAGTTTCAACTTGCAACTTTCAGAATATTGATGATCTTGTACCCACAAGAAGTCCATATTATTCTTGAAATTCGTAAGTTACCAACCAAATTTTATTATGATAACAAAGAAACATGCATCTACACACTATTGCATGCTGTTGCAAGAGAAAGAGTTTCACCATTGTAAAGTTTATTTTTGCAGTTTAGAGAGTAAAATTACTAAGGAAATTAATTTATGAATTTTATTTAAATTCTGTTTGGATAAATTTTTTAATAAAAATTATAAAAAAATAAAATTAATTTACACACTTCAACTTTTATAATATAAGACACTGGATAATGATTCATAAGCTAAGACAAATGATTCATTAGCTAAGACAACTTTTATAATATCAATGTAAATAGAAAAAAAAAACAAGCTACTGAGAATATTGAACTGCTCTTTTAATGTTTAAACAGGTATACTGGTGCACTAACCACAATATTGCAAGTGAATAATAAATATCAAAATTTTGCGGTTGAGGTGAAGAAAAGTTGAAGGTTTTGGAATGCATCAAGAAACATGTGGCATTCAGAATCAAAGAAGCCATGAAAATGTAAAAGAAATGTGATAGGGTTAACTTTTTTCCTAAAAAGGAAAAAGAAAAAAGGTTCCTATTAGCATGTACTAAGAAAAATGTGTTGGTGCTTTATTTTTGGGCCTATAAGAGCTAGGCATTGGTAGATTGAGGGAGGGGGAATAGAACAAGCTCCTCATGTAAGTGAAGAGCCAGGGTTATATGAAATGAGTATATATAAATTATTTTTTCCTAATGCTGCTTAAAATGCTGTTAAATGTTAACCAATTATATGTATTAATTAATTAAAGTTTTTTTGTTCATCTATTGTACCTAGGTATTTTTACTCCTTTTTATATTTGAGATTAATTCTCAATTGGGAGATACTTGACATTATATCCCTCTAACATTGAGGTTCCTCTACCGTTGGATTCAATCTTGTTTATTTGCCAAAGTAATTAAAGCATAACGATAAAACAATAGAAAAAAAATTGTACTCAGCATTGTCGAATAAATTTGTTAATTTTTATAATAATTATTTTAAAAATTATTATAATAAATTTTGATTATTTACCATATAAATTTTGTTATAACGATTGTCAGTGTATAGAAAATAAACTCAAACAAATTATTTTTCAAAATAATAAAAAGAAGAGTGAATCTATATATGTTTTTCTTCCTGAAAGATAAGAATAGTCATTTTAGTTGTTAAGTACAATTATTCTTGAAGCCCCTAAAATAATTATTTTCAAAATCTCTAATCGATCAATTCATTGGTTATTTTAGTTCTTTTGTTAACTAGGATTAATTAATGTGACATGGTAAGTGGTACATAAGATTTTACTAGGAATAGAAATGCTGAAATGGATTGGGCTAGGTGAAGTTTTTAAAAGCTTCAAGTTTTTTTTTTTTTTTTTGTTAAGATTTTGGCCAGTTCTATTCTGAAAGTCTTGAATTATTATTAAAATTAAAAAGTAACTAATAAATTAAAAATAGTGAAATACTTTGTAAGAAGTAACATAAGTTTTTTGCATTTATACAAAACAAAAATAAGAGAAGCAAAAAAAGAAATAAAAAAAAGAAAAGAAAAAGTCTCACGTTAAAAGAAAAAGAACTTTCTTAATCACAACTTTCTGTATTCGTGTGGCGGCGCGCATAGAAGACTGCGGGCGCACAAGTACTTTTCAAGCTTTGATGGAGAATCTAACTAAATCTTATTTTCTCTTTTCATTCCTTTAACTTCTTACTTTTCTTATTTTATGAATTTTTTATGTTTATTTATATTATGTTAATAGATTAGGAATTTTTTTATTATTGGTTATAAAAATAAATAAGAACAATTTTTTTGAGATGAGGTGAAATAAAAAGAAAAACATGTTAAAAATACAAAATATCATATTAAGAACAAATTTCGAAAATTTTGAAAAACATAAGAATACAAAATATAAAATTTTCAACTCATTTTTAAGTGTATGACTTAACTTCGTATTGAATAAGAAGATACATAATAGTAAGTGAAACTTGTAAAAGTCAAAATTAAATTTTATATGTTTTTTCTTTTTCTAATAAAGAGTAAAATAAATTTTTGAAATGATTTAATTTGCTTAATTAGCTAAAGAAAAATGTATTTTTAGTAATATTAAAAGTGTAATAAAATTAAACTTTTCTTCAGCTTTATACATGATTAGACTTCGAATTTAGTTTTGACTCATGAGTATAATCTTTTTAAGTTTTTTAATTTTTAGTTGTCAATTAATCACGATTCAACTTGAGATGGACGTTTAAGACTTAAGGTTAATTAATGTATCACTAGGTCGATCTAGTTTAAGATTCGATTAATATATACAAGGTTGTAACTTTAAATTTTATTGTCAATAATATTTTTTTATTTTACAAAAAAATAAAAGAGGTTAATTAAGATCAAACAATTATATGTAATTTAATAAGCTTAAGCCTTTTATGGACTAATAAGTAATGAGTAAGCCCTCAATTTCATCTTAAAATGTCACTCTTTCTCGTACCTTGTCTCTAAAGTATATAAAAATGATAAATAGTCTCTAAAGTTTTTTTACACATATCAATTTAGTCTTTGTTGTTAACATAATCATTTTAGAAAAAAATTATTAGGTGATCTTATATCGCTACCTGTTTATTGTCTCAATTCATTTCTACACAATACTATTCAAGTTTTTTTAATTTACAAAAAAAAATTAATAATACTAAATTACATGTAATGTAGATACTTATTGAGACCATGTATTTGTTGGTGGTTTTTTACCATATAGTAATTTCTCTATTTTATAATTGTTAAGTACGAAATATCTATTAAAATACTTCAATTTAGTCTTTATAATAGTTAGTCCTAAATTTAAAAAGAAAAATTCTTTTAAAATTACATCAATTTCATCTCTCAATTCCTAAATTATTTGAATGTCTCTCTTTCTCTCTACACTTATCAATATTTAATTAATATTTTTATTATTATTTTAAATATTTTTATTGTATTTTAAATATTTCTTATAATATTATTTATTGTTATAAATAGATAATTAAACTGTTTAATAAATAATGTCAAATTTGATTATATTGGTCCAAATTGATCAAAAGGAGAAAATTCTTTAATAGAAAGCAAAAGAATGTCTTCTAACTTAAGATTCAACTGAAGAATAGAGTTACATAGTTATATTAAGAGTTAGACAAATAAATTAAACCATATAGACATTTACATACAAACTCCACATTTATTAACTTTAAATCATTCTATTTTAATATATCGATTCTATTTTAATATATCGATTCTAACGAATAATTTATTCTTTTTAATTATAAATTATCTTCTTTGTCGAAAGGTAGAAAAAAAAAAATGAATCCATAATATAAGTACAATTCTCACATATTTACGGACATAAACATTCCCCTTACACCCTAAATTTCTGAATTATTCTTCTAAATAGAGAATCCTTTACCATTTCAACGTCATATGCTTGAATTTCAAATACTTATATGGTGTAATGCTAACGTTGTTACTTTTCAAACTCTTTAAGCCTTAAAGGTGGTTATGAGCCTCCAAAGACTTGTGGTTACAAGTTTCTAGTTAATTATTTTGCAACAAGTATAATTCTTACTCTGCACTCAATTCTTGTTTTAACCCTAAGCTTCTTAACCAAAAGAGATTTATTGTTTATCATCTGATGACCCTCTTTTCAACTTCAGCCAAACAGAATTACAAATAGGAGTTTAAGACAAAGCATTTATCATGAGTAGTTCGCACCTATGCCATAAATATTAAAAAAATAAATCAAAATATTATTTTTCATTCTTAAAGTATTATTCTCTCTTAAATAGTCTTTAAAATAAAAAAATTATGTAATATTAAAAATATATTAAATAATTTTTAAAATTAATCTATGAACATTAATAAAATATATTAACAGAAAAACTAAACTAATGAATAATAAATACTTTAAGAACTATTTATATAATTGTATTATTTTAAAAAAAATTAAAAGATAAAATTGATGGATTACTAGTTAAAATTATTATATATTTATGAAATTTCACTGGTAGCTATAACATTCCATTCAAGTATAGAAATTTGACTTTATTAACCTTTATCTTTTTAATTCGGTGTTGTAGAAGATTAAGAAAGTATTAAATGGAATAAATGGTAAGAAAGTGACATAAATTCCCTACTGATATATGCTACATGATGCATGAATTATTACACTTAAAAAAAACGAAACAATGTGAATATTGGCTAAAGTATTAAACATGAAATGACAATGGCATATAAGAACCAATGTCTCCTCCTCTTTTTGGTAAAAAAAAATCCATCTAATGTCCATTATTATGCATTGTGCTTTTCAAATATAAAGTGATAATTAGAATCTTAAAATGACGATGACATACGAGAAGTCGACAACGTCGTAAAGGCATAACCATAAAAGATGAAAAAGACAAACCAAGTTAGCCTTTATCGCCTCAATGACCGACTATAAATAGAACTAAGCTTTTAAATAAACAAAACACCCAAAAAAAACCATGTATTGTATAACCTATCATTGGAAATTAATAAACCAAGGAATATAAATAATTTACTTTTTTATAACCTTGAAGGAGTAGATAAATTAAGCCTTGGCAACAAGAATAGCTTGATGCTAAATGGACAACGTGTATTTTTAAAAGAGTAATGTTATTTTTTTTAATTTTCTTAATTAATAATTAATAAAAATATATATTTAATATATAAAAATATACATTTTTTTAATATGCATAGTAAAAAAGGAAATCAATAAAAATGTGGTATAAGAAGATTTAAAATTATTCTTTCAAAATGAATAAACAACTTGCATGTGACATTTTATGAAATGAGGGTTACAGTTGGAGTTAACAAAATAGGTTAGGTTAGTCAGACTTGTTCCAATAAATTGTAGGATTTAAACTTTAAATTGAGTATGAATAAATCTTAGACTTTTTTAGTCTACACCGATCGTTGATTGATTTAGATTTAACCAACAAAAATCTACTAAAAATCAAACAAGATTTGGACTTCATTTAATATGCTTGAATTTAATTCGAGTTTTTTAACCCAACCCACTATAGCCCCAAACTAGTATTAGGTCAGCCTAGGTTGGGTAGCCTTTTTGGCCCGTAAGAGATGGTGTGGTGCCACAAAATATCTTAGATAGATCTAGGGATGCCAACAAGTAGGATCATATAATTTTTCCATAAAATTTTAAAAAGAGAATTAGATTAGAAACATTTAATTAGGTTGTTACGTGTGAAATTTAACACTTATGCACTTATAACAATATTTGTTTTCTCTTAAATAAAAGCTAAGTAGTTATTGTTTAAAGAAAAGTAATCAACCATTTGATATGAAACGTGCACAATATAAATAAAGAAAAGTAGTTATTGTCAATTTTATTTAATTGGAAACATCCTTCTAAGTTAACTTGTAGGTGGGTCAAGCCTAAGGGTACATCTTTTAGATGGGTCAAACTAGTATCATACATGAATGTCATTCTAATTTTTTTATGGGTCAGACTAGTACTTAAGGGCATGTCTTTTAGATGAAGTCTAAAAATACCTTAAGATATAGAAATCTCTAGCTCATTGTTATTCAAGCTAACTTGTAGGTGGGTCAAGCCTAGTAAGGGATTTAGAGTGAGAAGTAGGATCATATTTACTCGTATAAATGTATGTTTTGCATTGGGATTGCACATAATAGGAAAAGAGGTGTTGAATGATGAAGGGACTGAATGTTACATGAAATCACTATTTAAACATAAACCTTTAATCACTAGTATGATTGTTGATCTGTTAGGTCTATTCTGGTGACAAATATATTGACAATTTTTGCATACTTTATATCTCAATAGAATATGTTGAATTTTATTTTCCAAAAACAAATTATTCTCCAAATGTTGGATTGTTAAAATGATAACAATCCAACATTCAAATAATGATTTATTTTTGAAAAATAAAATTTTGCAAATTCTATTAAGATATAAAGTCTGCAAAAATTGTCAACATGTCTATCACCACGATAGACTCCCAATAGATTAACAATCATACTAGTGGTTAAAGGTTTATGTTTAAATAGTGATTTCGTATAACATTGAGTTCATTCATCATTCAACACTTTATTATTATGCACAATCCTAGTGCAAAACATACATCTAGAAGAGTAAATATGACAACCATACTTCTCACTCTAAATTTCTCACTAGGCTTAACCCACCTGGAAGCTAGCTCGAACAACAACGAGCCAAAGATTTCTAGACTGTGAAACATTTTCATACTCCATTTAAAATGTATGCCCTTAGTTGTTTCCTTTAAGCAATAGTCAATCTTCTATTGATTTCAATCAAGTTCTTAGGTTAACATACATGTTTGATACGAGCCTCACTAATGAAAAAAATAGAATGATCAAATGATGATAAATTGGAATGAAGTTTTCAATTAAATAAAATTGATATTGCCATATTTATCTTGTGTGATTCATGGAAAATGGTTGCATTCTTTTCATTAAAAAATTTACCTTTCATTTATGAGAAAGCAAATGTTATTATAGATGCATATGCGTTAAATTTCATATGTAACAACAATGAAAAGTTAAATCAAACTACAAGTTAATTTCATGTATCTAATCTCTTTCACTCATCCCCTAACACTTTAGGAAGTCAGAATTTTATTATATTTTATGGTAAATCTTCAACTTAACTGAATGGTTCTAATCTAATTCTTTCTTTAAAATTTAATGAGAAAAAAATCACATGACACTCTATTCTATTTACTTGCACTATAATATTTATTCACCGGTACTTTAAAAAAATCGTTAGACTCGAACCCATACTCATATGAGTAATATTTGTGTTTTTATTTGTTGGATACCTAAATACTCGTAACGTACTTGTTACTCATTTTTTAATTAACTATAAAAAATGATAAGTAAAAAATAATGATTAAAAATACTATAGTAATTAAATTAAAATCACATTTCAATATTTTTTTATAAAACATAACAATCATAATCATAAAATACCAAAAAAAACATTATAATCATATTCAAAAATCTTTTATAAAACAATAATCATAATCATAAAACGTTATAAATATTATAATAAATTTTTATAATAATATATTTATGATTTGTTATTTTTCAAAATATGTTAAAAAAGTACATTATACCAATTAGATATAATTATAAAGAAAAAGATGAATCAATCTATATATATTATTAATGAGAAAATTTATGTAATACTCTTACTTATGTTTAATAATAAAAACAACGATAATGATGAAATTATGTTTAATAATAATAATAATTTAAATTTTGCAGCTAATTGCCTTTATCCAAATTCATTCCATTAAATGAGTAATTATGATGTCCATTATCAATATTTTTGTGGGTATTCATTCATCAAATTGATTAAACATCCACATCTCTAGATTCATCAAACGGTTAATAGCATTATCACTGCAGCGACCACTTTTTTAACGGCACCCAATTTGATTTTCCAAACATTTTCTTCTTATCTAATGAATCCACATCAACCTTAAATCTTTGTCATTAGCAACTATAGAAGCACGATCATAATCCACGATCTAGTATTCATTATTGGGATTATAATAACTATTCTCTAAAATACGCAGTGGAAATTAATTGATTGTATTATAAAAAAGAAAAACATTACTCCTTAACAATCGCCATTCGATTTAGTCATTAAATTTTTTCTTTTTGGTTTATTTCTTTTTTATTTATAATTTAATCATTAAAATTGATACTGATGATCAATTTAGTTTTTGCCAAATCAATTTAGTCCTTAATTTTAATAATCATTATTAATTTGTGTATTGTCTCAAGATTTTGTTAAATCTAAATTTTATGATTCAATATAAAATTAACTCCTTTAGATTTCCATTTAATTATAAAATTGAATGCTTAATTGTGTAATTAAAACTTGATGGATCAATCATTAAGAGTAATGGGGAGTTGGCAATTCACCTGATAGATTAAACAAATTTGACATTAATAGATAATAAACTCTAACAAACAAATTTATTAAAATTTAATGGAAAATAGATAAGAAGACCAAAAATTGGAAAGTTATAATTTATACCATTAGAACTTCATTAATCAAAATTCTTTCATTACAATATTTAAGGGACAAATTAACATAATTAAAATTTGGAAGAATAAAATCACATCATTACTAAAAAGCTAAAAATATAAATAAATCTAAATTTAAATAGATAATTGCTTTTTTGCTATAACTATAATCATCTTTAACATTATTTTTATGATTATGTTATTATTAGTACGTACTGCTGTCATTATTATTTTTATCACATTATTTGAAGTGTTGAGTCAAATAGCTTTTTTATGATTTTTTTCATAACATTTTTTTGTACGACTTTGTTATCAACAAAATGTTGCATCTGTGATATTTTTATTTTTATTTTTTCTGAATTATTATTCCCAGTCATTCTCCCACGTTGAGGCATCTTATTCACATATTGGGGCTTTTTGACCGAAATAAAAAAAAATATTTACCAAAAAATGCAAAAACAATAATCATTATTTATCAAAATGGTTTTCTTTTGGATACTCGCACATGTGAAGACAATAGCACCTCGTGTGAGAATGTACGAAGGAGGCGTTAATCATCTGAGTTTCTCTTCTGTCACTGTGTGTAATACTAACTAAATATACAAATTAATTATAAATAACAAAAATATACTACAAACTTTATATACCAATTAATTGTAACTTATTGTTTATACTAATAACGTTTGAGAAATACATATAATAATTAAAATCTCAGATTAAATATAATAGTAATTGCCTACATTATAATTACAGCTACATGTTAAATATAATAATAATTACTTATATTATACTACATAAAATATAATAATTACCCTAACGTTACATTGGTTCGAGTAGTAGTTCACTGAATTTTATTAATAAAAATAATTTAATTGAAAAGAGGATACTCTACTATTGATAGTTAGTAAGATCCTCCAACAAAAATTAATCACAAACAAAGTAAATAAATATTCTACTAGTATGACATAGTTATCTTAAAACAACAAATATATTAATTATAGCCACATGTTAAATAATATAATTATTTATATTATAATACTTAAATATAATAATTAGAAAAGAAAATGATAAAATACTAACAAAATACACAAATGAATTAATTATTATATTTTTAGGTAGTATAATGTAAGTAATTATTATTATATGTACGTAAATGTAGTCAGTATAAATAATAAGTTGTAATTAATTAGTATACAAATTTATATTATGTTTCTATAATATTTAATTTTAATTCATTTGTTTTTTTATTATTTTCTTTCACACACGCGAGGTGCTATCACTGACACACTCACACAAGAGGGCCTACGATAGATGGCATCTCCTGCCTTGGTAGAACGCTATTTTTATAAAAAAAAAAAAAAAAAAAACAATGCATTTTTTTATAAATATTTTTTTTATTCTGATTAAAATTTTTTTTTTTGCATTTTTTAAAATATTTTTTATTCTTTCCCTCGCGTTGGGCTTCTTTCTCTGTGGGCCTGACGCATGTTTGTTGATTTTTCTCTTTTCTTCTTTGGGCCTTATTTTGCAGCTGAGCCAGGTACACACCCTGCTGTCATTGAATTGATGGATTCTTGGAACATTATTTATTGGACTTTTACTATTTACACCTCCTAATTTATTACATTATTTTTTAATTTTTATTATTAAAATATTTTTTAATAAAAAAAATAAAACTCTATCTTTATATTTATCATTATTATTATTTAAATCTTATTTTTTACCTTCATTTTCATTATTCTCGTTGTTTTTTAAATTCTACTTTTTTATATTTTATCTTCATCTTCATTATTCTTTAACATTGTGCATTTTTTAACAATATGATGTTTTTATTCCATCAAAAATTTATATGTAATATTATGCATTGAAATATATCATAAATTGTGTTTTCGTTCGTAATTGTAGCAATTACTTAATCTAAATGTATGTCTTTAATTTGTATTTTCATTTTTATTGTGCATGACTTATTTGTATTTTATCGAAACTGCCTTTATAAGATATTTATATCTATTTCGAAGAGTAAGTTATGGAACTTAATTTCCAAAACATGTATAAATTTTCAAAAAGACAATTCTAGAAATTTTTTTTATCTCATTACAACTTTTTTTTCTTCCTATTCATAAGCTAATATAATCTAACATGCGTAAACGAGGGAGTGCTACTTGCCTTCATCATTGTCAAGTCACAAACTTGTTCTCATCGAAAAGAAATGTCCAAGAAAAAAATGAGAAACGATAATAATAGAAACTATGTAGGTTATTGAAAATAATATCTTTGGAAGGAAGATGTAGAGAAACAAAGGGATTTTAGCGGAAAAGAATTTTTGAAGAATAAGAAAAAATTGGGTAAATCAAATCCACAATAATTTTAAAAAATATCAATAAAAAGATTAAGATATTCAAGTAAAATAATATGAAAAAAAGATAAAAGGTATACTAAGAAAATTGGGAGATATTTTCAATTTTAAAATTAATTTCCCAAACTAATAAGAAAGAATTTAGGAAATTAATTTCTGGAACATAACTACATATATAGGTTCATCCTTTTTTGTCTAGGACACTCATGATTCACTCAGTGATTTTTTGGGGGTATTATCCTTTTCTTTTGTATTTAGATATCGCTCATGAATTGAGCAGACTGCTAAGAAATCACTATAGATATGTTGTATTTCCTGTAAAGTCAGTGGCAGAGAATAAGAAAATAAAAGTAATATTTCTTTTTTTGTCCAGAAGTTTGAGATGGTGAGACCACCAATATTTAAAAAATGGAACTAAAAAACCACTCAATAAAAAGAAAAAAGATATTTATGTAAAACTATTAAAAAAAAGGGAAGAGAAGAAAACTCAAAAAAGATCAACATAAGCCCAAGTGATTAACCATGTTCTTCTAGAGACAACTGTTAGAAGTGCTTGCAAAGTATGTATTTTCTTATCATTCCATTTCACGAGGCACAATTGTTTAAAATTTTCAATCAGTCTTTTTAAACCAAAGCCATTTGCCATACCTTGGTTTGAGCAACATTGATCAGTTGATTGCAATTGTAAACCTCTGAAATAGTAGAATCCAAAGTTGCCAACCAACCATGTGTAAATAAATCACGTTCCACATCACGTGACACCCCACAGAAAGATAAAATCAACGTTTAACCTAATCTCATGCTGATTTAGCTTTGGGACTTGTAAGCTGAATTAGTCAAAGATTTGTCACATGACACCCCCACCCCTTGCTGAATTTTCAAATTTAGTCTAACCTACTAGGCAACAAATTTATAAATATAATAAACAAGATATTTATATATCACAAAAATATTACATACACCTACAAGGTGTGATGATACAAGTGAGTTTGAACTTTTTTAAACATGTAATATGAATTTAATTCTTAAATATACTATTATTTCTTAATTGCATTTTACTTTTTTTAATTAATCTCGTGATTTCTAACTACAAACATATCTTACTTTAGAAGAAAAAAAATTGCAAACACATGTATGACATAATCAAAAGTTTTTATATATATTTCATGTCCATAATTCATCATTGCAAGAAGCATATAGGGTAAGTGCAAGACATCCTCCTAGTCAGCAAAGACCATGAATTCCTTATGCAGTTCAATGATTGTTGTTATCTTTGCCATGACATTGATCTTTTCATTTGGGGTGATTATGTCCCAAGCTAGGACTCACCCTTCTTCATCTCTAGTTTCAAAAATGTCACAATCTTCCCAATCTCTTTCACATTCACTTTTGCACAAAGAAGGGCAAAAATCAACTCAGGAGCCTGTGGTAGCCACTAGCCTTAGAAGAATACCACCTAGCAGACCAAATCCTACACAGAACAAGTAACATTCCCCTTTTCTTCATTAGTGTCTGCTCATTGTGTTTTTTCATAATATCTAGAAATTTACAACAAAGGGTGCATGTTTACCAGGTTGAGGCCTAGGATAAGGGGCTAAGCAGAGGAACTGATGGCATGGAGCTATGAAGATTCAAAGCTGTGGCATGAACTTTATTGGTCTAGTTTTTTATTTTTTTTCTCCAATCTCCAGCTTCAAATCTTAGGTTTATTAGTGAGAGTGGTACAGTTCATGACTTTAGATTGCTCTTTATATTATATCTTACCTTTGATTCATGTTTTAGATTGTAGAGAATATAGGAGCCTCTGAATGTAAAGGAGAAAAATAATAGCCATCAAAATGTCAAGACTATTTTTGGCACTACAAGATTCAAAACTATTTAATTTTTCTTTAGTTTAATATTTTTTTAAAAGAAAATTTTGTCTTCATGGTTGTAATTTGTCAGTAGTTTCTTGTTATACTCAGTATAATCTTGAATTTGGCTCTCTTATTTTACCGGTGAGCGAGTTTGATATATAATCTTTATGGGTAATTAAGGTTTTGAAAAAGGGTCCAAAAAGGTTTTTGGGATTTTTAGGAACATAATTGCACTCACATCACTTATTGTAGCATCAAGGATTGCATAGAAATTGTAATGTAACCCCAATTTAAAACCTTGATGGTAAGTACATAATGGGTTATGCAGCAGTTCTGGTAGCAAATTTTGATCTTGCAAGGCATAGAACTGCACTCTGATGCAAGTTGCTTTGATGAACCATTATAATCACTGCCTCTACCACGCCTAGCTGGATTATTTACGGTTTAATCAGGAAGATTTAAATATATTTTTCTTACTTCAGGTCAATTTTTATTTTAGTTTTTTAAATTTAAATTTATATTTAGTTTTTATGTTTTGAAAATTATTATTTTTAGTTTATCACCGTACCAAGTAAACTATATAACATTAATTAGCTCACTCGTATTTCATTTAACAATAATAATTTTTGAGATGTATGGATTAAAAAAATTTTCATTTTCGTAACTAAAATCAAAATTTACAGAAAAAAATTATTTAAGCAAATTAAGAATCTCAAATTTTGTATATACAATTATATTCAAAATTTCGAGTTCTCAATATTTTAGAATTTAAATTTAGTGTTACTTTAATATTACAAAACTAATTTATAACATGAAAGTTACTTTTTATATATATATACTATTCAAGTAATATCTTTATAAAATATAAAAATTCTAAAATCCCTCGTACCAAAAATTAAATATTAAGTTTGTATAATTGAATATTTATAAATAATTCGATATCAAGCATAGCATTAGCGATAAGCATTGTTTTATAAGCATTAAGTTGTACTGGGCTAATAAGACCTTAAAGATGAATTTATATTTTTAATAAATTTTATATATTTTAATTTAAGTTATTAAATGAAAAGTTTTGAAAATAAATTTTATTAAGTTCTTTTGTTGCATTGAAATTAATTTATTATTAATAAAATAATTAGTCAATTCTTGATTTTATATTTAAACTATGGTTATAATATATATTCTAATAGTTTCGTACGCTCATCATAACTGTATTAATTATTTTTTATACTAAAATTTTCTTAAATATCTGATGTTCTAATTATTTTCTCTGTTTCTTGCTTTTTAGTCTCACTTTCTTTCTATTTTCTAATTTTTTTATTAATTTGTTATTATTCCCCTTTTATCTACGTTATTAGCGTTTTCTTTTATTTTCTTATTGGTATGAAAATAAGTAAACATTTGAGGTGATCAAATAGTCAGTTAATAATTGTGTTGAAGCTTTGAAGAGATTTACTAAATTATTTTAGTACGTATTTATTTTAGAACTAAAAATATAGAATAAATCAATAATTTAAATATTAAAATTGTTATGATTAGTTAAATTGACTTTTAAAATTAATAAAATGATAAAATTATTCTTCAAATTATTCATTACCAATCAATTTCAGGGAGGAATTATAATCGACAGCCTTGAAATTAATTTAATCCTTCAAATTATAATTATTAATTAAATTAGTCTCTAAAATTAATAAAATTTAATCACAATTTTTACTTTCTAACTTTTAAATTTCATAAGTTTTGTTTCTCAAATTTTGATCCTAAACTTAAATTTGTTTCCTCTTTTCGTGACCATCAAAATCATTACTTATTTTTATTTTAATTATAAAAATTTATTTATTTAATTATATCAAACTATTTATTTATTTATAAATTATTTATACATCTTTCACCATTTTATTTGAAAATTAATTATTTAAAAATAAAATATTTAATAAATAAATTTATACGATATTATATAATTTAACTATCTTCTCATTTTAAATTTTCACAATCACCAAAGTCATTATTTATTAAACATTTTTATTTTAATTATACACATTTATTTATTCAATTTTATAAAATTATTTATTATTTATATATTTTCTATCATTTTATTTGCAGAGTAGTTATTCAAAAATAAAAAATTTAATAAAACATTTTACAAAATATTGTATAATTTAACTAATAAATTTATTTTATATGATTTAATAAATAAATATATAATTTATAAATTTATATAATTAAATAAATATAATAAATTTATCATCTTAACTTTTAATATTTTTTATACAATAAATATAAACATAAAAGATAAAGTACAATCAATAAATACAATAATTGTATATATAACATATTTTATATATAAACTAAAAGTATAATGTGTAAAAAAAATTATGACAAAATTTATAAAATTTTAAAATTATAAGGAAAAAGTGAAATTAACTTTTATTTAATTTTAATGATCAATTTGATTTAGATTAAAATTTAAAGACTAAATTGATGGATAATTTATCATTTTAGGAATTATTTTATTATTTTATTTATTTAAATGATCAATTTTATCATCCATTATAATTTAAGAAACTAAATTAATTAATAATATAAAATTTCAAGAACTAATTTTCTATTTTATTAATTTTGAGGACCAACTTGTTTGAACATTACAATTTCAAAATTATTCACTCAAAAATATATTAACAAAAAAATTAATATCTCATTAAAAATATTAGTTTATATCAAAAGGTTAATTTAATTTTTTCAAATATATCATTACTTACTTAATATTATTGATAATAATCTTAATATTATTTGTGTTTTAATAAACCATAAGTACTCTAGCAGAAGCATAATCTTAATATTATTACTGCTCAAAGAACTTTTCAAATCTATATTTTTAAATCATGAAGAAATTTTATGTTATAAGTTATATTGAATTTATTAATTTTATTTTTTTTATAAAAATATTATAATAATTTAATTAAAAATTTTGATAAATAATTATATGATTCAAAAAATTTTAAAATTAATAAATTATATTAGGTACCCATAGAGAGAAAGAGATAAAAAAAAAAAAAAATAATAGATGTCATACCCCAAAAAATGTCGTAAAAACAATAGGAGTTGACTTTTCCTTAACAGATATGATAAAATCTTGGAGATTTTATATGTTATCAACCAAACAACCAATTTGGTGTTTCCTTAACTAATAACAAATAAAATCTTGAAGATTTTATCGTTATCAACAAAACGGGGATAAACCCGTTAAATATTCAAAATTCAAATATAAAATAATAAAATATTCGAGATAAACGCATCGAACTTTTTCAAAATTCAAAATAAAATATCCTCTTCTTAAAAGAATCGGGGATAAATCATTAAATATTCAAAATTAAAATATAAAATAATAAAATATTCGAGATAAATCATGTCGAACTTTTCAAAATTCAAAATAAAATATCTCTCTTCCCAAAGAATCAGGGATAAATCATTAAATATTCAAAATTAAAATATAAAATAATAAAATATTCGAGATAAATCATCGAACTTTTCAAAATTCAAAATAAAATATCCTCTCTTCCTGCTAAAGAATCGGGGATAAATCATTAAACATTCAAAATTCAAAATAAAATATAATAAAATATTCTCTCATCTCATCGGAGAGAGAGATCCAAGCCCCATTCGTAGCCTATATAAGGCCTCCATGCTGCGAATGAGAAAAGGGGGAAAAATCACAAGAAAGAAAGAAAAGGCAAGAAAAGCAAAAAAGGAAGAAAAAACGACTTGCTAAAGATAGGAGGAAGCGCCCTAAGTCTAGGCCGATCCACGCTCGCCCACTTACTCAGGCGTCTAGATTGGTCGACTCCCCTTCACCCAAGTCTAGACCGATCAAGACTCGGTCACTCCTTTTCGACGTCGGGTTGGTTAAGTCCCCTTTCTTCTCTTAATTAATTTAACATAAATTTGTATCACCAAGCAAGATCCTCACTGAATCCCACCTAGCCAGGACATACACCGACCAGGAATAGAACCTAATCCCCATCTAAAGGGCGATGCGTCTCGGCTTTGAATCCCTAGGCAGCACACATTTGCCAGATTATGGCGAGATCCAATTCAACCTAACCCCTTACCCATCTAAAAAGGCAGGAACTACGTAGGCTTTGAACCCTTTCGCAAACCGAGTGACGTGGGCGCAGAGACACCTCTATCAAGTCAATGACCCCACACCCTATAAACCGCCAGCCCTAACGCAGAACCCAAAGAACACCACCCATGTACAAACACCATCCCTCCCATAAAGTTAACTAACGGTGAAACTATCGAGTGATGGCATGTCTTGGGGGGCCCCTATACCCCTTTTAGGTACAGTAACCAACTCCCGAATCCATAACTCCGACGATAGACACCTGCGCTTTCCTTAGGTTTCCTGGGTTCCGAAAAACTTAGGTGGCGACTCCAGATACCGAGGCACTAATTTGAATATCTTACAAAGTAGTCGGTTATAAAATCGTGACCTCGGAACTTGCGACAATAGATAGTATAATTAATATAACAAAGAAAAAAAATATAGAAAAATGAAAATGTTAGGATGCCAAAAGAAAAACACAATACTCCAAAATTTGCCAAATGTTTTGCCCACAGACGCTCAAAGTTGCACATCACAGTACTCAAGATGAGTTGTGTAAGCTACCCGATGTGTTAAAAGAAATGTTTGTATAACTTATAAGACAAGAAAATAAGTAGAAAAAAAATAAATTTTTCTATAAATTGAAAGTAATTTATGCGTAAGTTAAAAATGAGTTTTTTTTAAAGAAATTAATATGAAAAATCTTCTATAAATTAATTTATGTATAAGCTAATTTTAGTTTATAAAAAAAATTATTTTATTTTTCTTTTTTTTCCTTATAAATACTTACGTGAAACAAGTTATAAATTTTTGTGGCCTTAAATTCAAGCTTTTAACTTAAATAAACAAGAAAGAGTGAAATATTATTATACACATCATAACTAAAATATAAGTGAATCTGTCTAGATCATAT
This sequence comes from Mucuna pruriens, assembly GCA_025330945.1. Taxonomy (NCBI): domain Eukaryota; kingdom Viridiplantae; phylum Streptophyta; class Magnoliopsida; order Fabales; family Fabaceae; genus Mucuna; species Mucuna pruriens. The sequence goes on from JAENHJ010000068.1 coordinate 505,898, forward strand.
TTGAACTAAAAAAATATTTGATTTAAAAATTACAACAACTTATATATTGATTTAGTTTGAATTGTTTTTTTTAAATATAATCTAATCTTATTTGATAAAATATAATTTAGATTAAATTGAATAATTTAATTTTTATTGAACATTAATTTTAAAATAACTGAATTATCTTTTAAGTCAAGTATGTTAATAATTTATTTAAAAATAAAAATATAGAAGATAAAAAAATTAATTAATCAATTAATTATCTTATAATATATATATATATTTTCTAAATGAGGTACGAAATATTTATATTTAAAATAAAAATTAAGGAGAACAAAATTATATAAACATAATAAAATTAAATTTTTTTTATATAAATTACATGTGAAGCGCATGATAATCTTCATTTCTCTATAAACTTCATTTAAAATCTAATTTGATTAGTTGACTAAAAAAAATATAAAAAAATTAATTTTCTTTAATTTTTAATTATTTTTTAATTACAAGTTTATTTTAGATTGTATTAGATACAACCACTTTCTTACATTCTTGATACATATGTTAAAACAGGTATGGTAATTTATGCAAATTAATAAAGAAGTAAAAATATTAATACTATATTCTAAATAAATTAACTAAATTACAAATTTGACTAAAAAACAAGGAAACAATTTATTTATTTAATACAAAAGGAAAGAATAAAAAACTAAATACACCCATAAGGCCCTCCGATAGCGTTTGCCAATAACGAGCCCATTTGTTAAAATCACCCACCTATCTTCAAATCTTAAACCCATTTTGATAATTCATGCATTAAATTTATTAAACTTATCTTAACTCTATTAAAAATTTTCTTATAAAATAAAAATTGTCTCATATTTATATATATTATTATTTTTATTTTTTAAAAATTAGATAAGAGTACATTTAATATGCTACATTAGGGCGGTACTCAGACACACATTCAGAACATCACGTTGGCAGCAATATGCAACTGTCTCTTGAAGGACACGTGGCACGTCGACAGTAACTAACTGCTGCAACTTGCTGGATTCACAACGTTATGCCACGTGTCCAACCAACCTGTTTCTCTTTAAAAAGAACTACCAACTCTTGATAGCACTCACATGTATGTTTTTCAATTGGGAGGTTCTTAAAAAATATACTCATGATGGTCCAAATGCTTTGCAAGGTGCAGGAGAAAGAAAAAATTGAAGTAGTTGCTGAAATGCTTAAACATTATAGTAGCCACCTATGTTCAGCTCTGGAAATTTGTACAACTCCATTAACTTTTTCATTTGAAACAATTTCTCAAAACATAGACAAGTCACCTTGAGATATAACTCATCCAAGAAAGTACCTCCTTGTCAAGGAAAAAACATAAAAAGTTTCCCTTCAATTTTACTTGAAATTTTGCATCCTTTAACATGTAGTTTTTATCTTCTCTTTAATTATTATAATTCTGTGAGAATTCAGAGATATTCAGCATGATAAGTATCTTTTATATTATGCCACGTGGCATGTCGACAGGAACTAGCTACTGCAACTTGTTGGATCCATGAAGTTATGCCACATGTCCAATTTTTTGTATGTTTTTAATTGTGATAGTAAGTCTCGTGTCACGTGAATTCGTGTCTAAACTTAAAAAATATTTTAAAAAAAACTCATAAATAAAACTAGTTAGACGAATCCATCTATGCTGATAATATATTTAAAAACAGTTTTATTTTAGTATTTTGTTTCTAAAGATGACTCGTTTTAGTCAATTAACCTATCCAAATTTAGGAGTCTGACACAGATGTCGATCCATTCAATAACTGGATTAATTCGAATTAATTCAATGAAAAATTTTAAATTAGTTTAGGTCATTGATTTAGTTTAGATTTCAAAATTTTTAATCTAATAAAATCGATTCAGATATCGAATTTGATAACATGAAATTCGAACTAACCCGATATGTATTATTTAAAAATAAATAAATTTTTATGGTATATAATTTTATAATTTATGTCATGTAATTTTAAAATTTCAGAGATTATTTATATTTTTATTTTATAATTTTTTTATTGGGTGATCCTGTGGTCTAACCGAAAACAATTCTGATTAAATTAGTTTGGTTTAATTTGTTAATTTTATTTTATAAAATCCAATCCAACCTAATTTAATTAAAATTGATCGATTCAAGATAAAGTATCCCTTAAATTCAAACTAATTCAACCCATATTCAAAAGAGACTAATTATTAATTACAAATAATTAATGAAAATAAAAATAATTAATGAAAATAAAAATAATAAATATTTATAGGCTAATATTATTTATATAAATTTTATATTTTTATTTAATAAAATATTTTTACTTATTATTTAAGAAAAAATAGGTTATACATTGATAATGTAAAATAATTTTATATTATCATTCAATCATAAATTATAATGTATAATAAATTTGTTTAATTTTATAATATTATCTTGAAAGTTACATCAATTGTTTTTTATGATTGAATGATAATATATATCTATTTTACTTATTATTTTAAATTTAATATACTTAAAATTCAAGTAAATTTTTTATCTTTATATTTTATAAAATTTTTATAATATTATCTTAAAAGTTATACCAACAATTATGTGAAATTATATAATAATATATAATTATTTTAAACAGGTAGTACATGATTATTAAACTCATTATTTAAATTCTAAAATATTTAACTTTGAGTAAATTTTTTATCTTCATATTTTTAACTTAATAATAAAATTTTTATATAAATATATATTCTGTAAAATAAATAATTAAAATAATGAGATAAATATGAATAGTCGACTATTATGTTTTTGAAAAATGTTTACATTAATCTATTTTATTGGTGATATAAAATAACAACTGCTTGGTCTTTTTTACTAGTAGAAAATTTAAAATTTGCTACAAAATAATTTTGTGGCTAATTTTAAAATCAATAGTTATTTTGTAGTTAATTTCTAGTAAAAATAATTAGTTACAAAATTACTATAATATTGAATGATAACATGAAATAAGTAGCAAAGTAGTTAGGAAAATAATCTTAGTTAATTTGTAGTACATTTTTTTTAAAATTTGTAGTTATTTCCTAGCTAATTTGTAGTAATAAGAAGTATAAATGAATATAACTTTAATTTAACTAGAAAAAATAATATTCTAGTTAATTAATAGTTAATTGGTTAAGATTTAACTACTAATTTAAATGATAGTTAAAATTAATAGCAAAATCAAAATTTTTTTGGAGTGTTAGATAGATTATATAACTTAAATTCTTCAACAATTGAAAAAATTACTATTATAGTTCTTTGATATTATAGACTTAATATTAGTTTTTATTTAATCGTAAAAATTACATTATTATATATAAACTGTAAATTTTGTGACATGCAATAAAAAGTTGACGTGCTTTGCTTTTGAATCAACATGTGATTGTAAAAAAATTGTTATGGAATGTTTTACAACCGAACAAGCACTCAAATAGATGTCTTTATTCGTGAATAGTAATAAAGATAGAAGATTATATATAAAAACTCAAATTCTAAGATGCACTATTTCATCTCTAATTTCTTAACTCCAGCTCATCCTAATTTGACAATAAGAGTTCTTATATTTGGACGTGGAATCACTAAAAAAATTAAAATTAATAACAAAATAATTTATATATAAGTAATATTTAAAATTCAGCACAAAAATGAATATGAATATTTGTGATCCAAATATTAGTGAAAAAAAGTAATCTTCATCACTAAATTTATTATTAATTCATTAATGTTTTTTTTAATGAATAAAGGAAACTAACGTGAACGGCCAACTCATTCTCATGGAATCGTGAGAGGAGTGATCACTCTCCTCTTTAAGTTGTGCTAAACAAAAATGAAAACAAGAAAAAAAGAACTAAGCAAATTAAAAGTTAAAAGAAAATTATAATATGAATTGTCACATAAATAATGAAAGAAGAGTGCCAAGTAAAACATGTAACTGGATAGTATAATTGAAAAAGAGGGACAAATAAGAAACTTAATTCGGATGAATAATATCTCTTGAAGATCGGAAATATTTATGGTATAGATATATTTAATCTATCTTAAACTTTTTTAGCCAAATTTGCTTGAATTATTAAATAAGATATCTATTTTTATTATTTTTATTTTCTATGCTCTAATTTTTCATTTGTTATAAAATATTATTTTATTATCACTTTTTTCTATTTTTCCTTAACTAAACTCACAAGTGAAACCCAACCAATGTGAAGGCCCAAGAGGGAACAAAACTTGAGCCACTAACAAAATCAAACACTGAACAATGTAATGAAACTTACGAGTTCAAGAGTCTAATGAACTATCGAATAAAAGACATGCACCTTAAATAACAATACACGTCTAACTCATACAACAAAGTTCAGATAAATGGAATATAATGAAAAATAGCATAAATGGTAATTAAATATCATCTGAACCCTCTCGCCATGGAGTTTGAGATCTCAAAGGTTCGGCGATAATGGGTATTTGGACATGTTGAAGTTGGTTGCTTCAGAGTAACTAGTGAAGAAGAGCATTTACGAAATCACTCTTTTAAGCCCACACTATAATTAATTAAAGTTTAAATATTAATTATTAATTTAATCTTTGAAATATTATTAATAAAATTAATGTGTAAAATTAATAAAATCGAAAAATAGTTCTTAAAACTATAAATTATAAATTATAAATTAAGTTAGTTCCTAAAATTATAATAATACCAATCAAATTGGTTCTTGAAATTTATAAAAGGGATAAAATATGTTTTTCATCCCTCTAAAATTTGTCAAATTCAATTTTTGTTTCTCTATAATTTTTCGTTCATTTTTATTTTTCCAAAATATGAAACTTGTTAACTTATGTCCTTGACCATGACTCCTTTAGCAACATTACTCATGTAAATAATGTCATTCTACAGAAGTTGCACATGTGTTTGATAAATTTAAAATTTTAACATAAACATGTTTTTTAAAAGATTCTCAAGTGTGATGTGTAGGATACATTTTTAAATTTATCAAACCATCAACGACTTACGTTAAAAGATGTTAGCCACGTGAACAATGTTATTAGCAAAATTAGGGTTAGAGAATTAAATTAAAATGTTTTATATTTTTGAATGACTAAAAATAGACGAAAATTTTTAGAGAGACAAAAACTGAATTTAACAAATTTTAGAGGGACAAAAAATATATTTTATCCTTAAAAAAAGATAGTAAAATAATTCTTAAAAATTGTATATCACCAATCAATTTAGTCTCTCTATTGTTAGTTGGTGTTATCTAATGTCATTAAAAGTATTGAATTGATATGTTAAGTGCCTCAGTGACAACCAACTAGGCACACATACATAGTTCTCTCCTTACATGGATGAACCAAAACATTGGTAGAATAATAGGTTGCTTGTACCTTGCAAGGCCACTTATCATGTTGCGTGGGAAAGAAGAATGATTGAATTGAAAGTTGTATCCATAAAGACACTGGTTGAGAGGGATAAACCCTAGTTGCGGACAAAATCATATTTCTCTAAATAAGAAAACTATGATATTATCATGAATAATATCTCAAACCCATTCTCAAAATACATCTGGTCTAATTTTAAAATTCGAACTCGTCCAAATCAACTTTGGGTTAGGTTGGGTTAGTGGATTGAGTTGGGTTCTACTCACCCTTAATGGTGTATCCCATGGTAGGGTTTTTCAATAACAAGCTTTTGGTAGAAAAGTACAAGGGAAAAAGCAAGACATGTCCAAAAGCTAAGAAAAGGCTAGACAAAGAGGTATTAGAATGTGGGAAATAGACTTCAATTTGGGTAAGAGGATTGCAATTTTGAAGTGTAGTATTTTCCAACACAATTTATAGTTGATTAGGCACAACAATTGCTCGTTTTGAAGTATAGATTCTCTATGGACTAACTAGAATCCTTTATAGGTATTTGTTACTACTTGCTATTAATTGTTAGTATTTATTGTTACTACTTGTAGACATTTGATTAGTTTCAAGCTTGATGTTGTAGCTATTTTTTTTTCAACAGAAGAGATCCACTAGATAAATATTATTGGGTTGACACATATGAGCAAGTCTATGCTCTAGTCATTAACCTAATAAATGGAAAACAACTATGACAAGCATCAAGATTTCCTCTTATTAGGCCTCCACATTGCAAGGTTTGCATAGGAAGGCCTAAAAAGGCTAAAAGAAAGGAAAAGGATAAGCCACCAAAGCCGAACAAGCTTAGGAGGAAAGACACATCCATACATTACTCCAAATGTGACAATTATGGTCACAACATTAAGATATGTCAAAATCTTGTACATCCTAGCATAATTGTTGCAATAAAAAGGTGTAGTTAACGAAGAGGAAAAGAACTCTTCCTAGAACATATTCTCAAGTTAGTGGTGTTACTTCACAACCTATTATTGCGTAAACACCAATTATTGTCCAACATGCTCCACTTGCATAAGCTTTAACTATTACCCAATATGTTATACTTGCATAAGCTCCAACTGTTGCCCAACATGTTCCACATGTACAACCCGTTGCTTTACTTTCATAAGAGGGTGCATAAAAAAATGTTGCAACTATGATAGGTAGAGGAAGAGGAACTTCATTAAGGAGGGTCCAATATTATGTTGTTATTGATTCTCAAGTTGTTTGTGTTGGATCTCAAGCTATTGTTGGTTCTTAAGCTTCTACTGCTGATTCTCAAGCTTTAATTTCTAATGCTAAATCTCAAGATGTTGGTACTGATGCTAAATCTCAAGATACTAGTGTTGGATCTCAAGCTGCTACTATTGGTGCTAGATCTCAATATGCTACTAGTAGTTGTAGATCTCAAGATGCTATTGGTAATGCTAGATCTCAAGATGCTATTGGTAGTTCTAGATCTAAAGATGCTACTGGTAGTGCTAGATCTCAAGAAGCTATTGGTAGTGCTAGATCTCAAGATGCTAGTGCAGTGCTAGATCTCAAGCTATTAGTCTTATATCTCAAGTTGTTGTTGCTAGTGCTAGATCTCAAGTCACTATTGGCTTGATGGTTCTCAAGCTGCTATTATTGGTGCTAGATCTCAAGCTACTAGTGTTGGATCTCAAGCTCCATCTTAAGGTCCAAGTTCTAGATAATTCAAGCCAAAGTTGTTTATTCAAAAAGGATTATGCAAGGGAAAAAGACAAATTCAAACTACCAAAAAGTATGAACTTGATGCGAGGTGGGATAATTTTTTTGTTATTTTGGATTTTTAACTTGTTGGGGGTAGGGGTAGAGGAATCTTTTTGTCTATTTTCCTATGTATTGTTAAACCTTTTTTTTAAAGTCGTCAAATAAGCCCCTAGCCCCAGGGCCATCCTATTTGTCCCAAGCTATTTAGCCCTTATTTTTTAACCTTATAAATAAGGGAGGATTTTAAGCCCCAATCCTCATAGCCATAACAAAATAAATGATTGGGTCAACGTTGAGGATGGGTCGGCCCACAAAACAATCACAACTTCTCTTGCATTAAGTTTGTTCAAGTTAGAGTTGTTTGTTTTCAAATTTACATCAACGAACCCTAATCCCATTTTTCTTAATCTACACAACATCATTCAATTGATTTGTTTGTTTTCCTAGATCACTAAATGTTGAATCGTTCAATTGTTTATGGTACCGATTTTGCTTCTACGATTTCTACTTTTTCAATTTCTCAAGATAAAACCAAAATTCATCTTAGTTTACCTTCGTGATTTTCTAATTTTGAATGGTGTTCTTAAAACTATGGATACTTTCTTCTTTGTATGGACAAGCTGGGGTTATTACACATAGGTATGTCATGCATGTGCTTGTTTTGATATGTTAAAATGCTTATTTGAGTTTTGCATGTGCTTGTGCTTAATTGCTTAATTCAATGATCCAAAAGAGCTAGAGGAACTTCATCTCCTTGTGAAAAAGGGTTGAAATTGATTTGAAAAAGACAATTAGAGAAAATGATTGCATTTTGAGAATTATTTGTGCCAACATTTGGCAAAGGTAAAAGGAAGTCTCTTGGAAGGAAGTGACAACAGAGTACTATTATAAAGTGATGCATTAATTTCCTTTATTGTTGTCTTATTTTATTACCTATTTCTAGTTGAAATCTTGAATCATATACCTGGATTAGATCCCTTAAAATCACTCAGGTTTTTACCTTATTCTTCTTACCAAAAGAGGTTGTTTGACCAAAGCCTTGGTCTCATAAGTACATTTTATTTTTTTTCATTGGCTTATTTGGTAAATGATAATTCCTTTTTTAGCCCCTAATAAGGTCTTAAGATGGGTAGACTAGATTCTAAATTGTAGTTAAGAATCTCATATTAGCTAAGATTCAGATTTCTTAGGTTAAAATAAGGAAAATACAAATCTATGCTATCTTGCTGATCTTAGCTAACAAAAAGATTAATCTCATTTTACAGGTCGAACTGGAGACCCAAAACTGTCCCAACCGAGATCGAGATCGAGTCGTCTTGGCCAATAAGTTGAGACCGAATGCATCTCGACCAGTTGATAGACATCCTGGCCGGATGAAGTTGTCCTGGCCAAGACGAGTCCTCTCCTGGCCGATTTTATTCTAGTAGCCAACTTTGTCTTCAGCTGAATCCATCTCCAATGGACGATTCTGGATGAAGTCCGATTCCTAACCAAGGCCGATTCCTAACCGGATGCCAACTCTAGTCTAACCAACTTCCATCTGTCCGGATTCGTCCCGGCAAGCAGAGATTGAATCCACTCTAGCAATTCCAGCATGTGTCATTTATGAAAAACAGTTAATTAGTTGAGGTTGTTATTTCTGTTATGTAGTTAGTTGTTTCTACTATTTTTGTTATTTCCGTTAGGAAGTTAGTTAGGTTATACGTGTATAAATAAGAGACGTGTAGCTAAGTTCAAGGTTAGCGAGCAAAATACACAGATACACTTAGCCTTACGCATACACATTTTCCGTTCCCAAGCCTAAGTTAACTTCCTTCCTCTTTGTTCCACGATGATTCAAGGAGTGCCCAATCGATTGAGTAGGTGCAGGATCAGTGTCCAAGTAGCAGCCAGTTGCTAAAAGGGGACTGTCGGGACGTGTTGTCACACTATTTAGTGATTCAACCCCCTGTACCTGGCCAACGTAGGTGGAACATTGTAACTACTACTGACAATCGTTGCGGAAAATTGATCCACACTCCATCCAAGAACACTTCACTTTTCTTTTGTATCACTTTCTAGGTTAATCAATCAATGATTATGATTATGTTTTTGCTATGTTTTGATTTCTGTTAGCATAATCTTTTCTTGCTTAATCACGACTGTGAGTAATCGGAATAAAACACATTAGTTTAGGGGCCGATTGAAACCACTCTAAAAACAAAATAAATAATCATTAGATAATCTACATTAGCCAAGTGCGTAATCCCTGCCAAACTCGAGGCAAAGATCGTTTAAGTCCTCAGTAGGCAAGGGATGGATGTTCGACGATCGTCGTAAATAATTGGGCTGGTGAGGAATCGCTGGCATAGTAAGAATCAAAGTTAAAATTAGTAAGTGACAAGTCGAGATAAGTGATAAGATAAATATGTCATAGTAATCTTGATAGTCTTAGTAATCTTAGGAGTCTTAATCATCATAGTAATCATAGGTAGCTTTTAATCTTTACTTTTGTTTAAATGTTTTAGTTAATCTTTACGTTTATTGCAAATTTACGTTTCTCAATAAAAACCTCCCATTTACATTTTTAGCCGAGTCCGCATCCTACATAACTAGTTTTGCAGTCTTTTTTCTAGCCTTTCACCATAGAAACATTAGCACCAAGTGTCCTTGAGAATAATGACCTAGTTTGACCCTGTGTTACCTTAATATAGGAAAATCTAGTATTTTGATAGGAGAAACGACGACTAAATCCTCAATTGTCAGTAGGTTCAAAATGGTAGTTGGAAGATCAGGCTCACTTTCCTTAAATTTTATTAACTAATCAAAGTGTAAATAATGATGGACCACAATCTTCTGATGCAATGATTTCTCAATTGTTATCTTGATTTTTTCATGAGAAGGGGTGTACTAGTCTACCATTGTGATGTGTATTGTACGATGAATCTTAAATGATAGTTTAATGAATTTTGCCATACTTTTTGCATTTACGGGAAGGCCTTTCTTAGTGTGCTTGAATTGTTTTAGATCAAGAAATTTTTGGAGGAAAATATATTGAGAGACTTTTCTTATTTTTGATAAATGAAATTTCTTATTACAGTGGTCTTTAGTTAAATGTTTGTGCTATACGAACATAAGTAATTTCGCATGCCATATTACTTTTTTAGAGGTAGACTTGAGTTTGTTGCTATGCCAAAAGATTAACAACAGTAGAACTAACCTCAGTAGCATTAGGCCATTTATTTCTAATAATTCCAAATTAGTTTTCAGTTTCCGAGTGTAATGATTCCCTCTCTTTGTATGCATGTTTCATATGTGATTATTGCATCTTGCCATAGTTTTTCCTTTGGTCTGGCTTTGAATTTTCTGCCTGCAAAGATCTTAGGCACGTGTGTCTCATCTCTTAATTTTATATGGGGTTGCCATAGATTGCATTATAGAGCATAACAGGTTGTAGTATTAGTCTGATCCTACCATTTGATGGTTCATTGCAAATGTTACTATAATTACAAGTTGTGTTATGTGATACAATATTGTGAGATATATACTAATTTTATATGTTTAATTTTATTTATTCAGTTGTGTAAGATAGATTTTATGGACTTTAGCAGTAACACTATGACTATAGATGATGATACTGTTTTTGAAACGTCTATTATGTTTGAAAGTGCTGATACAACTAAGAAAGAAGTCTCAAATGTTTGGAATTTTCTTAAAATAATTGGTAAAGACAAGGATGGAATTGAAAGAGCTTTGTGTAAGTAATGTGAACATGATTATGTAATTGGCAAGAATCCTAAAACCAATAATAGTTACGAGACTTCACATTTAAGTCGACATATTTCTGGTTGTAAAAATATTGCGAAATTAAGTGTGACTTTGAATCCTAACCAAGATGGAAAGTTTGGCATGTGGAAAAATCAATCAAAACACTCACTATGAGAAACTTACCCAAGCCATAATTCAACATGAGCTTCCTTTTAATTTTTTTTAATACGAGAGAATTAGAGATTAGGTAAGTTATCTTAATCCTAATGTTGTGATGCCCTCTAGGAATACTATTGTGTCATATGTGAAAAAAGTGAAAAAAGTATACATTAGAGAGAAGAATAAACTTAAGCAAATTATATCTAGGATTCCTAGTAGAATGTGCTTAACTTCTTATGTTTGGACAACAACTACTTTTGAGAGTTATATTTGTGCTTAACTTCTTGTGTTTGGACAACAACTATTTTTGAGGATTCTATTTATCTAAGTGTTCACTTTGTTGATGGAAGTTGGAAATTGAAAAGTAATATTCTTAATTTTTATCGAATGAAGCCTCAACACATTGTTGTTGAATTAGAAGCTATAATATTTGATTGCCTAAAACAATGGGGTATTGATAAAAAAATGTTCAATTACATTGGAGAATGCTTCTGCTAATGATAGCATGCAAGATATTCTAAAAAACATCTTTGTGTCCAGATAAATTTGTTACGTGATGGTGAGTCTTTTCATGTATGTTGTTATGCTCATATTCTTAATTTAATTGTTCAAGAGGGTTTAAAAGTGGTTGATAAGATTACAGATAGTGTTAAGTATGTTAGATCATCAGATGGAAAAATAATTAAATTCAAAGACTGTGTTGTTGATGCATGCATAGATATGAGCATTGGTTTGAGATTAGATGTGACTACGAGGTGAAATTCTATCAATTTGATGCTTGAAAGTGCAATCAAATATAAGAGGCTTTTGATATCTCAAAGTGGTAGATAGGAATTATAAATCTTGTCTATCTTATGAGGAATGGAGGAGGGGAGAGAAAATGTGTCAATTCTTAGAACTATTTTATGAGATCACAAACCTAATATCTAGTTCATCTTAATCGACTTCAAACTTGTATTTTATTTTTAAGTTTGGAAAATTAAATGCACTTTGTAAGAGAATATGTGGAGTGAAGATGACACTATAAGGGAGATGTTTAAGAAGATGAAAGAGAAGTTTAATAAATGTTGGAAAGAGTATAGTGTTGGATTAGCTTTTGGAGTTATTATTGACCCATAGTTAAAGGGTAATTAATATGTTATATAGTACATGACATGAAATATCCTTAGTATTCTCATACTACAATAGCTTCGGAGTCAACTTTTAGTATTCGTGGATGTGTTTCAATTAATTATGGATTTTAAAAGAAGATGAGTGTGATACTTTTGGTCATCAGGAAATAATAGGAAAGTCCAACGTGCCTCAAGATGTTGAAGACTAACAAACCTTGAGTGAAGCCTCTACCCTTTTAATTATAATTTCATGTTTTCTATTGTGAGTTATTTAATTGGTTTATTATTGTTTTTTAATTGTTGATCATTACAGGAAGATGGTGAAGAGGGTGATACTGCTTTAGAAGTAGAGGATTGTTTGGTTCTTGCTTTTTGTTACTAGTAGATCTAGTGTGGTTATAGTTTGGAGGGTTCAATTTTGAATGTTGGATTAGTTTCATTTTGATCAAATTTTATTGATTAATAATAAATGTTATGAGTTATTTGTTAGTTGATCCTTCTTTTCTAGTTGATATTTTTGATATTTTAAGCTCATAAAAGTATAAAATCCCTTCTTTGTAAAAACTTAAAAAGAATAAGTAATTGTTAGATGATTCTTCTTTGTTAATAGACACATTTATCTTAAATTTAGTTAAAATATTAATTTTATTTTAAAATATCAATGTTGGTTAAAATATTAATTTAATTTTTAAAATAAATTTATATTAATTTTAAAAATAAAAATGGGTTAGTTTTCTATAAAGTGAGTTGATTAGCTCATGAAATAGGCTAACCTAAGGAATGAGTCGGGCTATTTTTTTTAATAGTAACTTTAAAAAAAAATTGAAAATGTTTTGGCATATGGGTTGGCCTGAACCCATTGGGCTTTTGGGGTTTTTTTTGCATTGTGGGATTTATTATAAAGGATTTTTTTTGCCTTATGGGCTTTTTTTACCTTGGCTTAGACAAGCTAAGGCTTAGAGGGGTGGACTGGCCAAATTGACAACTTTACCTTTTTTAAGGGATGAACCACTATTAATGTTATTACAATTATTTATGTGACAACTTATCTATTATTGTTAAGATATTGGAAGACACATTAATTCTTATTGTCAAGTTAAATGTGCCCATTTATTATCCTTTTTATATTGTATTTATTGTGATTTAAATTTTAGATAAGTTAATTGTGACAACTTATTCTTAATTAGTAGATGCTAATTTTTTTAATAGTTTCATTGAATGTCCTATCTATTTTCAAAGTTAAAAAAGAATCTATATATAAAGTTATCATACATGACATGCACTAGATACACAATAATTACATGAAAATGAAAGGACTAAGATTACTTGATTAAATAAGCAAGTATGATTGATCATCATTTCAAAATAAAGCTTAAGAGTGTTGCAAATTAACCATCATTGAATTGCACAATCAAAAAATTACATATTTCATTAAAATACAAGGTTCATAAACCCAATTTGTCACATACTCCTTAAACTTAATCCACCCTCTAAACCCTACATCCTACTACATCCAAACCACATTATTCAACACAATTATAAACCTAGCGCATGAAAAAATATTAGTCGCTTGTTCATCAAAACTTGCTTCTTCCATTCTTTAATTAATTTATGCTGACATTTAATCATCTCTTTTGCAGCTTCATTACAACCTTGCTCTACCCATTGGAAGTAACCATAACTCCATGTTCAGTTATTTTTGAGCTCCTAATTATGTGGACAAAAACTCAATACTCTCAAGCCCGCTAGGTCTCTTTATAAGAGGAGAAAGAGTCAGATTGAGGAGACACACATAGATACATATAAAAATACAAAGATTGAGAGAAAGTGAATTTTCACAGCCAAAAGAGAGAAGAGAAATAGGGAGGGAAAGAAAGAGCTACTTTCATCTCTGCACATATTAAAATGACGCCAAATTCACGATATATTCTTTGTTAACCGTTGGATCAGGCTGGATATTTTACAGCAAGTTCAACACATATATTTCTTCATCTTGACCGTTCAGATCTTGATTTGGAGGTCTGTGGTGTGAGAAATCATACTCATAGAATAGCACGATTTTGTGAGTTCTTCATTTTCTTGTTTCTCGTTTCTTGCTCTCCATTTGCAAGCTTTGTTACTTGATTGAGTTTGTTGGTTGTATGCACAAAATTTTTCTCTTGATTAAACACTCTTGTACTCCTATTTTATCATAGTGGATTGATTTCTTTGGTTTGAACGACCTGTGGTTTTAACGACCTGTGGTTTTTACCTCTCACGTTGAGGGGGTTTTCCCACATTAAAAATATTGGTGTCTCTTTGCATGATTCTTCTCATTGTTGCTGTCATTCTTATTTGTGATTAATCCTTAGATATTCTTGCAAGTTAGGACAATTTATATCTATTGTTTTGTTGCATCATTGCATCTGCCTTTATTGCTTTTTCCCCATCGAGTGGTATCATAACTCTCTAGTTTGAAGGATGTTCTACTTGCCAAAATAATGGAGGGTAATACAAATAGAATGGTGAGTCCAAATGGTAGTAATTATAACTTGTGGAAAAGGAAGATGAAAGATTTATTATTTGTGAAGAAAATGCATCTTCCTGTTTTTGCTTCTTAGAAGCCCGAATCTATGTATGATGAAGAATGAGACTTTGAGCATCAACATGTATATGATTTTATTCGACTTTTTGTGGATGATAATGTTTATAATCACATTGCAAGTGAGATACATGCCAGGACTTTGTGGGAGAAGATTGAATCTTTATATGCCTCAAAGTGTGGGAACAACAAATTATTTTTGTTGAATTCTATTGTGAGTTTGAAGTTCAAGGAAGGTACTTCCCTGTCATATCACTTGAATGAGTTTCAAGGCATTATTGATCATATGTCAGGAATGGACATCAAGTTTGAAGATGAGATTTTGGGATTACTACTCTTGAATTCTCTACTTGAGTCTTGGGAGGTTTTTAAGGTCTCTATCACAAATTCAACCCCTAATGGTGTTGTCTCTTTACAAATGGTAAAGAGTAGTGTACTTAATAAGGAGATGAGAAGGAAGGCACAAGGTTCTTCATCTCAATCTGAGGTACTTGTCACTGAAAATAGAGGGAGAAGTCAGAAAAAGGAAAGAGAAAAAAGTAGAAGTAAATCCAAGTCCAGATACAAGAATGTGGGATGTCACTACTATCATAAAATAGGGTACATACAAAGCATTGTTTCTTGGTGGAAAAAGGAGAACAAAGGCAAAAAGGGTAAGTTAAAAGAGAAGGATGATGATGATGATGATCGTATCACTACTGCTACAGGTGATGATCTTATCATTCTTCGAGACTTTGAGTCGGTTAATCTTGTATCCGATAAGAGCATGTGGATTATTGATAGCGGTACTACACTGCACGTTACACCAAGGAAGGAGTTCTTTACATCTTATACCTTAGGTGATTTTGGAGTGTTGAAGATGGGTAATGATGGTATGACCAAGGTGATCGGTGTTCGTGATGTTTGCTTCCAAACCAACACAGGAATGCAATTGTGGCTTAGAGGAGTCAAACATGCTCCAGATGTTTGCTTTAACATAATATCTATGCATATGCTTGATGATGGTGGTTATGATAATCACTTTGGTTATGGAAAATGGAAACTCACCAAAGGTAACTTTGTTGTGGCCAGAGAGGAGAAAATTTCTAAAATGTATTGGACAAGAGCTTTAGTTTCTAAGTATAGTGTGAATGCCATGGATATGGAGGCATCTTTGTGGCACTGAAGGCTTAGTCATATCAGTGAAAAAGGGTTGAATTGTTTAGCCAAAAAGGACATGCTTCCAGGATTGAAGAATGCAGAGTTGGAGAAGTGTTCACATTGCATGGCTAGTAAGCAGACTAGAGTATCCTTTAAGAAGCATCCTCCCTCAAGGAAGTTAAAATTGCTAGATTGGTGCATTTTAATGTTTGTGGCCCATTGAAGGTAAAGTCATTTAGTGATGCACTTTATTTTGTTACCTTTATTGATGATTGTTCTAGGAAGCTTTGGGTCTATACTTTGAAGTCAAAGGACCAAGTGTTAGAGAAGTTCAAACATTTCCTGTGACACCCTTCTATCCCGAATACTTAAATTTCCTTAATAAAATAAATAAAATGAAGACAGGGTAATAGTTAAAACCAAAAAGCACAATTTGTATTAAGGATAAAAGGTTCACATGGTAATTAAAAGGTAGGCACAAGTTTTCAAGGAGGTTTTAGATCTAAACATTATAATTGAGAAACTAAGGTCATCATCATCTTTAAAATAAGTCATTCAAACATCAAGGCATATAGCAACTATTCTAACTTCTAGAACCCCGAGGTCACACTAATAAGAGCAAGACCCCGTCTTTTCAAAACTTGGCACCACGAGTGCCCTCAACGTTACCTAGAAGGAAACAACAAGAGAAAGTACGGTGAGAAATCGCATTCAATCATATATAAAGGCAGATAATGCCCCAAATCCCACCCATTATCGTACATAATTACTAACAGTTAACAGATGTTCATATATCAATCACATTTAATTCATTCAAAATCAATCACAGTTCATTCATGTTTACAAAATGCACATGCTCGCACAATGCATATGCTCATCACCACACGTAAAAGTCTCGAGTCAGAACTCCACACCATGGGCGAACCTCCTCAATCCCCTTAGTTATCACTAATGATGGCCACACCGTTAAACACCTGCATGGGGTGTGTGTCATACGATTAAACACCACCTATGGCCCGTGCGAAGACATTCCACACAATCGTTAAACACCACCTATGGTGGCGTGCAGCATGGTTAAACACCTTTTGTGGCCCATGTATATGATTGTCCTCCATCATTAGTCCCCCGTTAAACACCACATATGGGGAGGTATTATAGCCACGTCGGCTTCTCATGCATCTCATGCCTCTCATGTCCATGCTCAATGCATTCTCATCCACACTCTTATTCTCATGATTTATTTATACATCATTCGCACAGTCCACAATCATACCCAACCATATTAATTTAACCATCATGATTATAAATCATTCATCAGAAAGCACAGAAATGCACATTAAACGCCATTTAATTTCACCCAGTTTCATCATTGCACACAAGAGCCTCAAATCATGAACAACCATAAACAACACAAGAATCAAGTAATTAGGGCAATTAATCATACAGTTTTCCAACAAAATCACATTAGGACAAGACGTTAATCAGACCACAGAGCATATTGACAAATCTTTTCTACCGTTTAAAATATTTTTAAAACATAATAATCAAACGAAATTGAGAATTTAGATCCTAGAGGGACTTAGGGATTGCCCTCACTACTCGTACCCTCCCACGTTCATATATGACCGAACCAATCTCCCCCGTACCTTAGATGCGAAGAATAGTGATGATCTGATGCGGC
Organism: Mucuna pruriens; assembly: GCA_025330945.1. Lineage (NCBI taxonomy): Eukaryota > Viridiplantae > Streptophyta > Magnoliopsida > Fabales > Fabaceae > Mucuna > Mucuna pruriens. The sequence goes on from JAENHJ010000068.1 coordinate 523,495, forward strand.
TCTAGGACGGTCTGAACACCCTAGCTCCCCTTCCTTGCAGGTCGACGTTCTCTCTCCTCTTGGTCTGGCCTTCTGACGCGTAAAACACCAATTAGGATAAACTGATTACCCCTGTCTAATGTTCTAGCTGGGTCGGGTCAACCCCAACCTGCCCGTCAGCCTCCCCCGTTAATTCAATTAATTAAATTAATAAGTGAAAATAATTTAGATAAAGCCTCATCAGTTTATAAAATCATTAACCCCTCTATTAAAATAAATTGATAATAATAATAATAATGTAATTAATTTCTAAAAATAATTAAATAAATTTTAGGATGTTACATTTCCAGGCTTTGGTTGAGAGAAAATTAGGTAAGAAGGTGAAATGTATTTATTCTGGCAATGGTGGTGAGTATTGTGGACCCTTTGATGTATATTGCAAGTAGCAGGGTATCGGACATGAAAAGACTCCTCCTAAAACTCCTCAGTTGAATGGCTTAGCAGAGAGGATGAATAGGACATTGATTGAGAGAGTTAGGTGCATGTTTTTTGAAGCAAAGTTACCTAAGCATTTCTGGGGTGAGGCACTTTACACAGTAGTGCATGTTATTAATCTTAGTTCTACAATTACTTTGAATACTGAGGTGCTAGACAAGATTTGGTTTGGCAAAGATGTCAAGTATGATCATTTGTGAGTCTTTGGTTGTAAGGCCTTTGTGCATGTTCCAAAGGATAAAAGATCCAAGTTGGATATGAAGACTAGGCAGTGTACCTTCATTGGGTATGATCATGATGAGTATGGTTACAGGATGTATGATCCTGTTGAGAAGAAACTTGTCAAAAGTCGTGATGCAATTCATGGAAGACCAAACCATTAAAGACATTAATAAGATAAAGAAGTCTACACTGAGAAAGATAACAGTTTGTCTGAAATTGATCCAATTCGGATGCTTGTACATGATTTAGATACTGTTGATAATAATGTTTAGAATGGTGGGCAACATAATTATGGTGATCAACAACTTGGAGATGATTTTGATGTTCCTCTTGATGATGATGCTAAAGAGGAACAAGAAATGTCACAAAATGAGAATCTGGGTAATGCTACCGAACCACCTCCAGTTCAACTCAGGAGGTCTAATAGGTAGAGACAATCATCTACAAGGTATACTTCTGATGAGTATGTGACCTTGACAGATGAAGAAGAACCTGAATGTTACCAGGAGTCCTTGGAGAGTGAAGAGAGGCAAAAGATTTGGCAACTTAATTTGCAGAAGTGTGTTGCTTTGTCCACTACCAAGACAGAGCTTGGTTTTGTTCAAGATGAACATTGGTTATTCTGTGATAGTTAGAGTGCAATTCATCTTGGTAAGAATTTAACTTTTCATTATAGATCCAAGCATGTTGATTTGAGGTATCATTCGATATGTGATGCTTTGGATGCTATGCTATTAGAGTTAACTAAAGTTCATACTGATAATAATGGTGTTGACATGATGACCAAGACGGTTCCAAGAGGGAAGTTTGAAGCTTGTTGTGAGATCACCGAACTGGTGATCACCTCCACATAGTTGTGATGGGGGAGATATGTTGGGTTATTTTTAGGCTCCCAACTATGTGGACAAAAGCCCAATACTCTTAAGTCCGCTAGGTCTCTCTTTATAAGAAGAGAAGGGGTCAAATTGAGGAGACACACATAGAGACACATAAAAACACAGAGATTGAGAGAGAGTGGATTTTCACAACCAAAAGAGAGAAGAGAAAGAGAGAGAAAGAAAGAGTTCTACTTTCATCTCTGCACATATCAACATGATGCCAAAATCACAATATCTACTTCGTTAACCGTTGGACCGGGTTGAAAATTTGACAGTAGGTTTAACACACATAGTTCTTCATCTTGACCATTCGGATCTTGATTTGGAACTCTGTGTGGTGTGAGACATCATGCTCATACAATAGCACGATTTTGAGTTCTTCATTTTTCTTGGTTCTCGTTTCTTGCTCTCCATTTGCAAGCTTTGTTGCTTGATTGAGTTGGTTGGTTGTATGCACAAATTTGTGCTCTTGATTGAACACTCTTGTACTCCTATTTTATCATAGTGAATTGTTTTTTGTCTGAACGATCTGTGGTTTTTACCTCTTATATCGAGGAGGTTTTTCCACATTAAAAATATTAATGTCTCTTTGCGTGATTCTTCTCATTGTTGCTGTCATTCTTATTTGTGATTACTCTTAGAGATTGTTGCAAGTTAGGAAAATTTATATCCGCTGCATTGCTGCATCATTGTATATCTTATTACCTTTTCCCATCACTCCAAGCCTTCTAAAAAAACATCAACAAATAATCAACAGCCAAATAAACATTTGTACCATTTTCCAACATGCAAAATAAGGATTAAAATCTAGGTACCTTGAAATTTGGACATTTTCAAAAATGCCTTCTAGAATTTCGAGGAGTCCATGAGGTGTACATCCTCAGCCTACCACCACAATTACAAAATAACTTCCCACCAATAGCATGACTCAAAATTGTAGATGATTTTAAATTCATGGAGTTCCTTCTACTACGACTATTAGTGTAATGACTAACGTTTGTGCTTGTCCATCAATTGCTATTGCCGGAGGAGGATAAATGAAACAATCCTAAATGAGGAGAGACATATTTATGATTGTAAAAGGACAATCCAATTCACCCAGAGAACGACATAGTGACACAGACATTTAATTGTCTTCATAAAACTGTATGTAATGCTATCTAAACATAAGAAAACGACATGAACCAACTTAATAATGTTGGTAAGTAGAGATTAATTTAATTTTTTTTTATATGTAAGGATGAAATGAAAAATCCGCTATGCATGTAAGAGCAAATTATGTGTCATACGAAACTCAAGTATTGAATTAATATTGAAGAAACAAAGTTGGAAAACATAACTATTATAACAATTGGGGATTTCCCTTTGGGAGCCATGGAACTTAATTAATAAGCATGTGTTAGGAGCTACATGCACATGGGCTTACACGCTAAGCCTCTTCACAGTTTACGTGGTCATCACAACAGTTTAACCATGAAAAATACATTTAGCATATGACTTAATAATTAGTTGGCACACGCGCTGTTTGAAATTAGTGTGCTATTAAGTAATCACAAATAGTTACGTTAAGCCTTTTGACGTTGGAAAAGTCGCGTATTACAAGCTTGACTTTGAATACGTGAAAGTACAGCTAATTTTGTCGCTTGTAAAATCCAAATTGAAGTTTTTATGGCAATTTTGAAGGATGATTTCCAAAGCTAATGACCATGCAATGAGGGCTGACCAAAGTGGAATGTGCAGTCTGCATATATATATATATATATATATATGAAGCTTCTTTGTAATTCACATACATTTAGAAGAATATATACTAGTACTGGTCACTGTCCTAGATTTATAGATTCAAATTCTGGATTAGTCATGTAATTAATGGCCACAGTATTCTGTAGCAAGTTATGTAACATATTTAATTTCAGCTGCATATAAAACTTCCACAGGGGCACTATATATAATTTATACAATATTATTTTTTTATTTATATTTCTCCACTATATTATTTTTGTATTACACAATTCTCTCTCCTCTTTTTTTTTTTTTCTTTTGTTGTATAATTTATTTTATAAGTTCATTGTGAAAATAATATTTCTCGAACTTACATAATAATAATAATAATAATAATAATAATAATAATAATAATAATAATAATAATAATAATAATAATAATAATAATAATAATAATAATAATAATAATAATAATAATAATAATAATAATAATAATAATAATAATAATAATAATAATAATAATAATAATAATAATAATAATAATAATAATAATAATAATAATAATAATAATAATAATAATAATAATAATAATAATAATAATAATAATAATAATAATAATAATAATAATAATAATAATAATAATAATAATAATAATAATAATAATAATAATAATAATAATAATAATAATAATAATAATAATAATAATAATAATAATAATAATAATAATAATAATAATAATAATAATAATAATAATAATAATAATAATAATAATAATAATAAATAATAATAATAATAATAATAATAATAATAATAATAATAATAATAATAATAATAATAATAATAATAATAATAATAATAATAATAATAATAATAATAATAATAATAATAATAATAATAATAATAATAATAATAATAATAATAATAATAATAATAATAATAATAATAATAATAATAATAATAATAATAATAATAAAAGAAAAAAAAAGAAAAAAAAAGAAGTTCTTAATTATGTGTGGCAAAAGTTTCAACCCTTTGTCTATGTTAATAATCCTTGTATAATAACAGTTTTAATTTATGGACGTGGAACTGAGTTGTTCCACTTGTCACGTGATATTTCTAATGTTTTTTTTTATTTTTAAATTCATTTAAATTATAACTTCATTTATTAATATTTTATCTAACTCTTCATTTCAACTCTTTCTTAACTTCCTTGAGTTTTCATATTTTTCAATCCTTCAAAAATATTTTAGTTATATCTATGTTTTTTAGTTTTTTTTTTCTATTTTTAATAAATAACAATCAAACTGAACTTATTTTTAAATAAAATCACATACTTTATTACTTATATTAATCATAAAGAACTAAAATAAGTATTGTTATTTTGTTAACTTAATAATTTTTATTCGTTTTAGCCTAATTCTTCATGTTTCAATAAAAATATTTGAATATTGATTATATATATATATATATATATATATATATATATATATATATATATATATATATATATATATTAATATTATTAGTAATACACTTTAATTTTATTTATACTAATAATATTAATAAAACAATGCTAGAGATAAAAGTGGAAATAAACATTTTTTTACCCACTTTCACCTAAATTATTTTATAATTAACCTACTAAAAAAATGGTTATTAACCTAGCTGACTTTTGACCCACTTTTAGCTAAATTGTAGTGTTGGAATCCAGATGGTAACAGCTCCCTCGATCAAGTTGCCAACAGTCACAACTTGTATATAATGTACCTTTGTTGTACCCTGTTATTGTTGAATATTCTACAAATTCCTTTACGTAGGAAACAAATTATAAAAGTAAGTTGGTTTACCATAGACCTATATATGTTAGAAAAATTCTATAAATATATAAACTCTAACGGTTGAATAATGTTATATTGCAATTAATGTCAACTTCTTATCTTATTTTTAAAATATAAAAGTAAAATTTAAACATTCTTTGACTTTTTCTTTCTTAATACTTTTGTAACTCTTCCCAGTTTTATCTTGAGATGACAGACATATATATCAGTGTTGGTATTGATGATTTATAATATTACTTATTTCCTCTTTGGATCGCTTCTAAACTCTTTTTTTTCTCCACACTCATTTTATCTTCTTTAACAATATAATCATTTAACTTTCACTGTCCCCAATACTGTTCTCGAACTCAATTTTCTAATGTGCTTATTGTCTTTAACATTGTATAAGACAGAAGGATTTCTCTCAATTTCTCTTCTATTTTATCATTCTTAAGTTGCTTGAATTTAAAATAATAACTGCAAAAAAAAAATGTCATATACTAATTAATGATTAGACGTTGATTTAAACCATATTCGAATATATAATTTTTGTATAATAAAAATTAAATTAATATGTTAACACTAGATATCCTTATATGTGTTTTATGCATAATATCTATATTAATAATTTAACTTTCATATTTTAACAATGTATTTGATTCAAGGGAAGGTTTAAATGGAAGAGAGGAGAAGGAGAGAAAAGATAAATATGAGAAATATTAAAAAAAATATTTTTTAATATATTTTTTGTTATTTAAATATGTTTATGATTCCTCAAATTTAAAGTAATTTTATTTTTTATTCCTTAAATTTAAAATTATTTTTTAGTCCATATATTTTTGAAAATAACTAGTTTTATCACCCGTTTTATTTGATGAATAAAATATAAGTCGTTATTTATTTGTATATCAAAAATTTAAAAATATTGAAGAAAAACTTTAAGATTAATAATATATATTTTTTATTTTCAATTATATACGTGATAAATAATTATTTGTATTCTATTTTTTATATAAGATGATAACTAAAATCAATTATTTTTGAAATATAAGAATTAAAAATAAATAAATTTGGGATGAAAAACAAAACTGGGCTTGAGGAATAAAAATCACGTAATTTTTTATGTCTCACTTTTTATTTAATCATATCTAACTTTAATTTGTAGTTTCTAACAATTTATTATGCGGTACTCCTTTAATTAGTTAAGTTTAAGAGGAAAGAAGAGTAGAGGAAAAGATTACCAGCTTTGTTTCACAAAGGAAGGAAAGACAAAATATAACTAGTATATTATTAGTCTCTTATAAATAGTAATGAAGGAGATGAAAGATAAAATAAAATTTCAGGACAATTTAATTAATTTTTACAATATAAAATTATGAGCTATTTTTCTTTCCTTCAAATTCACCAATTTTGGATGAAATAAGCGAAAATGGGACGAAAGAATTTTAGCCCTTTACACCATATAAAAAAAAAAGCACATCAATTGGTGCATGTCAATAAAAAAATTGACGTAAAATTTAACGTCTATTACCGTTAAAGTTAACTGTGTATTTGAATATGCCTTTGTATATTTATTTTAGTTTAATCTGATTTTATAAAATTAATTTGATGTAAAATTAAATTTAAAGTAATGTGATTTTTTATTTGGATAACAAGTATTAAAAAACTAATTTAAAAAAAAAATTGTTTGAAAACCTAAAATCAAAATCGATTTTTAAGTGTCTAATTCCTAAAAGTTTTAAAGTGCATATACCATTTTTTATGTAAATTTTTTTTTTATTATAATTAATTATAACAATAATGAGTATATATATTAATTCAACATAGAATTAGCAAGGACCCATAATTAAAAACAAAATATTTTCATACATTAGAAGTAATTTAAAAAACACATACAATATATCAAGTAATTATCACAAGTTTTATTTTAAAGATAAATAGAGTTGTTTAATAGGCACACTACTATAAATGTGTTATTTTCCTGCGAATTTTTTTATGAATTTTGCTCAAAATTTTGTAGGAAACGTGTTTCCTGTGAAATTTCCTACAATTTTAAATTCGCAGGAAAATCGTTCGTGGATAATTCTTTCTTGCGAATTATAAATCGGCAAGAAATTTATCTGCGAATATATTTCGCAGGAAAATCTGTAGAAACATTCGCAGAAAAATTCACAGGAAAATTCGCAAGAAAATTTGTAGAAAAATTCGTAGAAAAATTCATAGGAAAATTCACAGGAAACATGTTATTTTCCTGTGAATTTTCCCAAGGTTTTAAATTCGCAGAAAAATCGTTGGTGGATAACTCTTTCTTACGAATTAAAAATCGGCAAAAAATTTATCTGCGGATATAATTTCTGCAACAATTTCATTTTTCATTTTTTTTTCATCACCAGTAATTAATAATTATACACTAATAATTTAAAATAATTTTTTAAAATTTCATTTTTCTTTTTTTTTTTCATTTTATCCTGCAACGATTTCATTCATCAAAAGAATGCGAGTGTGAGGGGAACAAAGTTCTTGAGATGGTTGGGCTTGGTTTAAAAAAGAAAGAGTAAAAGTGAAAAAAATAAAGTTCTTACAAGATAAAATCAATTTTGGTTGATGCAAAAATTACTATTAAGTTGAGCTTGTGTTTTTGTTTTGTAACTCACCTTTAGAATCTGTTTTCAAATATTTCTATAATAGCAAAACTGTGACAGTTATGGTTAGGGCACACTTTGATGATAATTTCAAATAAGGAACCAGACACCCTCTAAATTAGTCATTATGGTTAATAATTAATAAGATCTGGTATAATTAGTAAATAACTTAATTTCTTAAATATGTTTTCAAAAGTTCGATAACAAAAAACCAAACTTATTTACGTAAAAAAAATTAGTTTTTAATTATTAATAAAAGGATATCCTTATCTAATATAAGCTAGGCAAATGCAAAGTGGACACTATATGAGGCTATAAAAATGACCAACACTAAACATGTATAATGTCAACAGGATATATAGTGTTAGCCTGGCCAATGTTTTGGTAATGGACAATATATTAGTGTCAACCCTAGAATTGACTAGGCATACTACAATATTTTTAAATTATTTTTTAATAGAAAAAGTATAAATTGAATTTCACCTGGTATATTATGCCACAGAAAAATTCTATTAAGTATAATCATGAAAGGAATATGTTGTTACTCCCATAACTGTTTTTTCATGTATTTATTTGCCTAATATTTAGATAAAATAACCGTAAATGTTTTAAATGCTGACATCAACATGACATGAAAAATAAAAAGAAAAAATTATTAGCAGAGTGACACAATTAAGACTCAAACCATCATAAAAAAAAAACCTCTCAAACTCATTTTTAAACACTAAACCAAAGATATTATCAATAAAATTTATGAAACTTATATTATATATGACTTATATTAACTATTATGTATACTTTAATATATATAAATATCAATATAATATTAATTATTATTTATATTTATACTTATATTTATTCTTATACTTATAAATATAAATATAAATATACTTATACTTATATTTATATTTTTTTAGAAATTTATATTTATGTTTATGTTTATGATTATATTAAAGTATATATATATTATTTAATGGTTATAAATACAAGGTATATATAATATAAGTTTCATAAGTTTTATTAATTATATGTTTAGTTTAATGATTTTAGAATGAATTTTGAAATTCTTGGACGGGAATATTTTAAGAGGTTTTACCAAAAAAAAAAAGTGATGAATTTGATAGATTAGTGATAGAAGGACTTGATTGTAAATATTTAAGGGAGTCAATTTACACGGTTAGAATTCAAGATAAAAATCATATATATATTATATTTGAAAGACTAAAAATATAATTAAATTAAATAACAAATATTCTAACAAAATCTTATAAAAATAACAATAAATACTAAAATATTTCATAAACTTCAAAATATCTTCAAGTAACAAAAACCTATATTTATGTATAAAAAAAAAAAGAAAAAAAAATCATGACAGACAAGGTAATGTTAATCCCTCTAACGGATGATCATCATCATCCTGATAATGATGATGTCGCAAAAGAGGCTAACTTTTACAACAAGAACAAACTCCAGCGGACTAGTCCCTCCCTTTCCTTCCTCCCACTTGTCTCAAATCAAACACAAAGTTATAATTCACTACAATAATTGAGGTTGTCTCGATCTACTTTTGTTGTTAATAAGTGTTATTTTTTTAAAGAATTATATCTTATTCATACAATACTTTTCTACTATATTCGTTGCATTTTTTTTATATCTCTTTATCACATAAATTATATTTTCTTTTACTTCTCTTCTCTTTCTTTTTGTCTTTACTAGAAAAAATACTTTACTGTTTTTAATAGGTTAAATTATATTTGTAGTGTAGGAGAAAATTTATTTTTATCTTTTATTTTTTTAAAAAATATTTTATTTTTTTAATTTTTAAATTTTTCATACCAAAACAATGATCGTTTTATAATTTTTGAGTATGATTTTGAGTTATTTATTTATTTATTTAAGATGTGAAATTTGTTTAATTAAATTCGTTTACTAATTAAAAACTATAAAAAAAAAAATTTTAAATAAAAAAATTATAAATAAGATAAAAATTACGTAAAAAAATAATCTCACAATTACTAGAAAATTAAAAAGTATAATAAGATATTTTTTCTTTTAAATTCTTGTTGGATTTATTTTCACACCATTTTCATTATGTATATGATTTTTTTTTCAAACATTAATAAGATTAAATTTAAAAAAAAATTAATTGTATCTCAAAATCAAAAATAATAATTATTTTAAAAAGATAATATTAATATAAATTTGCAAGTTAAAAAATTAAAATAAAATATTAAAACAATTTTTTTACAATAAAATAAGTAATAAAAATATAATTTAGCAATTTTTTTTACTGCATATGACTCTTTTTATGAATCTCTCTATGAAGGTGGTTGACCTCACTACTAAGTTTACAAAACTGTAACAATTAATTTGAAGTCAATAAGTCATCCACTAGTGACAAAACAATACTCATTAATCTATTCCAAAAAATACAAATCCTCAAGATCCTCCCATGCCATGCAAATAGGTACTCCCTTAGATTTTATTGAAACCACGTTCCCACCGTCTACCATGCATTAATTCTCGCCCCTTTTGCATGCTCAAACCGACACCTCCATCTTATTCTCTTCCTCAATAATTCCTCACACCCCATTTATGCTTCCTCTTAACTTCATCCCTATGAGCCTATAAAATTCCCCTTTATCCCAAAACCATCACACCATCCAACACATCACCTCACATCACATCCCCAAATAAGCAAAACCCATTAGTGTAACATTTCAACATGTCATTGTCAACCCCACCAATGCCCTTTCTATTCCTCCTTTTCCTCTCCCTCATTGTTCCATCACTCCTAGCTCAAGCTCCATCACCATCTCCAACACAATCTCCTTCTCCATCACCATCTCCAATAAATGCCCCTCCTTCTCCATCTTCTCCATCACCATCTCCAACACATGCTCCTTCTCCATCACCATCACCATCTCCAATACATCCCCCTCCTTCTCCACCTTCTCCATCACCATCTCCATCACCATCTCCAACACATGCTCCTCTTTCACCCTCATCAGCATGCAAGTCCACATTATATCCAAAGCTATGCCGTTCCATTATCTCATCCATTCGCTCCTCACCTTCCGACCCCTACCACATGGGAAAATTCTCAATCAAACAAAGCCTCAAACAAGCCAAGAAACTGGCCAAAGTGTTCGACAACTTCAAGAAGCACAAACGCTATTCCCTGAACAAGCCAGAGATTGCAGCCTTAGAAGACTGCAGCGAGCTCAACCAGCTCAACGTGGACTACCTGGATTCAGTCTCACAGGAGCTCAAGTCTGCAGACTCATCAGACACAGAATTAGTAGAAAAGATCGAAACCTATCTCAGTGCTGTGGCCACTAATCACTACACCTGCTATGACGGGTTGGTGGTGACCAAGAGCAACATCGCCAATGCTCTTGCAGTGCCTCTCAACAATGTCACGCAACTCTACAGTGTGTCACTTGGGTTGCTCACACAGGCTCTCAAGAAAAACCTCAAGAAGCATAAGACCCGCAAACATGGTCTTCCCACTCAGGATTACAAGGTCAGACAGCCACTCAAAAACCTCGTTAAGGTAACTAATTTCTTTCAGCGTTTATATTTAGACTTTAATTTATTGTATGTTTGGATGAATAACTTAATTAATTAAACACCTTTTAAAAAATTATGATGTGAGAATTCATTTATAGATTTAACTGAAATTATAGTTTATAAAAGTGTCACAACAAATTACAATTGAACTCTTTTTGTGTCACCGACATCTATTTACAACTTCATATCAAATATATAATCATAGGGAGAACAGTTCTATTGTAAGTATATATATTAACATATATAATCCATTGATATCAATATACATAGAATATTTGGACTTTTAATTTTTTATACATTAAGCTGCATGCACGAGTTCAAATTTTTATCAAGGATCAAACTCTCTCTGTCTCTGTCATAGTGACGTTGATGAGTCCATGCTATTTAATTTACAGTACCTCCTATAAATATATATTTATTTTCTCTTTCGTCTTTTTATTCATTTTTATTTTATTTATCTTACATCTATCATTTCTTAAAAAAATTTTATCTCACTCTTTCTTCCACCAAAATGCACTCTAAAATGAGAGAATTTATTATATAATCTAGAATTACCATATATCCATAGTCTTGACTACCATATATTTATAGTTCCGACTATTTTCACGTAACATACTATTTCAACCTTAGATTCTAACTACACATTTTTTACAACGATGAGGGAAAAAAATGATAAAAGTGTTATAACAATAATATTATTCTTTTATGTTAAAAGATCAATTACAATGGTTTAAAAATGAAACAATAAGAAAGTAAACCAGATCCAAGGATTGATTGGCTCAAGTCAACCAGGTTGGTTTTAAACTGTGACATATATAATAACCTGATTATCAGGTCACGTGGGTTCATGCTTGTTGGGCCATTAAGGCATTAACAATAAACCATTCACATGCAACTCGCAACTACCCCAGATAACATCTTCTGATGTATCACATGTAGTAATGAAGTCTTTTGTTGCATCTTATTCATGAAAAAATGTTTAATTTGGTTATATATTTTTAGTGTCTTTATAAGCTTGAATATTATAGGGGTTTGATCCCTCATTTTTTTTTTCGAACCAATAAGTTAAGTCTTTTTACTTTTAAAATTAAGCAAATTGTTTCTTTAATGTATTGGAGTGTATTTTTTAAAACGTGTGTACAATAAAAAAAAAAAAGAGAAGTAGAGATAATTAATATATAGTATCACTTGCGGTGTTAACTTATTGATATTCAAATAATGGAAATTCTTTTAGATATATGAATTTTAATTAATTTCTACAAGTTTGATATACACGAACAAATGCACAATTCTATTGGTATATTCTTCAATCATATGTTTAGTGAGAAAAAAAATGTATACATAAGCAAATGATTTTAGATTTCCTGAATAATAATGTCGGTGATAAGTTTGAAAAGAAAATACACAAACAAAATGATTTCTCCCCCTCATAAATGAAAACAAGGAAAAGTGTATTAAAACTCAAATTTTAGGCTCATTAATAAAAAATATTTATTATTAAATATTATAAAATTAAAAAACTGCATATTTTAATAAAAAATAACCAAAATGTAATTCTCTTATTTAAAATTAAAAAATCTCATTTTACATTGGACTAATACTGAACACATTAGTCATAATACAGTTTTTTAAGGCAATTTCATATAGCATGTACTTATAGTCAAACCACCTTAGCTATCAGGTACAAAATGTAATTTTTGCAACATTTGTCAGTTCTTTTTTTGTAAAACACTATTTTTTAACTAATCATTTAAAAAAGTTTTTCATACTTTTTTTTCATCATTTTAAAATAGTCAGAGGCTGAAAATAATATAAAAATTTAATTAAAATAATAAGCTATTTTGTATATATAACTTTTCATAAAATCAGTTGTTTTTTAAATGATTTTGTTACCGTAAATAAATATAAGTTAGCTTCTAATTTTTATTAAAAAATCTCAAAAAATAACAACTAAATTATGTTAGACGAGAATCATTTTTTTTTTAATTTGTAACGTTACCATGATCGAATACATTTGGGTCATTTATGCATGGATGACTTTTGTGTTATGGTGTTCATCATATAAAATACTGATTATATATTATAAATGCAAAATTAATTGTTAATTGAAAGGCTAAAATTGAAACAACACTACTTTTTCTCAGCTTCTTCACACAAAGTACAGTTGCACAACAACATCCAATTGTAGTACAAGAAGTGAAAGGATTCTTAAAGAGAGCGAGAGCAGAGGAATTCTAATAAAAGACTTTTCAATTGTGAGCCTTGATGGCACAGAGAACTTCACCTCCATTGGAGAGGCTATTGCTGCTGCACCCGATAATTTAAAGCCAGAAGATGGCTATTTTCTTATCTATGCCAGAGAAGGATACTATGAGGAATATATCATTGTTCCTGGTCATAAGAAGAATATCTTGCTTATTGGTGATGGTATCAACAAGACTTGCATCACAGGAAACCATAGTGTCATAGATGGTTGGACCACTTTCAATTCTTCAACCTTTGGTAAGTAAATATTTATATTCCTATTTTTAATCTTCTAGTGTTATCTTTAAAAGACCATATAAACATATATTTTTAATAGAGAAATGACAAAAATTATCAGAATGATATCTCAATAAAGAGAAATTAATAGCCGAGAAATTTTGGATCAAATATTTCTAAGAAAGTGATTTTTCTTTAAACTAGTGTTTATTATGAGATTTCTTTTATGTATTTGCATATTTATCAATTCTTCTATGAATCACAAACTTTGTTAGTAGACATTACATACAACACAAACACAGACACTATGATATGACTAAGTTTAAAATATAAGATACGGGAACAATGCATATGTATATGTGTATATATAGATAAATAAATATATAAAAAAAATCCTAATGAAATGAAATATGAGTATCATATCAAAATATCTAAATTGAAGATATATTTAAATTTTTAAACCAACTTTCCAACTTTATGATATATTTATTTTTTAAAACTAAATTTCTAATTATTTTTTGCTATGATCACAAGCCTAACAAAAAAAGGTAATATATTATTTTTATTATTTTATAAACTAAATTATTATTTTGATATTTTATCTTATAGTAAAAAATTTTTTGATTCTTTATTTTTTTAAAATTCATTTTAATCATTTAATTCTTAAATTTGAGTTAATATTGTCTTTTTGAAAAAAATTATCATTTTTTTTATTTTTAAAGATAATTTTTAACTACTTTTTAACTCATTTGAAACATAAAATTTATCTCATTTGTATATGAAAATTATAAAACTAACTAATATTAAAAAAACAATAAATAAAATAAAAATAATGAAAAAATAAGTCTACCGAACAAACTGATACTAAGCCAATCACAGCAATAAATGATCATGTTATATAAATACATTTTGAAGTTTTTCATTAGATCCTGGTTTATTTCAATTTAACAAGTAAATTCAAGTTAAGTTTCAACTCTAAGCATACTTATGCAACAGATACTTAAAAAAGATTTTTTTTTTTTATGATAGTAATCCTTCACCACTTAAGCATGATTATTCCCATACAAGATACATAAGTAATTTCGTATTAAAAAATTAACCCATTTTTTTTAACTATATTGGACATTTTCAACCAAAATTTATGATTTCTAATGTCCTAAAATATAAAAGAAAACCAATGGTGAGCATTAACATCTTGACAGAAGAAGTATTAACAGTAATTAAAAAAATGACAGAAGATGACCTTAATTTTAGCATGAGGATAATTACTAATTATTCTTTTCTCATCGAACGATGAATGAATGTAATGTTGAACGCAGCTGTCTCGGGAGAAAGGTTCGTTGCAGTGGACATGACATTCAGAAACAGCGCCGGCCCTGAGAAGCACCAAGCAGTGGCTGTACGGAATAACGCAGACCTATCGAGCTTCTACCGCTGCAGCTTCGAAGGGTACCAAGACACTCTCTACGTTCACTCTCTGAGGCAGTTCTACAGGGAGTGCCACATTTACGGCACCGTCGATTTCATCTTCGGCAACGCCGCCGTCGTGTTCCAGAGTTGCACCATCTTCGCCAGAAAACCATTGCCAAACCAGAAGAACGCTGTCACCGCTCAAGGCAGAACCGATCCCAACCAAAACACTGGAATTTCAATACAGAATTGCAGGATTGATGCTTCGCCTGACTTGGTTCTTGACTTGAATTCAACCAAGACTTACTTAGGTAGGCCATGGAAATTGTACTCTAGGACTGTGTTTATGCAGTCATATATTGGAGAATTGATTCAACCTTCTGGATGGTTGGAGTGGAATGGCACTGATGGGTTAAACACCCTCTTTTATGGTGAGTATGATAACTTTGGACCTGGTTCTGATACCAGCAATAGGGTTCAATGGGGTGGTTACACTCTTTTGAATGCTACTCAAGCTTTGAACTTTACTGTGGTTAATTTTAACTTGGGGAATACTTGGCTTCCCGATACAGATATACCCTACTCTCAAGGACTATAGATTAGATAAATAAATTTGATTTACTATTTTTTAATTAGATGTCATGTAATAATGTAATGTAATAACTATCATCATTTTTATATTTTGGAGGAGCTTCCAAATGGGATGAGTCATGTGGCCGGTGTGATAATGTTTGGATGAAATTCAAAATTTTACATCTTGGGATGAAGTTATCAGGGTTGATTATTTAGAAGCATTTTTTAATTAAGACAAAATGTAGGATCATAAGTATTGTTGATATTTTCTCTATTTAGAATTAGAATATATTTAATGATTCGGTATTGTTAAGGTAAAACTCTAAATAACACTAATAGTAATAATTGGTTAATTAATAATGTGACAGGATTACCATTAACATCGGACAGCAAAGTTGTACACCTTATTGGTCTGTTACTTGTTTGAATGTTAAATTTTAAAGCCTTACGTTTTATTTCATTCTATTTCCATATCATGCTGAACTCGAGTTTTTATTCTCGAATTCCTCTACAATATTTTTTAGATTTTACTATTAATTTTATTTACCATTTAAATCCTAACTAATTAATTATTAATTAATTAGAATATTATTTTTTCTAACTAAATTTAAATTATATTTATTTATACTTTTTATTACTACAAATTAGCAAAAAAATAGTTACAAATTTTAAAAATTTACTACAAATTAATTAAGATTATTTTCTTAGCTAATTTACTACTTATTTCATGCTACCACCAATATTATAGTAATTTTATAACTAATTATTTTTATTAAAAATTAACTACAAAATAACCACTCACAAAATCAATTTTGTAACAAATTATAATCATAATCTACTTGAATGTGCTCAGTATTGGTCAGTTTATGACTATGCTACAATTTCAATATGTGATTAGAGTTGCAGATACTTTAATAAAAAAGACTCAAGACATAGAGAGATATATAGAGATCATTGGTAAACATATACGTTCAAAGATCTTCAAAAGAAGCCTCAAATTAAATCAATCAATATATGGTATCAAATTAAAAACAGAAAGTAAAAAGATAATGGGAAATGAGAAAATATTAGACACATTTGACAAAAGAAAGTATAAATGCATCAAAGTTCTCACACAGAAGATTTAAAGGGGGCACCGGAAGATGGAATCCATCTCTCCCCTGAAAGAAAAGTCTTGACACTAAACATGCGAGCTTGTTTAGTTGTAATGGTTTTGACACCCTTCCACTTCACCCTATTCTTTGTTGAAGCACCTGGTCCAACATTCTGAAATTCTGCATAAAATATGGTATCTGGTGCTGAGTCCCCTACCCATGGTAACCATCCATTTGGGTTAATGAAAGTCCCCAACGTGGATTGCATAAACACTGTGGTTGAGTAATTCTTCCAGGGCCTTCCAAGGTATGTTTGGACAGAACTTAAGTTCCCAAAGGGTGCAATGTTGCAATTCTGAATTGAAATTCCAGTGTTCATGTTGGGGTCAGTTTTGCCCTGGGCTGTTATGGTGTTCTGCTGGCCCTTAATGGGTACCCTTGGGAAAATGTTGCAGTTCTGGAGGACAACCGCTGAGTTGCCAAAAATGAAGTCAACTGTGCCATAAATGTTGCATTCTCTGTAGAATTGGCGGTTGGAGTGAGCATAGAGTGTGTCCTGAAATGCATCAATTTGACATCTATAGTAAACTGCTTGATCAGCACTTGTCATCAGTGCCACTGCCTGGTGCTTCTGTGGACCAGCTGTGTTGCGAAATGCCATGTCCCTAGCAATGAAATTCTTCCCAAACACAGCTAAATTGCACCAAACAAAAGAAACAAAAGATGTTACCTCATATCCAAATGTGTTTAAATGCAATATTTATTATAATCAAAAGGTTTATATATACTTTTGTTTCCCCCAAATATGCAACTTTTTGGTCTAGTCTCTATTTAAATTTCCTTCAATTTTAGTCTCCATATTCAACGTATGTAAACAATGTGGTTTTATTCTTTCTTTAGAACTTATAAATACATGATGGGTTTATAATTTTAAAACCTAAACAAAAAAAACAAAAGTCTTATCCTATTACGAGAGGTTAATTACATGAAATCACATTACATTATTTGACTCAATTAATTCATAATGTATGATTTCATAGCCGATTCCAAGGCCAAACAAAGAAAATTACATTAGACTCTTAGCTACCAATGCAAAACTTGTTGATATATTGAATATAAAAATTTAAAAACTAAAAATGAGTAAAATTTAGAAGAAAAAGATAAACCATTTTTGAGAACTAAAAATATGTTTCACCCTAATTTCAACTTAATGAAAAGTGTGGCATACCAAATGTTGCAGATGAAAATGTTGGGGTGCCATCCACAAAGTTAAGGCTTCCAGATACAACCGTGGCATTCATACCATCACCAATGATCATGACATTCCATTTGGTCTTCTCCACCCTCACATTTTCATAATAAACCCCCTTCTTCACATAGATCACTGTCCTCTTGTCACTTTTCTCAGGGACATGTTTAAGTGCATCAAAAATTGTTTTATATTTCCCGCTGCCATCTTTTGCTACAACAATGTCAGCTTTCTTCTTCAAATCGTCTTTTTGAAGGAGCTTTCGGTCTTTAGAATGAAGCCACTTTGGTTCTTCCATCTGATGTGGCGAAGCACCCAACAAGCGCCTCAAGTTCACTGTGCTTAAAGCCTTGTTAAGCCAAGTAACAATGGCAAGACTGTTACTGGTGAACTCTGTAGAATTTTTTAGATTTGTTATAACACTGGTCTTCAATGTTTCTTCTTCTGTCTCTCCAAAGCCATCAATGCAAGTTTGCTGGTAAGTACCTGTTTCAGCACACGGACGATGAACCATCTTCAAATATTCAATAATGCTTGTTCTAGAGTTGTAGTATAACCTAAGGATATATTATTACATATATTATCCGAGACCGAGATGACATAGTCTTGATCAATCTTCACGTCACACAATAATCATATTTTTTAATTTATAAAAAAATTAATAATGTATTACATGAAAATCACTTGAAACCATATAATAATTTTTCATAATATATGTGAAAAAATAAGTATCATATTTTGCATGCTCAAATTCCAATAACAAGAGGAGAAAAAAAATGGGAAGTGAGCATTGATCTAATAGAGCTCTTATAACGCTGAAAACTCAAAGCAAATCCATTGAAAAGTGTATTAAAGTGAGAGTGATATTTACAAGAGTAAAATTTAAATTATATAATTATGTATGAATAATTAAATTTTAATATTATATAACTACTTAATAAATTATGCCAAGAATTAATGGTTAATATTTATTCTTCTCGCTCAAATCTTCTTATTGTATACATATGTATCGATAAGTATTTGTTTAGTTGGAGAAAATATTTTAAATTTTTATCTTCTATTTTACAAGTAATTATAATTAAAAATATCACCTGTTTTTATTTTATTTTTTATTTTCTAACATTTATATAAGAAACAATGAAAATAACAGTCATATTTGAATCATTTTCTGTTCAAATCTTAAAAAAATGAAAACACAATGATATTTTAAAATATTTATAAAAATAAGAAGTGAAAAAAAGAAACATTTTCTCAGCGTAATTAAATGGGTTTATGACTAGCACATGGCATCACAAACAAACTAAATAAATTTCTAGTGAGTCAAAATATAAGTTGCATATTCATGATAACATGTAAGTTTGAACAAACAGAAATGGTTATAACAAACAATACCTGCAGCACTCAACCAAGTTCTAAGATCCTCCAACACATCAACCAAGGAAGAGTCTCCCCCAGAAGCCAAAGAGCTATTCAGATGATCAACTGCAAGCCCCAAAAGATCCTTACAGTTTGCAAAACTTTGCATGGTCTTGTTATCAACTTTCAAGCCACCGAAAACCCCCTTCTCTGAGAAATACTCGACAACCCTCGTAGCCTCAGTTAGGGCAACTTTAATAGACAACAAGAACAACTCCTGAGGCTGAATCTGACCCGAGCGTGCAAGAGGAACGAGGCTGCTATAGCACGCGTCCTTGTAAAGCGTCACGTCACAAACAACCTTCACCGAGTTGGAAAGAGTTGAACCATTGTTTTCTTCATTTTTTGAGTTGTTGTTGTGAGTAACGGTTCCAAAAACAGCAGCACACACAATGCCAACGAGGACTATTGTGGATAGGGCTATGATGGTTACTCGCTTTCGGGTTTTGCGGCGAACTTGGAGCATGGCTTGTTCAGATTCATCAACTTTGCCATAAGTGTTCAAGGAAGACATGGTTAAGGCTATTTGTGTTGTGATAATAATAATCACTAATAAGAAAAAACAGAAATAGAGACGGACAATTTCGGTCTCTAAAAGTAACTCTTTTCCGTCTCTACGTGATAGAGATAGAATTTGAGACGGACACAAATTCGTGGCTGTTTTGGGCGTGTATATATATATATATATATATATGAGATGATGTTTGTTGTTATAATATATGTATTGTTTGGTAGAGTATATGAGTTGTGTAATATGTATGAGTTGAAGTTTGGTAGAGCATAACGCGGTTTAATTACGTACGTGCAAGGCACTAACCCTTTGTTGCATGTTTAAAATGGAGTGGCTGACATGTTACACATAAATGTATAGTTTTTTTTTTTTTATTCACACTAGCTTTTATTTATTTATTATTTCTAGTAGTGTTCATTCTTTCAAGAAGATGAATGTATATTTGGATATTGTTTAAATTTTGTAGATTATATAGTCACTCCGAAAGTAGTAGTTGAGGAAAGTCAAAACTCATAAGGTATTCTTTTCAAAATGTGGTTTATAGTTTACAGGAATATTATATAAGCTAAATAAATTAGATCCTAAAATTATAATTATAAGTTAATTTAGGATATGTTTAAGTAAATTATTTCATACACGTGTATGAGAAGAGAATAAAAAAGAAAATAAATTAAACTTATTCAAAAATTAAAATTAATTAATTTATAGGTTAATTTGTAAAAGTTTTATCAAGTTATTTTATTTAAAATTTGATTTTTATTTTGTATATAAACAATATAATTAACTTATAAATTTTTATTTTTTATTATTATTTTTTTCATTCTAAAGATTTATTGAAAAATTTATTCAAACAAATCTTTTATTGTTTTAGGAAGAAAAAACATTTAGTCTTAATTTTTAGAAACAAACAATTAATTTGGTTCCTAAATTAAAGTTGATATCACTAATTAATTTAACTATCAATATTATAAAATTACTCAATTTAATTTTAAATAAAAATAGTTTTATTTTACCATCATACAAAAGCTTTTATAAATACTAGAATAGAATGCGGATAAATAATTCATTACACCAAAATTAATGCATTATCAAGAACAATTTAGAAATAATGTTATATAATGACCACATAAAAGAATTTTATATTTTTATTTAATCATAATTTATCGTAAATTTATTTACTTCTATAATATAAATTTTAAAAATCATGTCAACGATCGTTTGAATAATAATATAAAATTATTTTACATGATATTTAAGGTGAATAATTTATATTACAATAATATATTATTTTATAAATTACTATATTTGAACTAATTGATTATTTCCCATTATATTAAAAAACTATCAATGTTTTTAAAATTTATAAAAAAAATAGTTATAATGTTCAATATTTACTTTAAATAAGAAATAATTAAAACGGAATTAAGATTGGTTTATATATATATATATATATATATATATATATATATATGAATAATTAAAAATATTCATTTTCATTTACAGAAAAAGAAAATGTTTTTCACGTAACGGTGAAAAAAAATTATACTAATTGGATGGTAGTTCCAAAATGGTATATATATATATATATATATATATATATATATATAAAAGAAATTCGGAATAATTTTTGAGAAAAAGAGAAAAATATTGTCTAATATTAGAAGTTTTTTTCATTAATGCAATCAATGTTTAGGTATAATTCAAAACCTTTTTTAACAAACAACAATTGATAGAATAATCTAAATTAACTTAATTAAAAAATTATTTTTTATATTAAAATACTAATATATAAAATTAATATCTAATATAATGTACCACTAATATAATATTGATTTCACTTAATTAGAGATAACAATAAATAATAACACAAAAATATTCAGGGATAATATAATTATTGTGGGACCCATATTTTGTTTGGGAAGACAGAAAAGGTCAAGCAATTCGTACAACCTTCACTTTTTGTCCTGTGCTCACTACCTTCGCGTGTTCTGCTCTACGCTCACGACCTGCACCTTCTGCTCTATGCTCACGATCCACTCACCCCGACTTTGTGTCGAAATCTCTCTAGCCGACTTTGTGCCAAAAACATCCATTCTAGACGACACCGTGTCGAATCCATGTGTTCGGCTTCGCACTGAGACCTATCTGTTTGACTCTGTTCTCTGGCTCCACGCCAAGACCATTTCACCAAGCTCTATGCCGAGATTAACTCGACCCAGCACAATGCCAAGTCCACTCATTCATCCTATCTGGCTACTATTATCCTTGAAGTCTTTATTTATGTTTTACTCAGAAAAAAATGAAATCATTTCCTCTGAAAGAACACAAATAAAGAGAGGGCAATTGTGGGACCCATATTCTGTCCCGGAAGACAGAAAAGGCCAAGCAACCCGTACAACCTTCACTTTTTGCTCCTTGCTCACTGCCTCCACTCGTTTTGCTCTGCGTACACGACCTCCACCTTTTACTCTACACTTACAACCCGCTCCGTGCCTACGGCCTCGACTTTCTGTGTCGTCACGTTCTACTCTACGCTCACGACCCGTGCTCACGGCCAAAAAGGGGAGGCAAGAAGAGGAAGGAAGAATAATAGATCGATGATTCTTCCTAAAAGAAGAAAAAGACAAAGGAGATGGATCTGTCCTGGTAGCCGAGTCCATCTCGCCTAGTTGCAGTGAGTAAATGACTATCTAGGAAAGTAAAAAAAGCTATATCTAATGAAACATATACTTAGCCTACCGAATACTCTAGGATCAATGAGTAGGTTCTATATTTCAGTTCCTTTTATGCTTACAACTCCTCACCAACCTAAATCCTAAGACAATCGCCTAGCATTCGTCTGTTTCCTACTGAAGGCTTACACGACCGCAACCTCAAGTTTGGCAGGGATTACGCTCATGATTAGTGTAGGTTATATATTGATTACCTATATTATTGCTTAGATCGGTTTCAACCAACTCCTAATCTAGCGTGATCTATTCTTATTATGCACGATCATGACACAGCAAGAACAAATTAAACTACAAGAATTACAAACATAAAAGCAAAGGGAAACATATTCATTCATTGAATACAAGTGTACTGATACATGAAGTGGATATAGGGGGAAAGATGTGATCAGCTTCCCACAACGACCGCTAGTGGTAGCTGTAGTGTTCCATCGAAGTTGGCCAGGTATTGAGGGGTTGAATCACTAAGTAGTGTGCTAGCGAGCCCTGACAGTCTCCTCTTAGCAACCGGCCGCTACCCAGACACAGGTCCTGCATTCACATGAGCCTGAATGAATTCCATATTGAAGCACCATGGAACAAAGAGAAGTGAAGTGAGAATGTAGGTGAACGACGGAGTATGTGAGGGTATTGTGCGTGTTATCGATAATCTTCCCTAACCTATGAACTTAGCGATGCCTTTGTATTTATACATGCATCAGCTAACTAATTCTATAATAGAAATAATTGACTTAACGACCTGATATAACAGAAATAACAAAAATAACTACTTGTCTGACCACTAACTACTCTCCTAAATGACCACATGCTAATTTACGTTTGTGCACGTGCTTGAAGTTGCAGAAGTGGAATCGATCCTTAATGTCGGGATGATTTCGAATGGATAGGAGTCGGCATCTGGTTTGAGGTTGGCCTCCAGTTCGAAGTTGGCTTCATCCAGTCTGAGATGGTTTTGACCTCAGCTGAGATGGCTTCATCTCTAGAATCAACTTCATCTGGTCTAGGACGATTCTGGCTTCTGTTGGGATGACTTCATTTGGTTCGGGACAAAGTCGGCCTAGAGGGGTTTCGTCTGGCCTAGACAACTTCCTCTGCCCGATTTGACTTTGTCTGGACTCCCTTTTGACCTACAAAACAAGACTTCTATTTTTGTTAGCTAAAATCAGCAACTTAGCCTAGATTTGTATTTTTCTTAGTTTAACCTTGAAAATCTAAATCTTAGCCAATACATGATTCTTAACTACAATTTAAAGTCTATTCTCCCTATCTTAAGACTATGTAAGGTGTCTAAACTATGTAAGGTGTCTAAACTATGAATTATTAGACCCCCACACTTACTTTTTGCACTCCTAGGAAAAATCAAGAATTCATTTAGGGAAGTTTTAGAAACAAAAAACAATGGACTGTGAGAGGAAGATATGAACTTAAAATGAATTTATTAAGAGATAAAATAGACTAAGCATACATTCACCCCAAACTCAAGATCTCCAACAATCTATGAAAACCTATTCTCCATATCCAAATTAAATAAGCAATATCAAATTTAAATTTCATCCAAAAATGATAGAGTCCTCAATGGGTAATGCTCTTATTCTCTCAAATGTTTTGGGCTTGTGTTTACAATTAAAACATCCTATGTTACTAGCACTACCAAGTTTGGACTAGCCTCTCTATTTTTACAGTTTGAATATTGTAGGAACCTAAACTCGTCCGGCCCAATAGACAACTCCACAGGAAATTGCAAAGAGGACTCAAACCCAAAAGGGCCAACAAGAGACTCGTTGGGAAGGTTAGCCAACTCAGCCATATCCAAGAAGAAGAGCACAACACACTTGACTTCAGCTAAAGGGACAAGACCAACAAGAATGTACACGACCCAGCCTAAGACTTGAACGAAGCCCAAGAGGACCAGTTTCTAACCTCTCCTCAAGACAAATGCAGAAAAAGGGCCCCAAGTGCAACCCAAACTATCAAAGACTCGAAGTGGTTCGAATTAGGCACGCAAGACCCACCTCAACACTGACGAGAGTTGTCTAGTTCAGTAGAATCAAATAGAATCTGTCACATCAGCCCAAAGATAATAGCTTCACCAAAATTAGAGCAATTTGAGGCATACGATCTTTTGAAAAGAAAAGAGAGGCGGTTAATAAAGCCATACCAGCAAACTAGGGGCCCCAATCACAACAAAGGAATGGTCCATGTCAGCCACTACTCGTGAGAGGCACTGCGAATTCAAGGAGAACGTGCCACGATCAAGTACAGGATCCAACGAGCATCAATTTAGGGATCACCAAGGCTAACGAACTAGATTAGGAGGTTGGAGCAGCTCCACGTGGCAAGATCATACGCGCTTTCATCACCTTCTCAAAGGCTATAAAAAGCCTTGGCACAAAGGGTTCGGGGCCAAGAATCAAAGACTCAAAGAAGAGCGAAATTGTTGAGGAATTGTTAAACGAATTGTGACTCAAAATTCTGAAAGGATCGGCTACAAGCCCATGCGACGACCAGCTCTCTAGATATCAGGTAAGTCTCTTGGACAAAACTTCATTCAAGCCATAAGCGTTCTCCCTAGACACACTTCAGATGGAGAATACGTAGTTCACCACGGAAGGAAGTCGAGTCGGCCTCGGCCTTGGCCTCCCCCTTTCATCAAACCTAAATCCTTGCACCCTTGAGCCCATGTGATCCAAACACTCCAAATCTTTGATGCACAACCCATTCCAATATCAAACGGTCTTAGTATCAAGTCGAGTCCATCACACTTCAGATGGCACGAAAGCCGTCTTAGTATCAAACCGAGTCACACGAAAGTCATGAACACTTCATAACCTTACGCTCAATATCTCATCCGACCCCGAGTCAATAAATGCATATCCGAGTCAACTCAGCACGCGTACTCACAAACACTCCATCCAGCATCGTGGCGGGACGCTTAGTGGATATTAAACCGTAAAAGCTGAGCGCCTAATGGAAAGTTTTGTTCCCATATTCCAAACCCTAGTGGATGCTTAAGGGGAAGTCCAACCATACTAAAGTCCGCACCCTACATGCACAACACTATTCACGTCCCAAGGGAAGGACGCCTAATGGAAAGTCTGACTCTATCCCTCACCTCACCTCACGCATCCTTCTAGAACTATGTCAACTTTGATTCCTCTCGGCTAGGAGGTACGTAGGAGCAAGAGGCCTGCTCTTGTCAAGTTAATCATCCCACCAAAACCTATCCCTGTATCATCTACCACAATAGTAGAGGTTATGTAGCATGCAATTCATAGGGTAACTACTAGATGGTAGGCGGATGGGATGACGCTTCATCCCCATGCATAACCGGCTCCTTGCCCAGATTCTCTAACTCGAGACTACGCCTTATCCACCCCCAGTTTGCAGTGTACCAAGAACACTAGTGGTGACTCTAATTTGAGTCACATCAGTTTAGGCCCGCCCTTCCCAGGGTAGGTTAATAAATGTCGGCTCATCCCGCCGAGTCCCTATGGGTTCCCGACACACTCTCCATCGTTGATCCATCAATTTGAATCCACGGCGAAATTACCATTTTGTCCCAATGCCATTATCATCTAAATCTGCCCTTAGAGTGATTTAGGTCACGTCTGATGGCAACTCCACTGGGGATGAAACACGTAGGTGCGAGCCAAGCCCTGGTCAAATGAATGGCATGCTAGATAACCTCTACTTCAATTTTTGCTTGCTTTAATTTATTGTTTACTACTATACGCTCGCCCTAGGGTAGATGCTATATATATCCTGTATTATGCTACTTGGGGGAAAAAGGGGTAGGGAATAAAAGTCACTAGCACTTGCCACCAAGCCAAAATTTGAGAGGGTCCTATTCCTATGCCTGTGTGATAGAAGAGTGATGAGCATGTAGTGACTTCCCCATTGGAGTTTATCTATAGATGGTTGGTCATGATAGCCCAGCCAGAGCGTGAACTTTTAGGGGACGTCCACACTTTGGGATTCATTCCTGTCTATGGAAGGTGCTCGAAAAAGGTCTTGAGCTTTGGTGGCCAAAGATGAGGTGTGTGAGTAAAATCGTGAAAGGATCCTGTAATTGCCTAGAACCCTCAAGAATGGACATGCCCACCCGTAGGAGGATAGGGACCCCTTCGCGACCTATCAGTGACAATCACCATTCCCATCTGCTATAGGGCCGACTCTTCGCACTCGAATGTCCCTAAAGCAACCAAAAATGTAGGGCATGCACCCATACATAAGGAAAAATGGAGAGGAAACATAATGTGCATTACATAAGCATACCTAATCGCGGGAACTTGCAGACACATGACTACAGAGACTGGTTATGGGATTCGGATTGCTGGAGCTCGTATAATAGCCTCAAGAACTGTCTTTGCCTCTTTGAAATATCTTTGTAATCCAGTAGTGAATAGTCAATTTCTGGCTCTCATGTGTCTACATGACTTGATATTACAACATTACATGCATGACCATATATTGAAAAACATGTTGTTGATACAGGGTTTGATACATGAAATGGATGAGAATAACTCAGCCTCCTATGGAGATAACGACCCTAGTGGAGACTATAGTTGTTTACCGGAATTGGTCCAAGCCTTGAGAGTTCCTTCTACCAGATTGTGCTAGCTATATTGGTCGATCACCTCTGATAGCCTCCACTTCAGACTCAGAACCTGCACCCCCTCAACCAATTGGACGCCATATTGAGGAATCGTGCACCATTGAGCAATAATGGAGCAAAGTGAAGAAGTTGAACAGAGTGTGAATGTGCATGTGTATCAACCCCCTCAATTGTACCCCGCATTCTCCTTTTATATATTTCCATAGATTCTAGCAGAAGATTTCAAAGAAGTTCCTAGAAGCTTCTAATTCCTAATGATTACCTAACTAACTAACGAATGATTACATAAAAAAATAACGATTCATGCTAACGAATAGCTTTTGGAAGACTCCAACTGATAACCTCTTGCAGCTGTCATAGACTTCCTTTAACCTTCTTCGTGTGCCACGTGTTAGAGGTTGCTGGAGCTGGTCTAAGGTCCGAAGCAGATCCTACTCCTGAGGTTCAGAGTTGGCCGGCTGCATTGAGCCAATGTTGGTTGGCTGGGAGTCAGGTTCGGACTTAGGTTTGGATGGACTGAGACTTCTACTAACCTGCATAATGAACATTTCATTAGCTAATATCTTTATATTAACACAGATTTGTATCTTTCCTATTTCTAGGCCAATGAACTGAATCTTAGCTAATGAGTTTCTTAGTCACAAAATATGTTCTATTGCGCCCATCTTAAGACCTTGTATAGTGGATAAAATATGACTTATCAAAAGCATTTGTAGATGGAGTGTGGATCAACTTCCCACGACGATCGCCAAAGGTAGTTGTAGTGTTCCACCTACGTTGGCCAAGTACTGAGGGGTTGAATCACTAAGCAGTGTTCCAGCGAGCCCCAACAGTCTTCTCGTAGCAACTGGCCGCTACCCAGACATAAGTCCTGCACCTACTCAATCAACTAGGCACTCTTTGAAGCTTTGTGGAACAAAGAGTAAGGAAGTGAACTTAGGCTTGGGAATGAAAAGTGTGTATGCGTTAGGCTAAATGTATCTGTGTATTTTCATTTTCTTTATTTTCTAACCAAGGAATGTAGCCATGCATTTCTACTTATGCATGCATCAACTAACTAACCCTATAACCGAAATACCTAAAATAATAGAATTAACCACCTAACATAACAAACTTAACAAAAATAAATACTCTAACTACTTTCCTAACTTCCGTGTGCTAAATTACATTTTACACATGCTTGAATCTGTCAAAGTGAAGTTGGTCTTCCGATACCAGGAGGGATTTGGATTGATGGGAGTCGGCATCTGCTTTGAGGTCGACATCCGGTTCTGGAGTTGGCATGCGGATATCACTCGAATACGGAGTCGACCTGCGAAGTCGGCTCTACAGGAATCAACATCCGACTTTAGCTAGGATGACTTCATTCTGACCGAGACGGAGTCAGCCTAGAGGGTTTCATCTGGCCTGAACGACTTCCTCTAATCGGTGTGGCTTCATTCGAATTCTCTTTTAACCTACAAAATAAGACTTCTATTTTTGTTAGCTAAAATAAGTAACTTAGCCTAGATTTGTATTTTCCTTAGTTTACCCTTGGAAATCTAAATCTTAGTTAATACGTGATTATTAATTACAAGTTATAGTTTATTCTACCCATCTAAAGACCTTCTAGGGGGTATAAATTGTGTATCATCATCACGAGGGTGTTGATTAACAACGGGTCATCTCTCAACGTCATGCCCAAAGCCAACTTGGATAAATTATACTCTATTGGCTCTCTATTGTGGGCTAGCTCTATAGTGGTTAGGGTTGATGATGGATCTAAAAGAGAACTTATGGGAGAAATCACACTCCCCATATGCATAGGGCCAGTTACGTTTGATATCACCTTCCAAGTAATGGATATTCGGGCAGCATATAGTTGCCTCTTAGGCCGAACTTGGATCCATGCAGCTAGGGTCGTTCCCTCATCCCTTCACCAAATGCTCAAGTTTATTGTGGGCCAATAGTTAATCAGCATGATGGGAGAGAAAGAATTGATGATCAGTACCCTGACTACTACTGAATATATAGAGGGGGATGAAGAAGCTCTAGAGACATCCTTTTAATCGTTAAAGATTATGGGCATAGCCAGCACAAAAGTCGAACAAGGAGTCTCTAAACCATCAAGAGCAACACTTATGGTGGCAAAAGTACTGATCAAAGGTGGATATCAGCCAAGAAAGGGGTTAGGCAAGTGCTTGAAGGGAATAATAGAGTCGTTAATGGTACAAGAGAACCTAGGAAGGGCTAGACTTGGCTACTACAGGTCTAATACTGGAGGTAGACCGGAAGGGAAGATCCAGCGTACTTCGAGACAAGGACAACCCGAAATAATGCCAGATCTCTATCAGCACTTTATTAGTGGAGGTGTTATACTAACAAGTGGCCATGATGGGGGATCAACTACCAAGTCAATAGGAGTGGGTGTACCTCACCAAGAAGGAGCCGGCCAACTAGAAGGTTGACATGCTCCCAGATCTTTCCTTTCGGAAAATGTAATCCAACTTTATATCCAGCCCTAGTGGCCGAAATCATTATCTTATGAAATAAATGCACTTTGTTCATTTCTTCTGTGTCTCATTTATCTTTGCATCTTGTCTATTATTTTTGCACCATGTCTATTTGTTCATTTGTTTTTTTGCCTTTCGTATTCTTTGTATTCCATTTTGTCTAAAATATAGCTTTTTATTTTGCCCAAAAAAAAATCATTCAAATAAAATAGAATAAAGAAAGAACCCCTTGTCTGAAATGATAATGCAATCCTTGTACATGATGATTCTAATGAACCTGATAGTCAAAATAGGGATGAAAGCATGGAGGCTGATGCTTTGGTCAAAATGGAAAGAATGATGGAGCAAGAAAAACTGAAAATTCAACCTCTCAAGGAGGACATAGAAGTCATCAACATTGGAAAGGAAGAAGAAAATAAAGAGGTCAAGATAGGGAAGCACACACCCCCAAACCTAAAGCAAGCTCTGATTGAACTATTAAAGGAATATGTTGACGTGTTTGCATGGTCATATCGAGACATGCCAGGTCTGGATTGTAAAATAGTAGAGCACAAATTGCCCCTATTTTCAAACTCGGCTTCGGTTTGGGAATAGTTGAGAAGGATGAAACTGGATGTGGCATTAAAAATCAAGGAAGAAGTTGAAAAGCAATGGAGTGCAGGGTTCCTTGTTGTGGTAGAATACCCTCAATGGGTAGCAAATATAGTAGCAGTGCATGACGCAATCTAAATCGTGCTGGGGTGATTTAGAAAGGAAAATTTTAGTTTCCTGAAGAGACTTTGATTTTCGTTCAAAGAGCTCTACGAGGGAGCTGAATCCACCTCCAGGATGGAGTCAACTTTTGACGAGTCGGTACCGGATGAACCAATCTGAAGGGGGGTTGGCCAGGATAGATTCAACTTGGACTAGAGTCGCCACCAACGTTTAAAGGCACGTCGAAGCGTTGGGGTGGATAAGGTAAGTCGATGGAAGTAGAGTCCAGGTAAGGAGCTAGTTATACATGGGATTCACCCATCCACCTACCATCTGGTAGTTACCTTACGAAGTGCATGCAATGTAACCTTTACCTTTATTGTTATTAACTTACTGAACTCGCGGGGGTAGGTTTGCATAGGACAGGAATGTTATGGATGCATAATTTGACGAGAGTGTGCCTCTCGCTCCTACGTACCTCTCCTGGCATAGAGGAATCAAAGTTCACGTAGTTTTGGATGCATGCAGTGACGTTTAGAGGCGGACTTTCCATTAGGTGTCCTTCCTCTAAGGCAAGGATCTGGTTATGAATTCTGGTCGAACGTTCCCTTGGGCATTCACGAAGGTCCGAGACATGGGGGTTGAACTTTCTCTTGGACGTTCATCCCCGAAGGTTCGAGTTTGGAGGTAGGACTATTCATTAGGCATCCCGTCAAGAGGCTGAGTAGAGTTTATGAGGGTGTGTATGCTTGGTTAACTTGGACACGTGCTTACTGACCCAGAGTCAGGTGGAATGTGTGATCTGTCATGATCATGAGATCAGGATCGACTCGGACTCAGAGTTTAGACTAGGCCAACTACATGTTTTCCATCTGAAGTGTGAGGGACTCGGCTTAAACTAGGCTAGTTACATGTTTGCTATCTAAAGTGTGATGGACTCGGTTTGAGTTAGGCTAGCTACATGCTTGCCATCTGAAATGTGATGGACTTGGTTTGAGTCAGGCTAGCTACATGCTTGCCATTTGAAGTGTGCTGGACTCGGTTTGGACTAAGCTAGCTACATGCTTGGAGTTAGCCAGATAACTTACCTGGTATCGAGAGAGCTAGTTGGCGCTTCGCTCATAATCGAAGATCAACGATCTTCTCCTATCAGTCATTTAGCGTTTCCTCAACACTTTCGCTAGTCTTTCTATACCGCTTGATTCTTTACCCTAAACTCTTCATGCTAGAGCCTTTTATAGCCTTCGAGGGAGTAGTGAAGGGGCGTTTGATCTTGCCATGTGGTATCACCTCAACCTTTTGATTCAGTTAGTTAGCTGAAGCACTTCCCATGCTGATTCTCATTGGACCCTATGCTCAATCGTGGCACGTTCTCCTTGGAATCGTGGCGTATTTTGCGAGTAGTGGCTGACATGGCACGTTCCTTTATTGCAATTGGTGAGGATCTTAGCTGTGTTGGAGACGGTGGGTCCTTGGTCTCCCTATAGTGGCTTCATCAAGGGCACCCCGCGCGTTTGGGGGGATCCAACGGCTTGGAGTTCTTGGAGTGTAGTGAGGTGACATTCTTTGTTGAGGTGTCTAATTTTGGTGACCTGACTTGATTCGTCAAGGTTGAGCTGGGATTTTTGGGCTCCTTTAGGTCCTCCTTGGGCTAGTTGGGCCACGTCTTGATCAATTGGACTAGATTCGAAATCCTCATCATATGGGTCTTCTTGGAACGAGCCAAGAGATACTTCATTTAGTAGGTTGGACTAGATTTGGGACCCTTTTGAGTTTCTTGCTATCTAGTAGGGTCGGGTCGGACTAATTTGGAGTCCTATAACTACCCCTCTTTATTTGTGGTCTCTTCGGGGAACATTGTTCCCACGGGTGACCAGAAATAAAGATCTCCCTACTCGATTTTGCCGCTATTGTCTAGTTGCCTTTGTAGCGGGGCGAGGGGGCTGAGTCAGTAAGGGGCCTAGTGGTGATTGTGGATTCAAAGGTCCTTGTTTTGCTAAGGTGGCCGGGGCGAGTTCGGCTTAGGTAGGTGGAGGGTGATTCCTCGGGAACGAGACCGCCTTGGGAAATGAGACTGACTGTAGTGGGGAGATGCTGACTTGAGGAATGGCCGAGTCAGGATGTAGGGTCACTTTGTACGTGGCTGTTGGGAATTGAAGGGTCGCATGTGAGAATGACGTGCTTTCTATTGGAATTCCAAAGGGTCACGCATGGGGCGACGCACCTCCATGTCAAGACACGTGGCTTATTGGGGAGCCAAAGGTCACGTGTGAGCACGACGCGCCTCTAGGTCTAAGCGCCGTAGCCATTGGGAAGCGAGGGATCATGCGTGGGAGGAACGTGCCTTAAAGTCAAAAGGGCACTGGTCATGTCGTTTCGCTTCACATTGAATGTGTTTTGTCGTTTTTCCCTTGAATGCGCCTCCTACATTGATGGCATATGATTGCATCGCTCTGGGTTTTACGCTTCCCTGCCTTCTTGGGTACGCTTCCCTTATGTATAAATAGGGACACTTGGCTTTGGTATGCTTTTTCTGCACACCTTGCTCCTTCTCTATCCTTGCTTTTCCTGCCTTCTCGCGTTTTCACGTCTTTGTTTTCCAGCATCCATGTCAGGTCAAACTAAGTGTAAGTCTTCAGTCTCTTCCTCCTCAGAGTCTTTCGAGTCCTCTTCTTCTTTCAACTTTGTTGATTCTGTGCCATTGGCCGTAATGCCAAGGTCTGTCATCCCTGCCCCAGCTCATCCTCATGTCGAAGAGCATTGAGGAATGGGTGAGCCAAGATGTCTTAGCTCATGTCTCCAGTGTGTCTCCCTCTAATGTAGACTCTATAATCTCCAAGGGCACCTAGGTGAGGGAGTCTTCCATGGGCCAGTTCATTCTGATGGCCCCTTTTGACGACGAGCGCATTTGCCATGTGGCTCTAGAGGACGAAGATGATTTTAATTTCATGTATGAAACAGTCTTCGTAGACCTAGGGATTTCCCTCCCCTTTGACCCTTTCTTCGCTGATGTCCTTAGGACACTAGGGATAGCCCCCTCCCAGCTTTACCCCAACAATTGGGCTATCCTCCAAGCTTTCCAAACTGTGTGCCGAGCCTTGTCCATTATTCCTATAGCCCCTTTTCTTTTTAGTTTCTATACTGCCCGTGTTAGCCAAGGTGCTAACTGGGTTTCCCTTACGGCCATGCACCAAATGAACTTGTTTCGTCCTTACCTCGAGTCCTATAAAGGGTTTAAGACCTGCTACTTGAAAGTGCTCCCAATGAAGGATGCCGCCTTCGCCGCAGATGGGGAACCCATCCCCTGGTACTAGCATTTGCCAAACAAGGTAAAGGGGCTGACCCGGTAGTAGCTGGATGTTGACGACTGGGAAAGTTGGGATATTCTCAACTATCTCCCCTGTGGAGTCAACTGTAAGGAGGTCATGGCGGCTTTCTTCGCCAAGGACCCCCTCACTTGCATGGAAGGTAATCTTTTGGTTGAGTATTTTTGGGGTGACTCGGCCTGGTGCCGAATTACTAACATACTGTTTTGTTTTTTTGCAGATATTTTCAAGAAGTCTGGCTATAATTTGGTTGCCTTGTTGTAGAAGAACGAGTTTGCCACTGCCAAGGAGAAACTGGGGAAGGTGGGAGTTGAGGCCACTAAACCCAAGACTGATCAAGCAACGCCGACCCCTCAAACTAAGGTAACATCCAAGCCAGTATCGACTCCACCTCCACCTCTACCTATGTTGAAGAGGAAGGAGACTCCTTCCGCCTCTGAGGGTGCCACCGAAAAAGGGAAGGTCATGGAAGGGATCTCGGCTCCCTCTATGGCTACTGCTAGCCAACCTATTGCTGCCAAGTCTTCCGCCACTACTGCCGCTAGAAAGATCAAGACGGCCACTGCCCCTAACCTTGTGGTAATTACTCATGCAGGGTTGACTGTGGGTGTCGTCGACTTAGGCGAAGGGGGTTTGTTGAGTTATATGGCCTCCTTTGATGTAGAGTTTATGTGGGGGCCGTAGTTTAACCCTACGTCCCACCAAAAAGGGTGGGAGGTCAACGCCCACGACCAAAAACTATTGCTCTCTATCGACATTGAGAGCTCCTTGATGACGGTCAAAGCCTATTGTATGTGTACATTGGCAATCGCGAAAGTCTTGACGCCGGTCCTTTAGAAATCCGAGCAACTGGTCCGAGAGGAGTCTTGGGCAAGGCAAGAGGTGGCGAGGCTGCTGAACTCGAATGATGAGCTGCGCAAGGCCAATCACCAACAACATGAGGATTTCTTAAAGGTCTTGGGCGACTACATGAAGGCCCACGCAGATCTGATGTCATCCCAAGCTGAAGTGGCCAACCTCAAGGCGGAGGTATCAACAATGGACATGGCGATGGGTGTTTTTAGAAGACCTTAGATGCCATGTCCTCCGACTTGAGCGCGGCCCGCTACAAACTTAAGGAGATGGAGGCCACCTCCACTACCAACAAGGCGACTCTTCAAGCCCATAAGGAGGAGATGGAGAAAATGATTGAAAAGTTGAAGGCTGCTGAGTTAGCCTTAGTGGCGACGAAGGAGGATGTGGAGAAGACTAAGGTCGAGTTTGCTGACTTCGAGACCATGGCGATTGGCCACCTTGACGAGTTGGAACGAGCCATTATGGTCGAACATCGTAATGGTTTTGCAAAAGCCTTGAGGCAGGCTGCCTTGATTGCACCCACAGCTAACTTCAGCATATGCTCTATAGGTCAAGATGTTAAAGATGGAGAGCTTATTTTTGTACCTTCCTTTTTCCTCTTTTTTTTATTAACTTTGATGTAATAACTTTATCAGTTAATGTAAAGAGTTTTTTTATTATTATTAATTCTGATGAGTTTTTGTATTTTTATTTTTTTGTGTTTTTTTTCTATTTTTTTTCGAAAGAGCAAGTGTTTGTGTGTGACTTCATGAAATGTTGGGTTAACTGATTTGACCTCCGACACTGACTTGACAATTAAGTTAAGAGACTCGAGATGACTAATGCTAGCAAAAAAAAAAATGACTAAATGTTAAGTTGTGAAAAATGTCTATGTTAACGACCCGAAATGACCAAATGTATGTCTAGGTTACTGAACTCTAAAATGACTAAGTGTTAAATCTACTCACAAACTTTGAAATGATTAAGTGTCAAATCAGAATATTAACAAGTTTTGAAATGAGGAAGTTACGTCTATGTTGCTAAACTTTGAGATGACTAAGTGTTAGATTAGGGTGTTCATTGAATGTTACCTTGACGTAGAGTTGGCAAATTGTTCATTTGCCAAGGTTTACTATACTAGCTAGGCTTCCACGTGGAGTCGGAAATGGTTCACTACACTAGGTAGGCTTCAATACAGAGTCAGAAATGGTTCTTCGAATGCCATTGCTCATGTATATATGGGGTGTCTCCCCTCCTTGCTTTGTATGCACGTATGCATGTGGGCCCATTTGACATCACTTAATTCAGCCTCGGCCAGGATCCTTAGGGAGGGTATCTCTACTTCCACTAGGAGAACCGCTTCCGTGCCATACACCAGTGAGTAGGGGGTTGCCCCTATGGAGGTGCGTACTAAGGTACAGTATCCATGTAACGTGTAAGGAAAAATGTCATGCCAATCTTTATATGTCACAACCATTTTCTGTACTATCTTCTTGATGTTTTTGTTGGCCGCCTCTACGACTCTGTTCATCGTGGGGGCAATATGGTGTAGAATTGTGGTGTTTGATTTTGAACAGTTCGCACAACTCAGTCATCATTTTGTTGTTTAGATTCGTTCCATTGTTTGTGATGATGTGAGCCAGGAGGCCGTATCGACATATAATGTTCTTTTTTATGAATTTGACTTCTACACTCTTTGTTACACTGGCATATGACACGACTTCTACCCATTTTGTGTAATAGTCTTGGCCACTAGGATGAACTTGTGTCCATTGGACAGCTTAGGCTTTATAGGACCAATCATATCTAGGCCCCACATGGCGAACAACTAGGGGGAAACTAGGTTGTGCAACTTGAATGGGGCCATATGGATGTTGTCAGCGTAGACTTGACATTTCATGCACCTTCTTACGTGATATAGCAATCTAACTCCATTTTGGTCCAATATTATTCGGATCTTTAAGTTGTTTAATAAAAGTTAAATGGAAGATATGAGTTCTTTAAGTTATGTGATCTTTAGCGTGAGAACCCAATAGTCAGCCTTTTAAGGTAGGAGTTTCTCTTAAGTTAAAAACCTTGCATTAGTGAGTAAGATTATAAATTTTCCTAGGATTGGACAAATACCGTGGTAAATTCCAAGACGTATTCCTTAAGTTAGCATAGTATTTAACTCAATAAGCTAGGAAGGGAGCAAGGTTTAGGTGGATTGATAATTTGGAATTAGTTCCTAATGTCTTGGAGAAGCATTATATAGCGTGCCAACCTTAGTAATACCTGACCTTAGTTATTGAGAAGAGTGTTGTTACCAGATAATGAGGATGTATTTTAATCTTACAGACAACTGGGAGTTGTAAGACGAATTATGTGACCCCTAGCTTGGAGGTAGTAGCAGTAATGGCTACTCTT
This sequence comes from Mucuna pruriens, assembly GCA_025330945.1. Taxonomy (NCBI): domain Eukaryota; kingdom Viridiplantae; phylum Streptophyta; class Magnoliopsida; order Fabales; family Fabaceae; genus Mucuna; species Mucuna pruriens. Next base: position 560,652 of record JAENHJ010000068.1, read on the forward strand.
AAGATTCGAAGACACCACTTGCATGATTTTAAGTTGATATTCTCGATGACGTAGATACACTAAGTGGAAATTCAACTAGTAGGAGAGGAACCTAAAATAGATGAGGTGATTGGAATTTCCAAATGACCAAGATTTTAGGAAGCCATCACTAGGTAGAATCAAGACAGTAGAATATGTCGTAAATAGGAAATTCTTTCACATCCTTTCGTGTGATTAGAAGGCATGATCTGTTAACTAGTTAGAACACCCACTTTAGTGGATAGAAGAGAAACCATAAGACGAGGGAATATGATTTTCTAGATGGCATTAAGTAATTTACAAATGGAGTTATGTACTTAATAAGTCTTAGAAGAGGATCGTATGGTAGATTTAATATCAAATCGAGGTGGTATAGATGCCTGAGGATCTTGGAAGATGTTTTGGCAGCTTAAATCATGGGGAGAGTGGATAAGTGTGAGCACCTATTTGGTTGATAGGTTGGAATCCTAGAGTTATTTTAGAACTTGGGGGAGAGATTTTGTTAAACTCGAGGAATCTAATTGGATTGGGTTCAGTTTACCACTTCACCTGTGCCATGTACACAATAATTGCACATGTTTTAACTCTGGACGTACATTGTTATTCTGGCAAGTAATCGAACTAACTTGTTTAAAGGTTAAAAGAAGACTAGGTATGAGAATTGATACTAGAAATTGTGAAAGATTTAAGGTTAACTGGTTTAGAGAGGTGAGATGATTATTTAGCCAATGCAAATCGAGTAAGGACTGTCATTAGAAACACTAAATGAGTAAGGGGAGGGCAATTCTAAGGGTATGGGAAGTACTTACTCTATGTAAATTTGAGGACGAATTTTCTTTTAGGAGGGGAGAATTGTAACATCCTAAAATTTATTTAATTATTTTTAGAAATTAATTACATTATTATTATTATCAATTTTATTTTAATAGAGGGGTTAATGATTTTATAAACTGATGAGGCTTTATCTAAATTATTTTCATTTATTAATTTAATTAATAGAATTAACATGGGAGGCTGACGGGCGGGTCGGGGTTGGCCTGACCCAGTTAGAATATTAGACGGGGGGTAATCAGTTTACCCTAATTTGTGTTTTGTACGTCAGATAGGAGTCGCCACCAACATTTAAAGGCACGTCGGAAACTGGGGGTGGATAAGGCAAATCTGCGAAACAGAGTTTAAGTAAGGAATCAGTTACGCGTGGGAATGACGTATCATCCCACCCATTTACCATTTGGTAGTTATCCTATGAATTGCATGAGCTAAGATAACCTTTACTTACTACATGTGTTTGAAGGGATTTGGAATGTTTGGAATGCATAACTTGACAAGAGTATGTCTCTTGCTCCTAGTACCTCTCCTAGCTTAAAGGAATCAAAGTTCACATAGTTCTGAGTTCATGGGGGCGAATGCAGAGTCGAACTTTGCATTAGGCATCCTAACTTGACAGTTTTGATTTAATCAGACTTTCCATTAGGAATTGTAAGGATTGTAGGAGACTGAACTATCCATTAGGCATTCCGGTCTCGACAGGCTTTCAAACTGAGGTCAGGACTATCCATTAGGCATCTTAACCCCGGGTGATTAGTAGATTGAGTGTTTGGGGTATGCATGTTAGATCGGACCGAGATCGCCTCGGAGCCGGGTGAGGAGTCAACTCAGAGTAGGATGAAGTCGTATTGCGGGATGCTTTGGCGAGGGGAACCAAGACCGACTCAGTTCTAGACCAAGGCGGGCTACATGTCTGCCATCTAAAGTGTTACTAACTTGGTTCCAAGTTAGAGCAAACTACATGCCTGCCATTTGGAGTGTTTTTGTGAGTATGAGTGGGGGTTTATGGCATGGTTAGAACTTTGGACAAGGCACTTACCTGGTATCCATAGGTGCTATTGGTACCTTAGCTCTTAGTTGGAACTCCTCTACAATGTGTTTCTACAGTCACTAGTTACTCAGCAATTCCCCAACAATTGCACTTTGAGCTTCACTCTTCAATTCTTGGCCCCATGCTCTTCGTAGTGAGGCTTTTTATAGCCTTTGGAGGGTGCCAAGGAAACCTATCTGATCATTCCATGTGGGTGTTGCCTTAGCCCTCGGATTCTGGTTGTTAGCCATTGCAATCCCCAGGTTGATTCTTGTTGGGTCTTACGTCTCATCATGGCACATCGTCCCAAGATTCGTGGCACATTTTTTGGCTAGTGGCTAACCTGGAGCCTTCCTTTGTTATGATTGACGAGGATCTTCCCTCTGTTAGAGCTAGTGGGCCCTTGTCTCCTTGACGTGGCTTCATTGAGAGCCTCCAACATATTTGGGGGATCTGACAGCTCAAGGCTTCTTGGGTTTTGCAAGGTGGTATCCTCTTTCAACAACGCTGAATTGGAGCTCCTAGGCCCTTCTTGGGCCGTGTTGGGTTAGTTGGGCTGCATCTGACTAACTTGGCCAGATTTTGAGGGTCTCTTAGAGTGTAAGCGGTGCTATGCCTTTTTTGGCTAGATTGGGCATAAGCCATTTTAAGCTTTTCTCTTGGTCAAGCTAGGCTGAGTTAGATGGCCTCTCCCTTCAACGAGCCAATTTGGCTCTTCCTGCCTCTTAGGCCTTGCTTGGGTCTTTATGGCCTGGCAAGCCCACCTTAGAATTTTTCCTTTGAGTTGGGTTGATATTGGGTCGGACAGATTTGGGATATTGGTTAAGAGATTTGGCCATATAGAGATCCAATGCTTGAGGGTTTGAGTTAATGCATTCGTTGTTCTTTGAAAATGGTGAGAGTCTTATTCCAACTCAATCTGCCTCTATTTCTTCAATAATAGATTCCACAACTTCTAATGCAAAGCAACAATGGTTCTCCAAGGATCCACCGTATTTGTCTGTTTGATCGTTAACTTGATCTTTCAAAAACTGGTCAATTAGAAAACCATGTGCCCCATTGATCTCAACTCCATCAAACCCTTGATAAGCTCGTTTTTAGTCGTCTTAACGCGCATAGAATAACTAAAATTAATTATAGTATAGTCAACCCTAGGTCGATTTTTCTCAACGACACAGTGCGCTCAATTGTGATTCAGTGTGAAGTGAAATGACGTAGAATCTGAGGTGTATAGTATTGACTCGTCTCGGAAACTAGCCGAGTCGCTCTCGGCAGAAACTGAGCCGATATGGTCTCGGCAGAGACTTATCCGACTTGGTTTCGGCTAAGTGCAGAACTGACGCTACAGAGATGGACTATCTCTGTCTCAGACTTGGAAGGCAGTAAACAAGGGGGTTTTAACTATGGAAACTAGAAGAGTAAATGAATGCAAAGAATAAATGCAAATATAAGGATGCTACTGATACGATATACTATGGTTGTTATTATGATGTAACTTTGTTCGTATTCAATTCCATTAGTTCAAGTCTAGTCCAGATTCCTTACTCCAGTTCTCAATCCAGGTCAGCCTTGGGAATGCTTATGACAATCTCCGTAGGTTCGTCCATTACCATACTGAGGAATTACACAATCGCTACCTCATCAGTTGGTAGAGATTAAGTTCAAAGCCGATTTCAGGTTCTCTATTAACAATCGTTAAATGATTACCTACTCAATTAGCTAAACTAGTTCCAATTGGCTTAGTTTAACTTTGTTCATGGTTCAACTGAAATCATGTATCAAATCATGAACTAAGGAAGAGGAGAGGAACCGAGGCAAGAAATGCAGAACGAAATTGATTAACAAAATTTAGAATACAAACGCAGTGGTCCGAATTTAGATGGATCCATCTTCAACGATGATCGCCATGGTTGATGGTGGTGGTTCACCTCTAGTAGCTTGAACGCTGAGGATCAGCTCCACCAGAGTGCGTTGGAATCCCAAGCGGTCACCTCTGATAGACTTTGGCTTCTCAGTCTCAAGCCTGTACTTCCTCGATCGAGAGAAACACTAGTGCAACACTTGCACCCTTGTGAATGGAGAGAACGAGAGCGAGATAATGGATATAATGAAAATGTGTAGAGAGTGAATTCAAAGACCCCTAAATTGTACACAACTATTCCTATTTATACATGAATGCGTGAATCACGATGCCTAACAAAATTACAAAAGTGGATTTCCTAATCTACCCTTGCAATGCGCGTTGGTGGTTGCGCTAAGAGTGATATGGCATCTAAGCTGGAGCTGAGGTGGCTTCTGTGTTGGTGGCTGGCGTGGAAGGTACTATAAGGTCACTCCTTATTGGGATGCTCCCTTATTGGGCCACCTGGTTGTGTGGCTTGGCCTAGCCGAGATGGATCAGCCTGGGTCCTTTTGTGTTGGACTTGAGAGTCTTGGCTGGACCTGCACGAAAAGGAAAATCAGCTAAGATCCTTGAATTAGCATAGTTTTATATTTTCTCTATTTTTAGGTTCCTAATATGAATCCCAGCTAATATTCACTCCTTAAATGCAAAATATGCTTTCAACGATCTTCTTAGGTCTAAGATAGGTGTATAGTTTGTGACTCATCAGACCCCCACACTTACCCTTTTGCACTCTTGGGCAAAAAATGAAATGAAAATCATCAAGGGAATTTTTGAGGTTAAAAAGAAAATTTTCAATTGGCTCCCTTAAGCTCAACCAAGACAAAGTCAGCATTTTTTCACCCTGGGATTAAGATACTCAATCAATCAAAAACTACTACTCTTGTGCTCAAGGCACCTTCATGACCTGCAACTGCGAGGGGTGACCAACAGTGATAAAGCCCTTATTTCAGCAGCTATTCTCTCAACTCTCAAGTCTTTGGGTTTGTATTTACACTCAACATTACATGAAACTGGAATTACCACATTTTGACAAAGCTCTCCTCCTACACCTGCAAAAACACAGGCAGTTATGATCACTAGGACTTGTTTACGGCTTGTAGCGAGGCTAGGGACACATGTAGGATAAGATGTAGAGATTGGTTCCAGGACCCTCAAAGAAGAGAGGACCAATGGGGAGTAAGTTTCATCAGCATGAGGGATGCCCCAGGAAGATGTGGTCTCTTTCTATGTTCAATTGCTCACTTTTTCCCTTTCTTTGTATCTTTTCTTACTTTTCTAATCAATTATGTAGCTTTGTTGTTTTCTTTTTATCTAACTCAACTTAGATTTTCCAGCTGCAATTTCACTTTTTCTTTTTCTTTCTTTTGCTTGCTTTTCTTTTCTTTTCTTGTATTTTTCGAGCCTTTAGGGAATTTCCACTCAGATTCTGCTTCCTGGAGTTCCCCCACACTTGATTATGACTTATTCTAAAAACAAATCCAAGGCTCCTCTGCTCCCTGAGGGTGAGGGTTAGATCATGGTTTTTCCGGCCTTGGCTTGTAATAAGCTGTCATAACAATTGGTTAATCAGGCTCAATAGGGGTGAACAAGGGACAATTTTTTTTCAGGTAGGCTTATTTGGCTCAAGGCTTATCTGAAACATGGCCTAGATCATGTCATTCCTGCACGTGAAAACAGTTGTATCCAGAGAGTTAAGGAAAAATACAGAATACACAATGATCATGAATGCCAAAAATCACACTAGAAAAAGGAGACTAGCAAGATGTGATCTGTCACTATTTACAAGGGCTCAAATTCTCGCATAGGTTATTATTTTGGTCTATCACTGGAGGTTTTTCTTTTAGTATTCGGTCAATCACTGCCTAGGAACACAAAAGTTTCACTCCCTTCAAGCTAGAGAAATCTCTTTTCAGAGTTGCAAAATTGCTTCCTACTATTTTCTCAAGCCTCTAGAAGTCAATTCAAAAATCTTTCCAACACACATTTTTTTTTCTTTTTTGACCATCCAGTTCTGGAATTCTGCTAGGATGAAAAGGACAGAAAACTAAAACAATTAAAAATCATGTTTGGCCGAAGTCACTCTGGATTTGGCATAGGACCGGAATGGACTTGGCTTCAACAAATTGGACTAAACGGGATGGAAAGGTAGAGACAATGACTCCAGGGAAAATTGAAAAATTCAAACAGACTAAGGAGACAAACAGAGATTCAAACAAAATTATGAGCCAGAATGAATGAAACAGCTACAGAGTTCTTGCAGCTTCAGATGGCCACAATAGTGTCGCCCCCACACTTGTTTAATGTATTGTCCCCAAAATAATTCTGAAATTGTATATTATTGAAAATACAATGAACAATGAAATTGATTATTGAAATAAATAAAATGACAAATGATGAAATCAATTTAGTCATTTAAATTATAATTTTTCGTTAAATTGTTCCTTAAAATTAAAAAATCTTTTACTTCTTTGTCTCCCATCTTTTCAAATTTTCCAATTTTATTCTTAATTTATATATATATATTATTTTGCTGTGTTATCTTACTAAATTTATATAATTTAACCTTTACTTGAAATCTTTTACACATTTTATCCCTAAAAAAATAGAGTTGCGGTTTGAACTCACTCTACCATCACCGAATCATTTGATTTATTTAATTTAAATATAAAATTATATTATATATATTATTATTATATATTTTTCATCTCCAAGTGTGTTTACATTTGCATGAAAAGTTATTAATGATTAAGATAATAAATTTACTTATTTAAAGTGTAAGATTAATTAGCTATCCAACCAGAGGCTTATTGATAAGCAAGAAGCCAAATAAACACCACCAATAATGTTGCTATAAGAATACAGCAATTGGAATAGCAAATTTCTTCAATATTACTATATACATTTTTTTCATCAATGGATGTCAAATAAACAATAAAGGGTTAATAATGTTGTAGTTATTGAAAAGTTATTAAATTTTGGCTTTAGTTTTTAACTTTTAAACTATTAGTTTTAGTTAATATCTAAACTTTAATTTGTTTAACAGAAAAATGTTAACTTTAAAAATTAAAGTTTAGATATTTCTTAACATATAGGAATGAAAATTATTGATTTTAAAAATTAGAGACTAAAATTAAAGTAAATATTTTTTAAGACTAATAACACAATTAATTATAACACAACATTAGTTTATTGATATTTTAATACGTTAGGGTAAAAAAAAAAGAAATCTCTTCAATGATGTAGATAAACCATTGGCGAAAATGTAAAAAGTTGTAGTGAAGTGTGGTATAGAAAATGCTTTCACATTTGTGAATTTCAATATCAAAGATTGAAGCTAACGTTAGTGAATTTAGAAATGTGAGAGGGACTATAAAGACTTGGTTGTTTCATTTTCTTTCCAATGAGTCCCACTGGCATCTATGCTTAAAAAAAGGTAATAGTCCAAGCACACAAAATTTTGACCCTTAGATGGTACAGTTGGACAATGAATGAATCATATACTCTCTCTTCAATGGTGTAGATAAACCATTGGCAAAAATGTAAAAAGTTGTTGGGAAGTATGGTATAGAAAATGCTTACAGAGCATTAATGCAATTTTTGACCCTTAGTTGGTGCAACAGCCTCATATATTCTCCTCCCAATATCTAGAGGAACTTAACACCCCCAAGATCAAAGAATGCTTATTCTAACACCTTAACACCCCCGCTTAGGTCACAAGCTAGCACCACCTACCTTGGCAATCTATTTAGTTTGTCATGGATTTATAAGGATTAAGTAATTTCACGACCTATCAGATGTGGGACAAGTAAACATGAAAATCAACGGGGTACTATGTTCTTTTATTATACCATCATTTCCTTTGTAATTATTAGTCAGAAACAAAGGATAATTCACTTAATGTTGGGCTATAATTCTTCTATGCATGCTCTTTCCATTTCAATCATAACATTCCATACATAGTTAAATAACATATAAATTTTTCATCTCACTTAATAAGTTTCCATATATATTTATTTGGTAATAACACGTGAGAAGGAGAAATAAATAAAAAACATAAAGAAGAAAAAGAGATTTATCCTTTGGGAAATTAAATTCCCATAAGGAACAAGTGAAAATTTTAAAAATAATATACTTATATAAATATTATAAATTTAAATTTTAACTTTTTAACATTTATTTTCTTAAAAAATTCTATTGACAATTACTTTTAAATTTGACATATTGATGTTACACAATAATTAGCTTATTGATAAAAATTTGATCTCTATGGTGATAAGTAAATTTCATATGCACTACAAGAAATTCTAATATTAGCTACACATAAAACAATAGTTAATTTCTAGTAGCAAAATTGAAAAATTATTGTAGTGAATATGATTCTTAAATTTGATTTGTCTTTTGGACAAGTTGAATTGACCAAAGATAAAAAATAAAAAAAATAAATTAAGAATTATATAAAATAAAATAGCAATCAAAACTAAGTAAAAAAATAGATAATAACATATATCAATTTAAAACAATGTATAATTACAAAAAATAAGTTAACAAAAAAATATTAATTTGTGAGGGTCTTATCATGTGTCAGAAATTACATATTTTTCTGGGGGTTTATGAACACCCCACAAATTATGTCACTAATAACCTATTTTGTTTTGTAATTTGTGGAGCTTAAAAAATTTGTCAAAAATCATACAATTTTATGGCGATTTATAATAACACTTACTAAAAATCAATTTTTTGTAGTATATCACTCTACCATCACTAAGTCATTTGAATTATTTAATTTAAATATAAAATTATAATATATATATTATTATTGTATATTTTTTTATCTCCAAGTGTGTTTACATTTGCATGAAAAATTATTAAAAATTAAGATAATAAATTTACTTATTAAAAGTGTCAGATTAATTAGTTATCTACCCGAAGGCTTATTGATAAGGAAGAAGCCAAATAAACACCACCAATAAAGTTGCTATATGAATACAACAACTGGAATACCAAATGTCTTCAATATTGTTATATACATTTTTTTTTTCATCAATTGATGTTGAATAAACAATAAAGGGCTAATAGTGTTTTTGTTATTGAAAAGTTATTAAATTTTGGCTTTAGTTTTTAACTTTTAGACTATTAGTTTTTAGCAGAATTTACCTATAGAAGGCACAACTGACATCAAGCGAGGCTTTGTACAGTAATAATCTTTAAAGAAATGAGAAGAAGTCCATAATAGATATCATCTAATATCTCTAAGAGACATTCCAGTAATGAGCTTCATTCAAATTTAAAATACAAAAGAACAAAAAAGTTAATTGTCCCCAATATACACGGCGAATTCATAGTAATTTTCAATCATTATAGAACAGAAGTCAACACAGTAGAGTATGTCATACCTACTTTTGTATAGCCTACATCAGCTTGTAATGTTTTGACATTTTCTTGTACACCTGATAAAAAAGAAGATAAAGGATAAAGTTAAAGTGATTTACATTTAAGGACAGAACATTATGAACCTATCCAGATGTTACAACTGTTTCCATTGTAGTTTGCTCTTAAATGATGAGTAAATGACCAAAATATCAGTGCATAGATTATTTAAGCATTATAGATAAAATTGAAGATTGAACCGCAATATTTATGAAAAATTCTGTTGGCAAATCCATGTTGACTTCTGTTCTTCCTGTCCCAATACAAGGGACATGCAATTCAGCTTGCATTAAGCCCAACCCAATTTCAGCAATGGCACCAACTAATTGACTACCCAGTCGATACATGTGCAATACAACTCAACTGGTTGAAGCTTCACAAAATTTGAATTATGTAGAAATTGCATCCTTAAGTAACTCCTAAGTAATTAAGATAGAAATTCGTCATCATGATAGTCAAATGCAAATGAAGGAGGATTGAAAAAAGACCTAGTCTGCACAATAAAATACCTTGGAAAAAACTTCAACAAGGATAGTCTTCTCGTGAAAAGTCTGCATTGCTAATCTTTCAGCATTCCTTACTAGTAAATTTTTATGTGAGTTTCTTCTAATAATTTCTTTAGGAGGTCTGTTTGACTGATATCAAAGGTTTTATGCTGTTGTTTATTTTTCTTTTATGATGTTGTTCAATAATTTTTTAAAAGGAAATTGTCAATAGTTAAAAATAACCTTATACTTTGTCCACATGTTGAAGTTTATTTCCACTTGGTTTATTTGGTGAATGCACCATTTGAAATTCGATCTGTTACAATTTCTATCTGTGAGTTATATTAGTGATTTAGTTATGTGAGATAATTTGGTTAAGGCATGTTTTCTATAAAGAGGAAGGGCATTGAGAGAGGGGAAGAGATATCATTCATTTTTGTAAGAGGGTTAGGGCCAATGGGGCATTGAGAGGTGCAAAACTTCGACCTTTGAAGTTTGTAAATTAACTAGCTTTCTTGATGCAATTCTTTTATCCTTTCATTATTCTTTACCAGTTCATTACAATTGTTTCTATTGATGGGAAATGAAGAGCTCTGATATTGGAGCTGTGGGTAGTGCATATAAGAGGGTTCAAAAGTTATTTGGGTTATGTGAGAAGGAAGAAACATGTTCTTGACATTCTTGAAGAAATGAGGAAAGAGATTGGGAATTTTAGGAGAGAACTTGTAAGAACATCTCGAGATCCCAATATTTTAAGGAGATGGTATGCATTTATAGCCTGAGTATAACCGAAATCTACTATTTCGGGTCCAAGAAAAGAACAGGAGTTATTGGGAAAGAAAATAGAAGAGGAAACGAAGAAAGTTGGATGCAAGAAAACAAAAAAAAAAGATGAAGATTCATCGGTGTAAGAATACTGAATGGAAGATGAAATCTTGAAGGATGGGATAGGAACTAATTGGAGGGAAGTGGATGATAAGCCAATAGTGGAGACAAGATTGGATGGGGAAAAGATGTTGGAGGATGGGTGCATAAAAAAATAGAAATGGAAAGAACAAATAACAACAACGAGGGTTAGGGCATAATGAGTAACTCATTAGCACTAATAGGGCCACAACATTCGGGCTTTGCCATGGAGAGAGATAGGTCATTTCCGGGGGCTGAATTTTTGAACTCTAACATCTTAGTTATGCTTCCTATGCCAGAAGTGAGAGAGAAGCTTCCAAACGGTGGATTTGTAGGAGAACAACCTGAATGGAACCTAGTGGACTTTTTCAGAAGGCAATGCTAAAAAATTCCAACTAGAAGTTTGGATTTGTCATGAACATTTAGAAACTAGGGACCAAGAAAAAAAATGCAAAGATGAAGTTCAAGATAAGATCCAAGAACCAATGGAGTGGAGGGCAGAAGCTATTAAAAAAGGAAGCAAGAAAACATAATAGAAGATAAAGAAATTGGAGAGAATTGAACGAGTGCCCCAAGGGAAACAAAGGGATTCAAGAAAAGTACAAAAATTAGGAGAAACCCAACAAAAGCAACCAAACAACATTCTAGACAAAGAATTAGAAAGCAAAGACAAAATTGAAGTTCTTGAGATCAAGAATCAAAGTGGCACAGATGTTGCAGAGAGGAGTCTATTTCTCAATTGCCAAGAGCAAGAAAACAAAGGCAAAAACTATACTGCTACGTATTTTTTCTTTCTTGTTATTGCATCATCATTTCCTTGAAAGTATTCATTCAACTATAAGGTTAAGATTATATCTTTTTTACAAATTTTGATTAAAGTGTTTACGTGTTACTACTCGTTGTTCCTATTTATTTTAGTTTTACAAGCTTCCTCATATCCTTTGGATGTAACATGAATCTTTGCACATGGTACCCCACTAATGCTTTTTGCCAGCTTAAACCGTCAATACTGCATATTGTGAGATACACAATAAATATTTTACTTACATGAAAGTCATGAGATTGACATTAGTAAAGTAGTATTTTTTCCAGACTTGGTGTGGAGTGTGATTTATGGCTAGAAGCTATTAAAATTTATTTACAAATTGGGTGCTATAGTGTGTGCTTCTGCTAATATTTTGCGTAGGTTCTTGCTTCCATGGTGTCAATAACTAATGTTGTTGTTGCACACATTTTGTAGATTTGAGTGGATCAAATTACAAAGTAGTTGGAATCAGATAAATAGGAACTTGGGTATACTAAGAACTTGCCATTGGTGGCTGACAATCCAGATCAAAGCAAATCTGGCACTCAAAATAACAACACGGTTAACAACAATTGACACTGTTCTTTTTAATTTTTATTACTTATTAATTTCTACCCTTCGCAGCAGTGCACGAGGGAATAATTCTCTACTCTGCCTACCCCTGCAAATCTCATATACAAAGGAAGCATCAATTTAAAATGTGTTTTTGATATTAAGCTTGTAGGTTCAGACTTTGAGTGCAATGGAAGTCTGATTCTAAATGGCATGTTCTCTGTCCAAGTAATTTCTGTCATGTCTATGTGGACTAGATTGCAGCCAGCTTATTCTGCAAATATTTGGAATGAAGCATTGAATAAGTGGTTATGGATTGAGGTAAGTTTTGGCACTGATTTATACCTTTTTGTCCATTTGCTCTAAATATATGTAGTCTTAATTTATATTTTGTTTTCCCTAAAGAAAAGAAAGGGACTCTTTAAGACAGGAAAATTACAAAGAAAAGGGAGGACAAGTAATCCTCCTAATAAAGAGAACTGTCCTTAAAAGTCTGACAATTTTGTGCCAATCAAATGAACCAATGTGTAGTCCTTTTTTAATTTCTTTTACTTCATGGGAATAACTCTGTCAAAACCAGGAGTGGACTTATTCTGAGATTTTATGTTTGACAATAACTTCGAAGTTGCTATTCTATAATTTCAATCGAATCATGATGGAAATTTTACTTGTCTTTTAGTTTAGTTCAGTACTTCATTTTGTATATTGAATGAAAGATTGTTCTATGAGGACTTCTTCACAAAATGCTTGACTTTTTTTTATTATGGAGTGTTTTTGGTTATGTGTGAAATATTTTAAGTTCATTAGCCTTTTAGATTTGACATGAGAGTTATACATCTGTGAGTGTACATAGGACATGCTGGTTTAAATAAGTTTCTTGTAACCTTGTGTATTCCTCTTACTAATTAAATGTTTAAATAGTTTGTCATGGGCAAATTCCACTAAAATATCAGCTCATCAAGTTTATTTACCAGGATAGAAGGCACTTGCGTGGCATATTTTGCTGAACCATATAATTCGATTGCCTTTTCCATAAGTAGTGGAATCTCTCATCTTTATATGCGCTCAGGGCTTGGATTTGCATGATATTATAGTAGAGACTGAGAAGCGTGGGATACCTTTTGATGAATTATTCATCATTCCAGAACGAGATGAATGGGAATACAGTGATCGGAAGTCAATAACTTGTGTTGCCTTTTTCCTTTCAATGTATAAAGAGGTTGGAGTTTTTGGTCCCATTTCTAGTTCCATCCAAGCAACTGAGTTCACTGTAAGTCACGACGCCTTTGTAAAATGGTGATCCTGCAGAATTATAATCACATTTTCTAATGCTTTTGTCTTGTTATTTCCAGATTCGCGATGCATACATGCTCAGAATTTTCAACGACAACCAAACACGCCTACCAAATTGGTGCAACAATGAGAATGACCAGCTTCCATTCTGACAGATTCTTGGCAAATATAAGATGGAACTTCCTGGCTATAACACCTTGGAGCCGTATGCCAACATGAATGAGTATTGACCATCTCTTCCTCCAATTTTTGATAGGCCTTCTCAATGTTAGATATGTCTATTATCTCTGTTGTTTCAAATTGCCTGTTATCTTTAACTTAATGCATAGGGTACTTTGCTGTTCTAAAATTGTCTATAAACTATTGACATGACGATGTGTATGTGTATGTACAGCTTGATGGTTAAGTATAAAAATATATGAAACGTTACAAGCATTTTAAAACTAATGTCATCGTGCAATTTGGTTGGTTGTATCTATGCAAGGATGTATTGGTTGGAATTATCAGAAATGGTGGTTTTTCCTCCCTATATACAGGTTGGAGAGTTGTACTATGCCGGAACATTTCAGATTCAATTATCAAGGTCAGTAGGTGTTTTCAACACTCAATGCATATATGGAAGTAGTTGACACACACAGGCTTTGTGTCACCATAGGGGAGGCGTTGTGGCATAAGGATTTGGTAGTAGTGTATGTCCAAAAGTCACCTTGAGAGAGTGTTATTTGTTTTTGGAAATTCTTTGAAGCATCGAATGATTGCATATTTTCTTATCTGGTTACTTTTTTTGTCTTCGTAATAGACAATAGTTTTATTTTTTAAGCCACTCTTCCTCTTTGTTTGTTTGTCTAAGGTGTTTTGACTATATATATGGAGAAAGAGAGCACTTTATTTGTTTGTAAAAATTCTTTAAAGCATTAATGATTATATATTTGCTTATATTCTTTTTCTTTTTCATAAGATATGGACAATGGTGTGTCTTAATTGATGCTGCCAAGGAATGTGCTACCATGCCACCTGATTTGTCTAAGTATCCTACAGATTTTGTTGCTATCTCACTTTACATGGTATAAGAGTGTATATTTTAATTTTGTGTTGGTCAAGGACTACTTTGAAAATTGATGTTTTTTCTTCTGCATTTTTGTTACCTGTTTGGCTATCCAGCTGGTCTTGGAGCTCTCATTGATCGAAATGGTAAGCTACTGGTTGTGAACAATTGATATATTCTAATTTTATGCGGTCTATGATGATAATTTTCTGGACCTTGCCTAGAACCATATTTCATTCATTTATTTATTCAACAATCCCAATGACATATAAGTACAAGGAATTCATGTATGTTGGTATTATATATCTCGGGACGAAAATGTTTGATTTTTTCACTGTATGCTATCCTGTCCTGTGAATTCTGTTGATACATCATTGTGCATTGTCTTACTTTAGCATGAAACATGTGTCTTATGGATATTAATTTGACTCTACAAAAGTTTTTCTGTTATTGTTTATCTTCTTTATTCTTACATTGCAGATGCTACCAAGTTAAAAAAGAAGACATATTTTAGTGGAGGTTTGTGGCTTAGCATTTACTTGCCTCGTTGTGGTTTATACACAGTTATTTGATTGGTCGGACCCATCACAGGAATGCTTAGTGCATCGATTGCTGATATTGATTTCATTAAAAGATAATAGGTTGATCGGGTGGGGACATATGAACTTGATTACTTCACTAGGATAGGTCTACTTCTCCAGTTAGAGGTTGGAACATGGAACTTAGAATTGGGATGAGCATAGATGAATTATAATTAGATATATTATAAAAAAATGAAGATTGAAACAAATTGGTTATTTATTATTTTAGAACAATATATATACATATCATTGAATACGTCGTGTGAACCCAGTCAATGAGATAATAGGTTGATCAGGTAGTGAGATATGAATTTGTTAGTGTTGAAGGTTTTAAAAAGTATAGGTGACTCAAAAAGAAAAGAAGAATCTTTTTTGCTATTATTTTGTATCAATAAAAAAAGAGAATACTTTATTTGTATATAACTGATTTTTTTTTTATTTTTACCCAAGATGTAGGTTTTTTATTTGAGTTTGTCAGTTTGTTATTGACTTGACATTTCCTCACCAGTTGTATGAACTATAACTATCTAGCTTGCTTGACATTTAAGAGTTATACTGTTTTACTATTATTATTTCCAATTCTTTTTTAAAATCTCATACAATATTAATTGAATTCATACGTTATTTTCAACTTATTTTACTTGAAAGTATATCCTTGTTGGAATATTGTTATCTAATATAATACCCATACTTGAAATAGCATTCATTGTGATATTAATTATTTCATTACAGTAGATCTAGTTCTCTAGTTAGAGGTTGGGAATTGGAACTTGGAACTTGGAACTGGGATGAGCATGAATGAATTACAATTAGATATAGTATAAAAAATTTAAGACTAATACAATTTGGTTGATTATTATTTTCGAACAATACCATATGTACGTATCATTGGTTAAGTTGGGTAAACTCAGTGAATGGGACAATATGTTGATGAGGTAGAGACATATGAACTTGTTACTGTTGAAAGTTTTAAAAAGTATAGGTGTGTCAAAATTAAAAGAAGAACCAATTTATGTTTTTTCTATTTTTTCATATACTTAAAACAATCTAAGAAGTCACCATAAAAGAAACTCTTCCCCAACAAACCAACATTTGGAAGTTACAATAGCATGCAAAATAATTTATTGTTGATCTCAACGTGTTATTTACAAAAGAGTTGGACAGTTGTGGAAGTTGCGTTATTCAAGTGTGAAGGGTCCAGAATATTAAAATCTTTGTTATGGTGCTTCTTGTCTCTACCAGCAACTACCATATCAATACTCATATATTGGAGGTTTAGAATACAAAAACTTGAAATTTTCCCTTTTAATGGTACAAGTTTATGAAGAAGTGAGGTTCAGAAGACAACTTAGTGTGAGAGAGAAGTTTGATTCGTATAGAACTGAAGTTGAGGAAGTTGAGGAGACAACTAGGTAGGCTAGTGTGAGAAAGGATAAGAGGTATTCATGAGAGGGAAAATGGATGGAAGTGACTTATCAATTTGTTATTGACTTGACAATATCTCGTCTGTAGTTGAAACTATAACTATCTAGTTTGTTTAACAATCAAGAGTTCTACTCTTTTACTATTATTTTTTTCCAATTACTTCTTAAAATCTCAAACAATATTAATTTAATTCAGACGTTCCTTTGAACTTATTTTATTTGAAAGTATATCTTTGTTGGAATATTGTTATCTAAGTTAATACCCATACTTGAGATAGAATTCATTGCGTTCTTGGTTACTTCCCTAGGATAGGTCTAGTTCTCTAGTTAGTCCTTGGAACATTAAACTTGGAATTGGGATGAGTATCAATGAATTACAATTAGATATATTACAAAAAAATTTAAGATTGACACAAATTGGTTAATTATTATTTTAGAACAATACCATATGTACATATCATCGAATACGTCAAGTTGATTATGCCATACAGCTAAATATTTTCTTGGATGACCTTATTCAAAATATTCTGTATTTGTTTTTTGAAAGGCAAAATATTCTGTCTCTTGAAAAGAATATATTATGATAGATAGTAAATAAATAAACTAAAACAATTCGAATGTGAACCCATGCATGCAAGTTTTGTTGTTACACTTTTTGTATATGCCAGATTCCTAAATACTAGAGGTGTAGTGTGATTTGGGATTTGTGTGTGCATGTGTATATCTACATTTGCATATGATACATTCCTGAAAGAGAGCACTTTATTTGTCTGCAAAAATTCTTCGAAACATTAATGATTGTATATTTGCTTATATTCTTTTTCTTTTTCATAAGAAATGGACAATGGATGGTCTTAATTGTTGCTGCCAAGGGATGTGCTACCGTGCCACCTGATTTGTCTAAGTATCCTACAAATTTTGTTGCTATCTCATTTTACAAGGTATAAGAGTGTATATTTTAATTTTGTGTTGGTCAATAACTACTTTGAAAATTGATGTTTTTTTTTCTGCATTTTTGTTAGCTGTTTAGCTATCCAACTGGGCTTGGAGCTCTCATTGTTCGAAATGGTAAGCTACTAGTTGTGAACAATTAATATATTCTAATTTTATACGGTCTATGATGATAATTTTCTGGACCTTGCCTAGAACCATATATCATTCATTTATTTATTCAACAATTCCAATGACATATAAGTACAAGGAATTCATGTATGTTGGTATTATATATCCCGGAATGAAAATGTTTGATTTTTTCACTGTATGCTATCTTGTCGTGTGAATTCTGTTGATACATCATTGTGCATTGTGTCACTTTATCATGAAACATGTCTCTCATGGATATTAATTTGACTCTGCAAAAGTTTGTCTGTTATTGTTTATCTTCTTTATTCTTACATTGCAGATGCTGCCAAGTTACTGAAGAAGACATATTTTAGTTGAGGTTTGCGGCTTAGCATTTACTTGCCTTGTTATGGTTTATACATAGTTATTTGATTGGTCGGACCCTATCACAGGAATGGTTAGTGCATCGATTGCTGATATTGATTTCATTAAAAGAAGGGAAGAAATTGAGGAACTGTTTGAGGATGGAATTGTTTCATTCTTGAACATAGTATCTATCCGCCATAGCTTCAAGATCCTGAATTCTCTAATTGTTTAAGCAATATCAATGTATGCAGAATTGTAGAAATATATAAAATATCCATTTTCCTACATGAATATACTATCATAAAAATACCATTTACCATTTGAAGTTTTTGATACATGTTTATTTTAGTCTTGTTGGTTACCTGTTCGTATGGCTGATTTAACTTGCTACTTATCCTTTTCAACACTGATAAAGTAAAGAAAAAATATTGACAAAATCACAGTAAAAACAAAACAAATCAGAGTTAATCTAAGAATGTGATAGGGCTCCTGTAACAGCATCTCAACGCAGTTGGAGCTGTTGAATTGCAATTTTGTGAAGCGTATCCCAAGTTGTGTCAATTTGTGGCTGTTGCAGCTACAGCAGATAACAGGGACATCCATGGTATTTCGTTGTAGTTTTGTGAGGAAATTTATACATTTTTGCTTGGACATTTAAGGACATATTTGATGTATTTACAAATGGAAGAACAACCAGTGGAGACATATATCTTTAGAGGACCAAAATGGACATATATTCAAAATTGTAGTTATTCTTTAAAATGAGTAATTTGGAGCTGTTTTTAGCAATACTGTATAATGCATTGATATCATTGAAATTATGGAGGCTTAATGTATACAACAAAAAGAAAACTGAAAAAAGAGACTAAAAGATTATCCTATCCAAATTAGTTGCAATATAAAAAATGTTGATGCAGGAAAATTGGTAAAATTGTATGATGTCAATGTTTGAACATAGTTAATCAAAAGTTTGAAAAAAAAAATTCAAAATTCAGGAGTAGGTGGTTAATTATCAACAATTTTTTGGAGACATTATATAGATGTTAGCTCATAGTACTTATTTATGATTTAACATAGGAGAACATTTCTGTTTGTCGAGTGTGTTTTACATTAGACACATGCTAACTATTGTAAATAACAATCAAACCACAAGTTTAACCCATTAGTTGAAAGCCAATGAACGGAAAAGCCATTGATGCAAACTAGGGATTGTTGATATTACTCGGTTTAGGTAAGGAGGGAGAAAAAGAAAGAATTCAGAAAAAGAGGATATTATATTGGTATGGTGTATGATGATGTGGTACGAAATATAAGAATTTGAGTTTAGGACCCAACTAAATATCACAAAATTGATTTGGAAGGGGAGGATTGATCAAGCCTTATAAGAATTACATTGGTCATACCTCTTGTTGATGTGGGATCTCAACACACCCCCTCTAGTTGAAAGTAATTTTTTATAATATTTTTTTCCTTGTAGTTGCTTCAATATTATTTCTTTTGAATTTTTATTTTTTTAAAGCATGCAAAATTTGTTTCCTTGCAGACATACAACATCTCTTGCCTTGTATACAAGGAAAATGCTTTTGGCCACGAGGCATGGCAATGGATCTAATGTTTGCATCCTCTATGGACATCATAATTTAATGGTTAGTTTGTGCACAATTTCCTATCCTATTTATTGTTTTATATGCACTAGTTATTTATACTTATTTGTCATTTAATAGTTGAGACTTATGAACATTGTTTGATTGCTTAGTTAGTTGATCTTTTTTTTAAAATATTCCCTTGTTATTTTTTTTTATAACTGTTTTCATTATTGATTATTCATGAAAACTGTTTTCTGCAACGAAAAGATGTGGATTTAGGGCTCTCAAAATACTAGTCTTACAACTTCAGTACTAAAAAAAAGGTGACTTTTGAAAGAATAACACATTAACTAGTTTTGGAAGTCATACTTCTTTAAACATATCAACTAACTTCATAAGTTTTAATTTTTTATTAACAAAGATGTTGCAAGATTGTTGTAGTTAAAAAAATATTTATTTATTTTGTCATTTGGTTTGATGTATTTAAATAAAAGAAGACTTTATTCTTATATATTTAATTTTCTTTTATTTTTACAAGACATGCAGGTTTTTTATTCAGTCAATTAGGGCCACGATTTAGCTTGGTCTTTCTGTGCATAATTACTTCACTAGGGTAGGACTAGTTCTCTAGTTAAAGATTGGCACTAGAAACTTGGAATTGGGATGACCATCAATGAATTACAATTAGATATAGTATAAAAAATTTAAGATCAACACAAATTGGTTGATTATTACTTTAGAATAATACCATATGTATGTATCATCAAATAAGTTGGGTGATACAAAATAGCGTGTAGAATATTTTCTTGTTGACCATAATGTGGTGCTGACAAAAGAGTTGGAGAGTTGAAGAAGTTGAGTTATTCAAGTGTGAAGGGTCAAGAAACATAAGATCTTTATTGTGGTGCTTCTTCTCTCTCTACCAGTAGGTACCATAACAACACTGATATATAGGAGGTTGAAAAAACATAAACTTGAAATTTGATCTTTTAATGGTACAAGTTTGTGAAGAAGTGAAGTTGAGAAAACAGGTTTGTGAGAGAGAAGTTGGATTTGTGTAGAATTGAAGTTAAAGAGACAAATAGGTAGGGTAGTGTGAGAAAGGATAAAAGATATTCATGAGAGGAAAATGGATGGAAGTGACTTATGAAAGTCTAACACATTAATTAGTTTTTGAAGTCGTAATTTTTTAACTTATTAACTAATTTGAAAAGTTGTAATTTTTTATAAAAGAAATGTTGCAAGGTTATTGTAGTTAAAAAATTATTTATTTATTTTTTAATTTGGTTAGATACACATAAAAGAAAAAAAGAGGCCTTTATTTGTATATAACTGATTTTTTTATTTATTTTTACCTAACATGTAGATTTTTTATTTGTGTTTTTCAGTTTGTTATTGACTTGACATTTCCTCCCCAATTGTGTGAACTAAAACTATCTAGCTTGCTTGACATTCAAGAGTTATACTCTTTCACTATTATTATTTCCATTTTTTCTTAAAATCTCATACAATATTAATTGAATTCGTACGTTATTTTCAACTTATTTTACTTGAAAGTATGTCCTTGTTGGAATATTGTTATCTAATATAATACCCATACTTGAGATAGCATTCATTGTGATATGAATTATTTCGTTACAGTAGATCTAGTTCTCTAATTAGAGGTTTGTAACTTGGAACTTGGAACTTGTAACATGGAATTTGGATGAGCATCAATGAATTACAATTAGATATAGTATAAAAAATTTAAGACTAACACAATTTGGTTGGTTATTATTTTAGAACAATACCATATGTATGTATCATCGATTAAGTCGGGCGAACTCAATGAAAGGGATAATAGGTTCATGAGGTAGAGACATATGAACTTGTTAATGTTGAAGGTTTTGAAAAGTATAGGTGAGTCAAAAATAAAAGAAGAATCAACATTTTGTTTTTGCTATTTTTTCATATACATAAAACAATCAAAGAAGTTACCATAAAAGAAAGTCTTCCCCAACCAACCAACATTTGGAAGTTACAATAGCATGCAAAATATTTTATTGTTGATCTCAACGTGTTATTTATAGAAGAGTTGGAGAGTTGTAGAAGTTGCGTTATGCAAGTGTGAAGGGTCCAGAATCTTAAAATCTTTGTTGTGGTGCTTCTTGTCTCTACTAGCAACTTCCATATCAACACTCATGTATAAAAGATTTAGAAAACAAAAACTTGAATTTTGCCCTTTTAATGGTACAAGTTTATGAAGAAGTGAGGTTAATAAGACAACTTAGTGTGAGAGAGAAGTTGGATTTGTATAGAACTAAAGTTGAGGAGAAAACTAGGTAGGCTAGTGTGAGAAAGGATAAGAGGTATTCATGAGAGGGAAAATGGATGGAAGTGACTTATGAATTTGTTATTGACTTGACACTGTCTTGCCTGTAGTTGGAACTATAACTATCTAGTTTGTTTAACAATCAAAAGTTCTACTCTTTTACTATTATTTTTTCCAATTATCTCTTAAAATCTCAAACAATATTAATTTAATTCAGACATTCCTTTCAACTTATTTTATTTGAAAGTATATCTTTGTTGGAATATTGTTATCTAATTTAATACCCATACTTGTGATAGAATTCATTGCATTCTTGATTACTTCATTAGGATAGGTCTACTTCTCTAGTTAGAGGTTGGAAAATGGAACTTGGAATTGGGATGAGCATCGATGAATTACAATTAGATATATTATAAAAAATTAAATATTGACACAAATTGGTTAATCATTATTTTTGAACAATACCATATGTACATATTATCAAATTCGTCGTGTGAACCCAGTCAATGTGATAATAGGTTGATCCGGTGGTGACATATGAATTTGTTACCGTTGAAAGTTTTAAATAGCTAAGGTGACTCAAAAAATAAAAGAAGAACCAAGATTACATTTTTGCAATTGTTTCATATACATAAAACAATGAAAGAAGTTACGAAAAAATAAAGTGTTCCCCAACCAACCAACATATGCAAGTTCCAATAGCACGCAAAATATTTTCTTGTTGATCTCAATGTGTTGTTGAAAGAAGAGTTGGAGACTTGAAGAAGTTGCATTATTCAAGTGTGAATGGTCAAGAAACTTAAAATCTTTGTTGTGGTGATTCTTCTCTCTCTACTAGCATCTACCATATCAACACTCAAATATAGGAAGTTGAGAAAACATAAACTTCAATGTTTATCTTTTAATAGTACAAGTTTGTGAAGAAGTAAAGTGGAGAAGACAGCTTAGTGTGAGAGAGATGTTGGATTCGTATAGAATTGAAGTTGAAGAGATAAATATGTAGGATAGTGTGACAACGGATTTGAGAAAATGGATGGAGGTGATTTGAGAAAGTCAAACACATTAACTAGTTTTGGAAGTCGTAATTTTTTTAGCATATTAACTAATTTCAAAAGTTGTAAATTTAAACCAGACATGCAGGTTTTTTATTTGAATTTGTTAGTTTGTTATTGACTTGACAATTCCTCGCCTATAGTTGGAACTAGAACTATCTACCTTGTTTAACAATCTAGAGTTCTACTCTTTAACTATTATTTTTTTTTTGAATTTTCTCTTAAAATCTCAAACAATATTAATTTAATTTATACGTTACTTTCAACTTATTTTACTTGAAAGTATATCGTTGGTTGAATATTGTTATCTAATATAATATCCACACTTGAGATAGCATTCATTGCGATCATAGTTACTTTACTAGGGTAGGTCAAGTTCTCTAGTTAGAGGTTGTAACTTGGAATTGGGATGAGCATCGATGAATTTCAATTAGATATAGTATTAAAAATTTAAATTGACACTAATTGGTTGATTATTATTTTAGACCAATACCATTTGTACGTATCATCAAAAAAATCTAGTGAGCTCAGTCAATGGGATAATAGGCTGATGAGGTGGTGACATATGAATTTGTTAACGTTAAAGGATTTGAAAAGTATAGGTTACTTAAAAGTAAAAAGAAGAATCAGCCTTATTTTTTGCAATTTTTCCGTATAAATAAAACAATCAAAGAAGTCACTAAAAAAGAAAGTCTTCACCAAGCAACCAACATTTGCAAGTTCCAATAATATGCAAAATATTTTCTTGTTGATCTTAATGTGTTTTTGAAAGAAGAATTGGAGAGTTGAAGAAGTTGAGTTATTCAAGTGTGGAGGGTCAAGAAACTTAAAATCTTTCTTGTGGTGCTTCTTGTCCTTATACCAGCAGCTACCTTAACAACACTCATATGTAGGAAGTTGAAGAAGTGAAGTTGAGAAGACAACTTAGTGTGAGAGAGAAGTGAGTTTGAAAAAACGTAAACTTAAATTTTGATCTTTTAATGGTAAAAGTTTGTGAAGAAGTGAAGTTGAGAAGACAACTTAGTCTGAAAGAAAAATTGGATTCGTATAGAATTGAAGTTGAAGAGACAAATAGGTAGAGTAGTGTGAGAAAGGATAAGAGATATTCGTGAGATGGAAAATGGATGGAGTTGACTTATGAAAGTCTGACACATTAACATACAGTTAAAAAAAAGAAGACTTAATTCTAATATAACTAATTTGTTATTTATTTTTGCCCAACATGTAGCTTTTCTATTTGAGTTTGTCAGTCTATTATTGACTTGACATTTACTCACCTATTGTTGGAACTATATCTATCTAGCTTGTTTAACATTCAAAAGTTATACTCTTTTACTATTATTTTTACTAATTTTCTCTTAAAATCAAATACAATATTAATGCAATTCATACGTTACTTTTAACTTATTTTACTTGAAAGTATATCTTGTTGGAATATTGTTATCTAATATAATACCCATACTTCAGATAGCATTCATTGCGATATTAATTACTTCATTAGGGTAGGTCTAGTTCTATAGTTAGAGGTTCGAACTTGGAACTTGGAATTAGGATGAGCATCAATGAATTACAATTAGATATTGTATAAAAAATTTAAGACTTACACAAATGGCTTGATTAGGTGGGGACAA
Organism: Mucuna pruriens; assembly: GCA_025330945.1. Lineage (NCBI taxonomy): Eukaryota > Viridiplantae > Streptophyta > Magnoliopsida > Fabales > Fabaceae > Mucuna > Mucuna pruriens. The sequence continues at coordinate 584,960 of JAENHJ010000068.1, forward strand.
ATGTATTTGTTAGTGTTTAAGGTTTTAAAAGTATAGTTGACTCAAAAATAAAGCAGGAATCAGCGTTTTGTTTTTGCTATTTATTCCTATACATAAAGCTATCAAAGAAGTAACCAAAAGAGAAGGTCTTTGTTGTGGTGCTTCTCTCTCTACTAGCACCTACCTTAACATCACTCATATATATAAGAGGTTGAAAAAAGATAAACTTGAATTTTGATCTTTTAATGGTAAAAGTTTCTGAAGAAGTGAAGTTAAGAAAACAACTTAGTGTGAGAGAGAAGTTGAACTCGTATAGAACTGAAATTGAAGAGACAACTACGTAGGCTAGTGTGCGAAAAGATAAGAGGTATTCATGAGAGGGAAAATGGATGGAGGAGACTTTGAAAGTGAGACAAATTAATTTTTTTTGGAAGTTGTAATTTTGTTAACATATTAACTAATTTCAAAAGTTGTAATTTTTTATAAAAAACATGTTGCAAGATTGTTGTAGTTAAAAAAATTATTTATTTGTTTTGTCATTTGTTTAGATGCACTTAATAAAAAGAAGGCTTTTTGGTATATAACTGATTTTTTTTTTTTTTACCAGACATGCATGTTTTTTATTTGAGTTTATCAGTTTGTTATTGATTGGACATTCTCTCGCCTGTAGTTGGACTATAACTATATAATTTGTTTAACAATCAAGAATTCTACTCTTTTACTATTATTCTTTCCAATTTTCCCTTAAAATCTCATACAATATTAATTTAATTCATATGTTACTTTCAACTTATTTTACTTGAAAGTAAATTCTTGTTGGAATATTTTTATCTAATATAATACCTATACTTGAGATAACATTCATTGCGATATTAATTACTTCATTAGGATATGTCTACTTCTTGAGTTAGAGGTTAGAGCTTGGAATTTGGAATTCAGATTAGTATCGATGAATTACAATTAGAAATAGTATAAAAAATTTAAGACTAACAGAAATTGGTTGATTGTTATTTTAGAACAATACCATATGTACGTATCATTGAATAAGTCGGTGAACTCAACCAATGGGTTAATAGGTTGAAGAGGTGGGGACATATGCATTTGTTCGTGTTGAAGGTTTTAAAAAGTATAGGTGAGTCAAAAATAAAAGAAGAATCAGTATTTTGTTTTTGCTATTTTTTCGTATACATAAAACAATGAAAGAAGTCACCAAAAGAGAAAGTCTTCCCTAACCAACCAACATTTCGAAGTTGCAATAGCATGCAAAATATTTTGTTGTTGATCTCAATCTGTTATTGATAGAAGAGTTGGGGAATTGAAGAAGTTGCATTATTCAAGTGTGGAGGGTCAAGAAAATTAAAATCTTTCTTATGGTGCTTTTTGTATCTTTACTAGCAACTACCATAACAACACTCTTATATAGGAAGTTGAAAAAACATAAACTTTAATTTTGATCTTTTAATGGTACAAGTTTGTGAAGAAGTGAAGTTGAGAAGACAGCATAGTGTGAGAGAAAAGTTGGATTAATCTTTTAATGGTACAAGTTTGTGAAGAAGTGAAATTGAGAAGACAGCCTAGTGTGAGAGAAAAGTTGGATTCGTACAGAACTAAAGTTGATGAGAAAACTAGGTAGGTTAAGTTAAGAAAGGCTAAGAGGTATTCATGAGAGGGAAAATTGGTGAGGGTGACTTTTGAAAGTCTAACACATGAATTAGTTTTGGAAGTCATAATTTTTTTAACATATTAAAAATATTCAAAAGTTGTAATTTTGAATAAAAAAACATGTTGCAAGATTGTAGTTAAAAAAAATTATTTCGTTTCTCCTTTGGTTAAACGCAGCTATAAAAAAAGACTTTATTCGTATATTACTGATTTTTTATTTTATTTTTACTCGACATGCTGGTTTTTTATTTGAGTTTGTCAGTTTATTATTGACTTGACATTTTATTGTATGTATTTAGAGCTATAACTATCTAGCTTGTTTAATATTCAAAAGTTATACTCTTTTAATATTATTTTTTTTTCAATTTTCTATTTAAATCACATACAATATTAATTTAATTCCTACGTTAATTTGAACTAATATTAGTTGAAAGAATATCTTTGTTGGACTATTGTTATCTAATATAATACCTATAATTGAAATAGCATTCATTGCGATCATAGTTACTTCACTAGGGTAGGTCTTGTTCTCTAGTTAGAGTTTGGAACATGGAACTTGGAACTGGAATAAGCATCGATGAATTACAAGTAGATATGCTATAAATAATTTAAGACTAGCATAAATTGGTTAATTATTATTTTAGAACAAATACCATATATACGTATCATCGAATAAGTCGACTAAACTTAGTGAATTGTATAATAGATTGATCAGTGGCCTCATATGAATTTGTTAGAGTTGAAGGTTTTAAAAAGTATAGGTGAGTCAAAAATAAAAGAAGAATAAGCTTTTTGTTTTTGCTATTTTTTCGTATAAATAAAACAATCAAAGAAGTTACAAATAAAGAAAGTGGATGGTGGTGCACTTAAAAGAGATTATTTATTTGTTTTGTCATTTGGATAGAAGCAGTTACAAAAAAAGAAGAATTCATTTGTATATAACTGATTTTTTTTATTTTTATCCAACATGCAGTTTTTTTATTTGAGTTTGTTAGTTTGTTGTTGACTAGACATTTCCTCACCTTGTTGTTGAACTATAACTACCTAGCTTGTTTAACATTTAAGAGTTATACTCTTTTTCTATTATTTTTTCCAATTTTCTCATAAAATCTCATACAATATTAATTTAATACATACGTTACTTTGAACTTATTATACTTGAAAGTATATCCTTGTTAGAATATTGTTGTCTAATATAATATCAATACTTGCGATAGCACTCATTGCAATATTAACGACTTCATTAGGGTGGGTCCAATTCTCTAGTTAGAGGTTAGAACTTCGACCTTGGAATTGGGATGATTATTATTTTAGAACAATACCATATGTACATATCATCAAATAAGTCTGGTGAACTCAGTCAGTGGGATAATAGGTTGATTAAGTGGGGACATATGAATTTGTTAGTGTTGAAGGTTTTAAAAAGTATTGGTGACTCAAAAATGAAAGAAGAATCAACATTTTGATTTTATTATTTTTCATATACATAAAACAATCAAAGAAGTCACCATAAAAGCAAGTCATCCCCATCCAACCAACATTTTCAAGTTCAAATAGCATTAAAAACATTTTCTTATTAATTTCAATGTGTTGTTGGTATAAGAGTTAGAGTGTTGAAGAAGTTGCGGAATTCAAGTGTGGAGTGTCAAGAAATTTAAACTTTTTGTTGTGGTGCTTCTTTCTGTACTAGCACATACTATAACAACACTCATATATAGGAGGTTGAATAAGAAGAAACTTGAATTTTGATGTTTTAATGGTACAAGTTTGTGAAGAAGTGAAGTTGAGAAGACAACAAAGTGTGAGAGAGAAGTTGGATTCATAAAGAACTGAAGTTGAAGAGACAACTAGGTAGGCTGTGGTGAGAAAGGCAAAGTGGTATTCTTGAGAGGGAAAATGGATGGAGGTGACTTATGATTGTCTAACACGTTAACTAGTTTTGGAAGTTGTAATTTTTTTTATAAAAAACAAGTTATACTCTTTTACTATTATTTTTCCAAATTTTCTAGTAAAATCACATACAATATTAATTTAATTCCTACGTTACTTTAAATTAATATTACTTGGAGCTTGAAAGTATAGGTTTGTTGGAATATTGTTATCTAATGTAATATCCATACTTGAGATAGCATTCATTTCAATCTTAATTACTTCACTAGGGTAGGTCTTGTTCTCTAGTTAGAGGTTGGAACTTGGAACTTGAAATTGAGATGAGCATCAATGAATTACAATTAGATAGAGTATACAAAATTTCAGACTGACACAAATTGGTTGATTATTATTTTAGAAGAAACCATATGTAAATATCATCGAATAAGTCGGGTGAACTCAGTCAATAAGATAATAGGTTGATCGGGTGGGGACATATGAATTTGTTAGTGTTGAAGGTTTTAAAAAGTATAGGTGACTAAAAAATAAAACAAGGATAAGCGTTTTGTTTTTGCTATTTTTTCGTATACATAAAACAACCAAAGAAGTCACCAAAAAAGAAACTCTTCCCCAACCAACCAACATTTGCAAGTTCCAATAGCATGGAAATTATTTTCTTGTTGATCTTAATGTGTTATTGACAGAAGAGTTGGTGTGTTGAATAAGTTGTATTATTTAAGTGTGGAGGGTATAAAACATAAAATCTTTCTTCTGATACTTCTTCTCTCTATACCAGCAGCTACCTTAACAACACTTATATAGGAGATTTAAAAAAATATAAACTTGTATTTTGATCTTTTAATGGTACAAGTTTATGAAGGTGTGAAGTTGAGAAGACAACTTAGTGTGAGAGAGAAGTTGGATTCATGAAGAAATAAAGTTGAAGAGACAACTAGGTAGGCTAGCGTGCGAAAGGCCAAGAGGTATTCATGTGAGAAAAATTGTATGGTGGTGACTTTTGAAAGTGTAACACATTAACGAGTTTTGGAAGTCGTAGTTCTTTTAACATATTATATAATTTCAAAACTTGTAATTTTTATATAAAATATGGTTCAAGATTGTTGTAGTTAAAAAAATTATTTATTTGTTGTGTCATTTGGATTGATGAAGTTAAAAAAAGGAATACTTTATTTGTATATAACTGATTTTTTTTATCCATCATGGAGGTTTTTTATTTTAGTTTGTCAGTTTGTTATTGACTTGAGATTTTCTCGCCTATAGTCGGAACTATAACTATCTAGCTTTTTAACAATCAAGAGTTCTGCTCTTTTACTATCATTTTTTTCAATTTTCTCTTAAAATCTCAAACAATATTAATTTAATTCATATGTTACTTTCAACTTATATTACTTGAATGTATAACTTTGTTGGAATATTGTTATCTAATCTAATACCCACACTTGAGATAGCATTCTTTGCGATCTTAATTACTTGATGAGGGTAGGTCTAGTTCTCTAGTTAGAATTGGAACTTGGAACTTCGAATTGGAATGAACATCAATGAATTGCAATTAGGTATAGTATAAAAAATTTAATACTAACACAAATTGGCAGGTTATTATTTTAGAACAATACCATATGTATATATCATCGAATATGTCAGCTGAACTCGGTCAATGTGATAATTGTTTGGTCAGGTAGGGACATATGAACTTGTTACTATTGAAGGTTTTAAGAAGTATAGGTGATACAAAAATAAAAGAAGAATCAGCATTTAATTTTTGCTATTTTTTCATATACATAAAACAATCAAAAAGTAATCAAAAAAGAAAGTCTTCCGTAACCAACCAACACTTGGAAGTTCCAATAGTATGGAAAATATTTTGTTGTTGATCTCAATGTCATGTTGGTAAAAGAATTGGAGAGTTGAACAAGTTGTATTATTCAAGTGTGGAGGGTCAAGAACATTAAAATCTTTGTTGTGGTGCTTCTTTTCTCTCTAGAAGCACCTACCACAACAACACTCATATGTAGGAGGTTGAAAAACCATAAACTTGAATATTGATCTAGTTGGAGGTGACTTATCAATTTGTTATTGACTTGACACTGTCTTGCCTGTAGTTGGAACTATAACTATCTAGTTTGTTTAACAATCAAGAGTTCTACTCTTTTAATATTATTTTTTCCAATTATCCCTTAAAATCTCAAACAATATTAATTTAATTCAGACGTTCCTTTCAACTTATTTTTTTGAAAGTATATCTTTGTTGGAACATTGTTATCTAATTTAATACCCATACTTGCGATAGAATTTATTGGGTTCTTGATTACTTCACTAGGATAGGTCTACTTCTCTAGTTAAAGGTTGGTACATGGAACTTGGAATTGGGATGAGCATAGATGAATTACAATTAGATATATTATAAAAAAATTAAGATTGAAACAAATTGGTTAATTATTATTTTAGAACAATATATGTACATATCATCGAATACGTCATGTGAACCCAGTCAATTTGATAATAGGTTGATCAGGTGGCGACATATGAATTTGTTAGTGTTGAAAGTTTTAAAAAGTACAGGTGATTCAAAAATAAAAGAAGAATTAGCGTTTTTTTTTGCTATTATTTCGTATAAATAAAAAAAAGAATACTTTATTTGTATATAACTAATTTTTTTATTTTTGCCCAACATGTAGGTTTTTTATTTGAGTTTGTCAGTTTGTTATTGACTTGACATTTCCTCGCCAGTTGTATGAACTATAACTATCTAGCTTGCTTGACATTCAAGAGTTATACTGTTTTACTATTATTACTTCCAATTCTTTTTTCAAAAGCTCATACAATATTAATTGAATTCATACGTTATTTTCAACTTCTTTTACTTGAAAGTATATCCTTGTTGGAATATTGTTATCTAATATAATACCCATACTTGAGATAGCATTCATTGCGATATTAATTATGTCATTAGAGTAGATCTAGTTATCTAGTTAGAGGTTGGGAATTAGAACTTGGAACTTGGAACTGGGATGAGCATCAATGAATTACAATTAGATATAGTATAAAAAATTTAAGACTAACACAATTTGGTTGATTATCATTTAGAACAATACCATATGTACGTATCATCGATTAAGTTGAGTGAACTCAGCGAATGGGACAATAGGTTGATGAGGTAGAGACATATGAACTTGTTAATGTTGAAGGTTTTGAAAAGTATAAGTTTGTCAAAAATAAAAGAACCAACGTTATGTTTTTTCTATTTTTTCGTATACATAAAACAATCAAAGAAGTCATCATAAAAGAAACTCTGTGTAACTTCCTCAAATTTATTTAATTATTTTTAGAAATTAATTACATTATTATTATTATTATCAATTTTATTTTAATTGAGGGGTTAATGATTTTATAAACTGATGAGGATTTATCGAAATTATTTTCGTTTATTAATTTAATTAATTGAATTAATTGGGGAGGCTGACGGGCGGGTCGGGGTTGACCCGAACCAGCTAGAATATTAGACAGGGGGTAATCAGTTTACCCTAATTGGTGTTTTTCGCGTCATACAGCCAGACGTAGAGAAGAGAGAACGCCGACCTGCAAGGAAGAGGAGCTAGGGTGTTCAGACCGTCCTAGAGCCGCATCAGATCATCACTATTCTTCGCATCTAAGGTATGGGGGAAATTGGTTCGGTCATATATGAATGTGGGAGGGTACGACTAGTGAGGGTAATCCTTAAGTTCCTCTAGGATCCAAATTCTCAATTTTGTTTGATTATTATGTTTTAAAAATATTTTAATCGGTAGAAAAGATTTGTCAATATACTCTATGGTCTGATTAATGTCTTGTTCTAATGTGATTTTTGTTGGGAATCTTTATGATTAATTGCCCTAATTACTTGATTCTTGTGTTGTTTTTGGTTGTTCATGATGTGAGGCTCTTGTGTGCATTGATGAAACTGGTGAAATTCAATTGTGTTTTATGTGTGTTTCTGTGCTTTCTGATAAATGATTTATAATAATGATAGTTAAATTAATATGGTTGGGTATGATTGTTGACTGTGCGAATGATGTATAAATAAATCATGAGAATAAGAGTGTGGATGAGAATGCATTGAGCATGGACATGAGAGGCATGAGATGCATGAGTTTGTAAGTTTGTTATTGACTTGACAATTCCTCGCCTATAATTAGAACTATAACTATCTACCTTCTTTAACAATCAATAGTTCTACTCTTTAACTATATTTTTTATGAAGTTTCTCTTAAAATCTCAAACAATATTAATTTAATTCGTACGATATTTTCAATATATTTTACTTGAAATCATATCCTTGGTTGAATATTGTTATCTAAGATAATACCCACACTTGAGATAAAATTAATTGTGATCTTAATTACTTTACTAGGGTAGGTCAAGTTCTCTAGTTAGAGGTTGGAACTTGGAATTGGGATGAGCATCGATGAATTACAATTAGATATAGTATAAAAAATTTAAGACTAATATAAATTGGTTGATTATTATTTTAGAACAATACCATTTGTACGTATCATCGAATAAATCTGGTGAGCTCTGTCAATGGGATAATAGGTTGATGAGGTGGTCACAGATAAACTTGTTAGTGTCTAAGGTTTTAAAAAGTATAGGTGACTCAAACATAAAAGAAGAATCAACGTTATTTTTTGTTATTTTTTCGTATAAATAAAACATTCAAAGAAGTCACCAAAAAAGAAAGTCTTCGCCAACCAACCAACATTGCAAGTTCCAATAGCATGCAAAATATTATCTTGTTGATCTCAATGTGTTGTTGAAAGAAGAGTTGGAGAGTTGGAGAAGTTGAGTTATTCATGTGTTGAGGGTCAAGAAACTTCAAATCTTTGTTGTGGTGCTTCTTCTATTTATACCAGCAGTTACCTTAACAACACTCAAATATAGGAGGTTGAAGAAGTGAAGTTGAGAAGACAACTTAGTGTGAGAGAGAAATTAGATTCATATAGAATTGAAGTTGAAGAGACAAATAGGTAGGGTAGTGTGAGAAAGGATAAGAGATATTCGTGAGAGGGAAAATGGATGGAGGTGACTTATGAAAGTCTAACACATTAACTAGTTTTGGAAGACGTAATTTTTTTAACACATTAACTAATTTCAAAAGTAATTTTTGTAAAAAAATATGTTGGAAGATTGTTGTAGTTAAAAAATTATTTATTTTGTAATTTGGTTAGATATACTTAAAAAAAAGAAGACTTTATTTGAATATAACTGGTTTGTTATTTACTTTTACCTAACATGTAGCTTTTCTATTTGAGTTTGTCAGTCTGTTATTGACTTGACATTTACTCACCTATTGTTGGAACTATAACTATCTAGCATGTTTAAGATTCAAGAGTTATACTCTTTTACTATTATTTTTACCAATTTTCTCTTAAAATCAAATACAATATCAATTTAATTCATACGTTACTTTTAACTTATTTTACTTGAAAGTATATCTTGTTGGAATATTGTTATCTAATATAATACCCATACTTGAGGTAGCATTCATTGCAACATTAGTTACTTCATTAGGGTAGGTCTAGTTCTATAGTTAGAGGTTCGAACTTGGAACTTGGAATTAGGATGGGCATAAATGAATTACAATTAGATATTGTATAAAAAATTTAAGACTGACACAAATTGCTTGATTATTATTTTAGAACAATACCATATATACGTATCATCGAATAAGTCAGGTAAACTGGGTTAATAGGTGGATTAGGTGGGGACATATGAATTTGTTAGTGTTGAAGGTTTTAAAAAGTATAGTTAACTCAAAAAAAAAAAACAGGAATCACCGTTTTATTTTTTCTATTTTTTCGTATACATAAAGCAATCAAAGAAGTCACCAAAAAAGAAAGTCTTTGTTGTGGTGCTTCTCTCTCTACTTGCACCTACCTTAACAATACTCGTATATAGGAGGTTGAAAAAATATGAACTTGAATTTTGATCTTTTAATGGTAAAAGTTTGTGAAGAAGTGAAGTTGAGAAGACAACTTATATGATGAGAGAAGTTGAATCGTATAGAACTGAAATTGAAGAGACAACTACGTGGGCTAGTGTGAGAAAGGATAAGAGGTATTCATAAGAGTAAAAATGGATGGGGGAGACTTTTGAAAGTGAGACAAATTAATTTGTTTTGGAAGTTGTAATTTTGTTAACATATTAACTAATTTCAAAAGTTGTGATTTTGTATAAAAAAACATGTTGCAACATTGTTGTAGTTAAAAAAATTATTTATTTATTTTGTCATTTGTTTAAATGCAGTTAATAAAATGATGATTTTTTTTGTATATAACTGATTTTATTTTTATTTTTACTAGACATGCATGTTTTTTGTTTGAATTTATTAGTTTGTTATTGACTGGACATTCTCTCGCGTGTAGTTGGAACTATAACTATATAGTTTGTTTAACAATCAAGAATTCTACTCTTTTACTATTATTCCTTCCATTTTTCTCTTAAAATCTCATATAATATTAATTTAATTCATATGTTACTTTGAACTTATTTTACTTGAAAGTAAATCCTTGTTGGAATATTTTTATCTAATATAATACCCATACTTGAGATAGAATTCATTACATTCTTGATTATTTCACTAGGATAGGTCTAGTTCTCTAGTTAGAGGTTGGAACATGGAACTTGTAATTGGTATGAGGATCAATGAATTAAAATTAGATATACTAAAAAATATTTAAGATTGACACAAATTGGTTAATTATTATTTTAGAACAATATCATATGTACATATCATCGAATACGTCGTGTGAACCCAGTCAATGTGATAATAGATTGATCAGGTGGTGAAATATGAATTTGTTAGCGTTGAAAGTTTTAAATAGTTTAGCTGACTCAAAAATAAAAGAAGAATCAACATTACTGTTTTGCTATTTTTTCATATATATAAAACAATGAAAGAAGTCACCAAAAAAGAAAGTCATCCCCAACCAACCAACATTTGCAAGTTCCGATAGCATGCAAATTATTTTCTTGTTGATCTCAATGTGTTGTTGAAACAAGAGTTGGAGAGTTGATGAAGTTGCGTTATTCAAGTGTGGAAGGTCAAGAAATTTAAACTCTTTTTTGTGGTGCTTCTTTCTCTACTAGCACCTACCATAACAATACTCCTATATAGGAGGTTGCAAAAAAAGAAACTTCAAATTTGATGTTTTAATGGTACAAGTTTGTGAAGAAGTGAAGTTGAGAAGACAATTTAGTGTGAGAGAGAAGTTGGATTCGTAAAGAACTGAAGCTGAAGAGACAACTAGGTAGGCTATGGTGAGAAAGGCAAAGAGGTATTCATGAGAGGGACAATGGATGGAGGTGACTTATGATTGTCTAACACATTAACTAGTTGAAGGGAATGCATACCTGCAATTTGGGTGCTTGAAACCTTTCCAAGAACTCCACAAAGCGAGTGGATGCCTGAAAAGAAACCCGAGTGAATGTTTAAATTAGGCATCGAAATTGAGAATTCATTATGATTTGTCTTGCCTCCAATTTCATACCATAAGCATCGTACCATAGTAGGAATGGCTTCTTCCAACTGCGAAATTAAGTAAGATTCAAATGCTAAAATGAAAGAAATTAAATCAATAAAATATTGACTAAGAAAAAAGTTGTTGTAGTAGAGCAAGTCATAGAGACATTCTTCTCTTATGGTTTCATCATTCTTTCTTTTAAGAAACTAACACTCATTAAGGACTCACAGTTATATTATTTTAATAGAGGGGTTAATGATTTTATAAACTGATGAGGGTTTATCTAAATTATTTTCATTTATTAATTTAATTAATTGAATTAACGGGGGAGGCTGATGGGCAGGTCAGGGTTGACCTAACCAAGCTATAATATTAGACAAGGGGTAATCAGTTTTCCTTAATTTGTGTTTTAAGCGTCAGACAGCCAGACCTAGAGGAGAGAGAACGCCGACCTGCAAGGAAAAGGAGCTAGGGTGTTCAAACCGTCCTAGAGTCGCATCATATCATCACTATTCTTCGCATATAAGGTACGGGGGAGATTGGTTCGGTCATATATGAATGTGGGAGGGTACGAGTAGTGAGGGAAATCCCTAAGTCCCTCTAGGATCTAAATTCTCAATTTTGATTGATTATTATGTTTTAAAAATATTTTAATCGATAGAAAAGATTTGTCAATATGCTCTATGGTCTGATTAACGTCTTGTTCTAATTTGATTTTTGTTGGGAAAATGTATGATTAATTGCCCTAATTACTTGATTCTTGTGTTGTTTATGGTTGTTCATGATTTGAGGCTCTTGTGTGCATTGATGAAACTGGGTAAAATTCAATGGTGTTTTATGTGCGTTTTTGTGCTTTCTAATGAATGATTTATAATAATGATGGTTAAATTAATATGGTTGGGTATGATTGTGGACTGTGCGAATGAGAATGGATGCGAATGCATTGAGCATGGACATGAGAGGCATGAGATGCATAAGAAGCTAGACGTGGCTATAATACCCTAGCCATATGTTATGTTTAACAGGGGGACTAATGATGGGGGACAATCATATGCATGGGCCACAGGTGGTGTTTAACCATGCTGCAGGCCGGCCATAGGTGGTGTGGAATGTCTTTGCACGGGCCATCGGTGGTGTTTAACTGTGCGACACATCCGCCCATACGAGGTGTTTAACGGTGAGGCCATCATTAGTGATAACTAAGGGGATTGAGGAGGTTCGCCCATGGTGTGGAGTTCCGACTCGAGACTCTTAGGTATGGTGATGAGCATATGTATTGTGCGAGCATGTGCATTTTGTAAACATGAATGAACAGTTATTGATTTTGAATGAATGAAATGTGATTGATATATGATCATTTGTTAACTGTTAGTAATTGAGTACGGTAATGAGTCAGTTTTGGGGCATTATCTGCCTTTATATAAAATTGAATGCGATTTCTCACCGTACTTTCTCTTGTTGTTTTCTTTTAGGTAACGTTGAGGGCACTCATGGTGCCAAGTTTTGAAAAGGTGGGGTCTTGCTCTAATTAATGTGACATCGGGGTTCTAGAAGTTAGAATAGTTGCTCTATGCCTTGATGTTTGAATGACATATTTTTAAGATGATGATGACTTTAGTTTTCTCAATTATAATGTTTAGATTTAAAATCTTCTCGAAAACTTGGTGCCTACATTTTAATTACCATGTGAACTTTTTACCCTTAATACAAATTGTGCTTTTGTTTTTAACTACTACCCTGTTTTTATTTTATTTACTTGATTATTTTAATTTAAGTATTCAGAGTAGAAGGGTGTCACACTCTTCCCCAACCAACCAACATTTGAAAATTACAATACCATGCAAATTATTTACTGTTGATCTCAACGTGTTATTTACAGAAGAGTTGGAGAGTTGTAGAAGTTGCGTTATTCAAGTGTGAAGGGTCTAGAATCTTAAAATCTTTATTGTGGTGCTTCTTGTCTTTACCAGCAACTACCATATCAACACTCATATATAGGAGGTTTATAAAACAAAAAATTGAATTTTTCCCTTTTAATGGTACAAGTTTATGAAGAAGTGAGGTTTAGAAGACAACTTAGTGTGAGAGAGAAGTTGGATTCGTATAGAACTAAAGTTGACGAAGTTGAGGAGACAACTAGGTAGGCTAGTGTGAGAAAGGATAAGACGTATTCGTAAGAGGGAAAATGGATGGAAGTGACTTATCAATTTGTCATTGACTTGACACTATCTTGCCTGTAGTTGGAACTATAACTATCTAGTTTGTTTAACAATCAAGAGTTCTACTCTTTTACTATTATTTTTTTCCAATTATCTCTTAAAATCACAAAAAATATTAATTTAATTCAGACGTTCCTTTCAACTTATTTTATTTGAAAGTATATCTTTGTTGGAATATTGTTATCTAATTTAATACCCATACTTGAGATAGAATTCAATGCGTTCTTGATTACTTCACTAGGATAGGCCTAGTTCTCTAGTTAGAGGTTGGAACATGAAGCTTGGAATTTGGATGAGCATCGAAGAATTACAATTAGATATTTTACAAAAAATTTAAGATTGACACAAATTGGTTAATTATTATTTTAGAATAATACCATATGTACATATCATCGAATACGTCGTGTGAACCTAGTCAATGTGATAATAGGTTGATCAGGTGGTGACATATGAATTTGTTAGCGTTGAAAGTTTTAAATAGTTTAGGTGACTTAAAAATAAAAGAAGAATCAGCATTACGTGTTTGCTATTTTTTCATATACATAAAACAATGAAAGAATTCACCAAAAAAGAATGTCTTCCCCAACCAACCAACATTTGCAAGTTCCAATAGCATGCAAAATATTTTCGTGTTGATCTCAATGTGTTGTTGAAAGAAGAGTTGGAGAGTTGAAAAAGTTGTGTTATTCAAGTGTGGAGGGACAAGAAACTTAAAATCTTTGTTGTGATGCTTCTTTTCTCTCTACTAGCATCTACCATAACAACACTCATATATAGGAAATTGAAAAAACATCAACTTGTATGTTGATCTTTTAATAGTACAAGTTTATGAAGAAGTAAAGTAGAGAAGATAGCTTAGTATGAGAGAGAAGTTGGATTAGTATAGAATTGAAGTTGAAGAAACAAATATGTAGGATAGTGTGAGAACGGATAAGAGAAATTCGTGAGAGGGAAAATAGATAGACGTGATTTGTGAAAGTCTAACACATTAAGTCGTAATTTTTTTAACATATTAACTAATTTCAAAAGTTAATTTAATAAAAAAACATGTTGCGAAATTGTTGTTGTTAAAAAAAATTAGTTATTTCTTTTGTCGTTTGGTTAGATGCAGTTAAGAAAAAAAGAAGGCTTTATTTGTATATAACTGATTTTTTTATTTTTTTACCCAACATGTAGGTTTTCTATTTGAGTTTGTCAACTTGTTATTGAATAGACATTTCCTCGCCTATTGTTGGAACTATAACTATCTAGTTTGTTTAACATTCAAGAGTTATACCCTGTAACTATTATTTTTACCAATTTTCTTTTAAAATTTCATTCAATATTAATTTAATTCATACATTACTTTTAACTTATTTTACTTGAAAGTATATCTTGCTGGAATATTATTATCTAATATAATACCCATACTTGAGGTAGCATTCATTGCGATATTAATTACTTCATTAGGGTAGGTCCAGTTCTATAGCTAGAGGTTCGAACTTGGAACTTGGAATAGGATTAGCATCAATGTATTACAATTAGATAGAGTATAAAAAATTTAAGACCGACACAAATTGCTTGATTATTATTTTAGAACAATACCATAAGTACGTATCATCGAATATGTCGGGTAAACTCAGCCAATGGGATAATAGGAGGATTAGGTGGGGACATTTGAATTTGTTAGTGTTGAAGCTTTTAAAAAGTATAGTTGACTCAAAAAGAACATAGTAATATGTGGTGCTTCTCTTTCTACTAGCTCCTACCTTAACAACACTCATATACTGGAGGTTGAAAAAACATAAACTTGAATTTTGCTCTTTTAATGGTAAAAGTTTGTGAAGTAGTGAAGTTGAGAAGACAACTTAGTGTGAGAGAGAAGTTGAATTCGTATATAATTTAAATTGAAGAGACAACTACGTAAGCTAGTGTGCGAAAGGATAAGAGGTATTCATGAGAGGGAAAATGGATGAAGGAGACTTTTGAAAGTGAGACAAATTAATTTGTTTTGGAAGTCGTAATTTTGTTAACATATTAACTAATTTCAAAAGTTGTAGTTTTTTATAACAAAACATGTTGCAAGATTGTTGTAGTTAAAAAAAATTATTTATTTATTTTGTCATTTGTTTAGATGCAGTTAATAAAAAGAAGACTTTTTATTTGAGTTTATCAGTTTGTTATTGACTAGACATTCTCTCGCATGTAGTTGGAACTATAACATTTATTATCAGTTTTTTTAATAATCAAGAATTCTAATCTTTTACCATTATTCTTTCCAATTTTCTCTTAAAATTTCATACAATATTAATTTAATTCATATGTTACTTTTAACTTATTTTACTTGAAAGTAAATCCTTGTTGGAATATTTTTATTTAATATAATCCCAATACTTGAGATAACATTCATTGTGATATTAATTACTTAATTAGGATATGTCTAGTTCTCGAGTTAGAGGTTAGAACTTGGAATTTGTAATTGCAATGAGCATCGATGAATTACAAATAGATATAGTATAAAAAATTTAAGACTAACACAAAATGGTTGATTACTATTTTAGAACAATACATACGTACATATCATCGAATGATTTGGGTCAACTCAGCCAATGAGACAATAGGTTGAATAGGCGGGGACATATGAATTTGTTAGTATTGAAGGTTTTAAAAAGTATAGGTGAGTCAAAAATAAAATAAGAATCAGTGTTTTGTTTTTGCTATTTTTTCGTATACATAAAACAATCAAAGAGGTCACCAAAAAAGAAAATCTTCCCCAACCAACCAACATTTGGAAGTTCCAATAGCATGCAAAATATTTTGTTGTTGATCTCAATCTATTATTGATAGAAGAGTTGGGGACTTGAAGAAGTTGCGTTATTCAAGTGTGGAGGGTCAAGAAAATTAAAATTTTTCTTGTGGTGCTTCTTGTCTCTCTACTAGCAGCTACCATAGCAACACTCATATATAGGAAGTTGAAAAAACATAAACTTTAATCTTGATCTTTTAATGGTACAAGTTTATGAAGAAGTGAAGTTGACAAGACAGCCTAGTGTGAGAGAAAAGTTGGATTCGTACAAAACTAAAGTTGATAAGACAACTAGGTAGGTTAAGTTAAGAAAGGGTTAGAGGTATTGATGAAAGGGAAAATTGATGGGGGTGACTTTTGAAAATCTAACATAATAACTAGATTTTTTGAAGTCATAATTTTTTGAACATTTTAACTAAATTCAAAAGTTGTAATTTTGAAATTAGTTAGTATGTTAAAAATATTACGACTTCTAAAACTAGTTAATGTGTTACACTTTCATAAGTCAATTCCATCAATATTCGCTCTCACGAATATCTCTTATCCTTTCTCACATTACCCTACCTATTTGTCTCTTCAACTTTAATTCTATACGAATCCAATTTTTCTCTCAGACTAAGTTGTCTTCTCAACTTTACTTCTTCACTATTGACTGATACGTACAAATGGTAATGTTCTAAAATAATAATCAACCAATTTGTGTCAGTCTTAAATTTTTTATACTATATCTAATTGTAATTTATCGATGCTCATCCCAGTTCCAACTTCCAACCTCTAACTGGAGAACTTGACCTACCCTAGTAAAGTAACTAAGATCGCAATGAATGCTATATCAAGTGTGGGTATTATATTAGATAAGAATATTCAACCAACGATATACTTTCAAGTAAAATAAGTTGAAAGTAAAATATGAATTAAATTAATATTGTTTGAGATTTTAACAGAAAATTCAAAAAAAAAAATAATAGTTAAAGAGTAGAATCTACTCTTGATTGTAAAACAAGGTAGATAGTTATAGTTCCAACTATAGGCGAGGAATTGTCAAGTCAATAACAAACTGACAAACTCAAATAAAAAACCTGCATGTCTGGTAAAAATAAAAAAAATCAGTTATAAACAAATAAAGCCTTCTTTTTTTTTTAATTGCATCTAACCAAATGACAAAATAAATAACTAATTTTCTTTAACAACAATTTTCCAACATGTTTTTTTATTAAATTTACAACTTTTGAAATTGGTTAATATGTTAAAAAAATTACGACTTCCAAAACTAGTTAATGTGTTAGACTTTCACAAATCACCTCCATCCATTTTCCCTCTCACGAATATCTCTTATCCGTTCTCACACTATCCTACATATATGTCTCTTCACTCTCACACTAAGCTGTCTTCTCCACTTTACTTCTTCACAAACTTGTACCATTAAAAGATCAACATTCAAGTTTATGTTTTCTCACCTAAACTATTTAAAACTTTCAGCGGTAGCAAATTCATAAGTCACCACCTGATCAACCTATTATCACATTGACTAGGTTCACATGACGTATTCGATAATATGTACATATGGTATTGTTCTAAAATAATGATTAACTAATTTGTGTCAATATTAAATTTTTTATAATATATCTAATTGTAATTGATCGATGCTCATCCCAATTCCATGTTCCATTTTCCAACCTCTAACTAGAGAACTAGACCTATCCTAGTGAAAGCAATAAAGAATGCAATGAATTCTATCTCAAGTATGGGTATTAATTTAGATAACAATATTCCAACAAAGATATACTTTCAAATAAAATAAGTTGAAAGGAACATCTGAATTAAATTAATATTGTTTGAGATTTTAAGAGATAATATGAATATAATAGTAAAAGACTAGAACTTTTGATTGTTAAACAAACTAGATAGTTATAGTTCGAACTACAAGCAAGACAGTGTCAAGTCAATAACAAATTGATAAGTCACTTCCATCCATTTTCCCTCTCATGAATACCTCTTATCCTTTCTCACACTAGCCTACCTAGTTGTCTCCTCAACTTCCGTTCTATACAAATCCAACTTCTCTCTCACACTAAGTTGTCTTTTGAACCTCACCTCTTCATAAACTTGTACCATTAAAAGAGCAAAATTGAAGTTTTTGTTTTCTAAACCTCTTATACATGAGTGTTGATATGGTAGTTGCTGGTAGAGATAAGAAGCACCACAACAAAGAATTTAAGATTCTAGACCCTTCACACTTGAATAGCGCAACTTCTACAACTCTCCAACTATTCTTTAAATAACACGTTGAGATCAACAATAAAATATTTTGCATGGTATTGTAACTTCCAAATGTTGGTTGGTTGGGGAAGACTTTCTTTTATGGTGACTTCTTTGATTGTTTTATGTATATGAAAAAATAGCAAAAACAAAATGTTGATTCTTCATATGTCTCTACCTCATCAACCTATTATCCCATTTGTTGAGTTCACCCGACTTAATCGATGATACATACATATGGTATTGTTTTAAAATAATAATCAACCAAATTGTGTTAGTCTTAAGTTTTTTGTACTATATCTAATTGTAATTCATTGAGGCTCATCCCAATTCCAAGTTCCAAGTTCCAATTCCCAACCTCTAATTAGAGAACTAGATCTATTATAATGAAATAGTTAAAATTGCAATGAATGCTATCTCAAGTATGGGTATTATATTAGATAACAATACTCCAACAAGGATATACTTTCAAGTAAAATAAGTTGAAAATAACGTATGAATTCAATTAATATTGTATGAGATTTTAAGAAAAAATTGGAAATAATAATAGTGAAAGAGTATAACTCTTGAATGTCAAGCAAGATAGATAGTTATAATTCATACAACTGGCGAGGAAATGTCAAGTCAATAACAAACTGAAAAACTCAAATAAAAAACCTATATGTTATGTAAAAATAAAATAAAAAATCAGTTATATACAAATAAAGTCTTCTTTTTTTCTTTTAATGCATTTCTTTTATAAAAAATGACAGCTTTTAAAATTATTTAATAAGTTAAAAAATTACGACTTCGAAAACTAGTTAATGTGTTATACTTTCATAAGTCACCTCCATCCATTTTCCCTCTCGTGAATATCTCTTATCCTTTCTCACACTACCCTACCTATTTGTCTCTTTAACTTCAATTCTATACGAATCCAACTTCTCTCTCTCACAAACCTATTTTCTCAACTTCACTTCTTCATAAACTTGTACCATGAAAAGATCAAAATTCAGGTGTATGTTTTTTCAACCTCCTTTATATGAGTGTTGTTATGGTACCTGCTGGTAGAGAGAGAAGAAGCACCACAATAATGATCTTATGTTTCTTGACCCTCCACACTTGAATAACTCAACTTCTTCAACTTTCCAACTCTTCTGTCAACAACACATTATGGTCAACAAGAAAATATTCTACATGCTATTTTGTATCACCCAACTTATTTGATGGTACATACATATGGTATTGTTCTAAAGTACTAATCAACCAATTTCTGTTGATCTTAAATTTTTTATACTATATCTAATTGTAATTCATTGATGCTCATCCCAATTCCAAGTTTCAAGTTCTAATCATTAACTAGAGAACTAGTCCTACCATAGTGAAGTAATTATTCACAGAAAGACCAAGCTAAATCGTGGCCCCAATTGACTGAATAAAAAACCTGCATATCTTGTAAAAATAAAAGAAAATCAAATATATAAGAATAAAGTCTTCTTTCCTTTAAATGCATCAAACCAAATGACAAAATAAATAAATATTTCTTTTAACTACAACAATCTTGCAACATCTTTTTTAATAAAAAATTAAAACTTATGAAGTTAGTTGATATGTTTAAAGAATTATGACTTCCAAAACTAGTTAATGTGTTATTCTTTCAAAAGTCACCTTTTTTTTTAGTACTGAAGTTGTAAGACTAGTATTTTAAGAGCCCTGAATCGACATGTTTTCGTTGCAGAAAACAGTTCTCATGAATAATCAATAATGAAAACAGTTATAAAAACAATAGCAAGGGGATGTTTTAAAAAAGGATGAACCAACTAAGCAATCAAACAATGTTCATAAGTCTCAACTATTAGAGCACAAATAAGTATAAATAACTAGTGCATATAAAACAAAAAATAGGATAGGAAATTGTGCACAAACTAACCATTGAATTATGATGTCAATGGACGTCCCTATTATCAGCTGCAGCTGCAACAGCCACAAATTGACACAACTTGGGATACGCTTCGCAAAATTGCAATTCAACAGCTCCAACTACGTTGAGATGCTGTTACAGGAGCCCTATCACATTCTTAGATTAACTCTGATTTGTTCTGTTTTTACTGTGATTTTGTCAAGTAACAAACAAGACTAAAATAAATATCTATCAAAAACTTCAAATGTTAAATGATATTTTTATGATAGAATAATCATGTAGAAAAGTGGATATTTTATATATTTTTACAATTCTGCATACCTTGATATTGCTGAAATAATTAGAGAATTCGGGATCTTGAAGCCATGGCAGATAGATATTATGCTCAAGAATGAAAGAGTTCCATCCTCAATACCTTCCCTTCTTTTAATGAAATCAATATCAATAATCGATGCACTAACGATTCCTATGATGGGGTCCGACCAATCAAATAACTATGTATAAACCATAACAATGCAAGTAAATGCTATGCCGCAAACCTCAACTAAAATATGTCTTCTTCAGTAACTTGGCAGCATCTGCAATGTAAGAATAAAGAAGATAAACAATAACAGACAAACTTTTGCAGAGTCAAATTAATATCCATGAGACCTATGTTTCATGCTAAAGTGAGACAATGCACAATAATTTATCAACAGAATTCATAGGACAAGGTAGCATATAGTGAATAAATCGAACATTTTCATACCAAGATATATAATACCAACATACATAAATTCCTTGCACTTATATGTCATTGGAATTGTTGAATAAATAAATGAATGAAATATGGTTCTAGGCAAGGTCCAGAATATTATCATCATAGACCGCATAAAATTAGAATATATCAATTTTTCACAACCAGTTGCTTACCATTTCCAACAATGAGAGCTCCAAGCCCAGTTGGATGGCCAAACAGCTAACAAAAATGCAGAAGAAAAAACATCAATTTTCAAAGTAGTCCTTGACCAACACAAAATTAAAATACACTCTTATACCTTGTAAAATGAGATAGCAACAAAATCTGTAGAATACTTAGACAAATCAGGTGGCACGGTAGCACATCCCTTGGTAGCATCAATTAAGACCATCCATTGTCCATTTCTTATGAAAAAGAAAAAGCGTATAAGCAAATATACAATCATTAATACTTCAAAGAATGTCTGCAAACAAATAAAGTGCTCTCTTTTTCCATATACATATATATATATATATATATATATAGTCAAACACACCTTAGATAGACATAGAAAGAGAAAGAGAGCGGCTTAAAAAATAAAACTAGTCTATTACGGAAGCAAAGAAATTCTTGATTCTTGCCTTTGTAATGCTACTTTCTTTCAAAAAAATGTTGCTTATCAAAAACAATACGAAGTACTAAAATTAAAGTTCCTGTGTATAGGATTATTCTCATTGATGCATCCTCATATTCTAAAAAAATAGTAAAATGAACCTAGAAATCACAATTATTATAACACAGAAGCTTTCAGGAATGTATCATATGCAAATGTAGATATACACATGCACACACAAATCCCAAATGACACTGCACCTCTAGTATTTAGGAGTCTTGCATATAAAAAAAAGTGTAACAACAAAACTTGCATGCATGGGTACACATCTGAATTGTTTTTGTTTATTTATTTACTATCTATCATAATATATTCTTTTCAATAGACAGAATATTTTGCCTTTCAAAAAACAAATACAGAATATTTTAAATAAGGTCATCCAAGCAAATATTTAGCTATACGGCATAATCAATTTGGCGTAGAAACTATATGATAGGGTATGCAATCAATTTCGCGTAGAAACTATCCTTGATTTTTTTATGTATATGAAAAAATAATAAAAACAAAATGTTGATTCTTCTTTTATTTTTGAGTCACCAATACTTTTTCAAATCTTCAACACTAACAAATTCATATGTCCCCACTTAATCAACCTATTATCCCACTGACTGAGTTCACCGAACTTATTTGATCATATGTACATATGGTATTGTTCTAAAATAATAGTCAACCAATTTGTGTCAATCTTATTTTTTTAATACTATATCTAATTGTAATTCATCGATGCTCATCCCAATTCCAAGTTCCAACATCTAACTAGAGAACTAGAGCTACCTTAATGAAGTAATTAATATTGCAATGTATGTTATCGCAAGTATTGGTATGATATTAGATAACAATATTCCAACAAGGATATACTTTCAAGTAAAATAAGTTCAAAGTAACGTATGTATTAAATTAATATTATATGAGATTTTAAGACAAAATTCAAAAAAAAAATAGAAAAAGAGTATAACCCTTAAATGTTAAACAAGCTAGATAGTTATAGTTCCAACAATAGCTGAGGAAATGTCCAGTCAATAACAAACTAACAAACTCAAATAAAAAACCTGCATGTTGGGTAAAAAAAAAAAAAAAAATCAGTTATATACAAATGAATTCTTCTTTTTTTTAACTGCTTCTATCCAAATGACAAAACAAATAAATAATCTCTTTTAAATACAAGAATCTTGCACCATGCTTTTTTATAAAAAAATTACAAACTTTGAATTAAGTTAATATTTTAAAAAAATTACGACTTCCAAAAGTCAAGACCATCCACTTTCTTTATTAGTGACTTCTTTGATTGTTTTACTTATACAAAAAATAACCAAAAACAAAAAGCTTATGTTAGTCTTAAATTTTTTTATAGCATCTAATATAATACCCATACTTGAGGTAGCATTCATTCTATATTAATTACTTCATTAGCTTAGGTCTAGTTCTATAGTTAGAGGTTTGAAGTTGGAACTTAGAATTAGGATGAGCATTAATGAATTACAATTTTATATAGTATAAAAAATTTAAAACTGACACAAATTGCTTGATTATTATTTTAGAACAATACAATTTGTACGTATCATCATCGAATAAGTCGTGTAAACTCAGCCAATGGGATAATAGGTGGATTAGTTGGGGACATATGAATTTTCTACTGTTGAAGGTTTTAAAAAGTATAGTTGACTCGAAAATAAAACAGTAATCAACGTTTTGCTTTTGCTATTTTTTCATTTACATTATGCAATCAAAGAAGTCACCAAAAAAGAAAGTCATTGTTGTGGTGCTTCTCTCTCTACTAGCACCTACCTTAACAACACTCATATATATAAGAGGTTGAAAAAACATAAACTTGAATTTTGATCTTTTAATGGTAAAAGTTTGTGAAGAAGTGAAGTTGAGAAAACAACTTAGTGTGAGAAAGAAGTTGAACTCGTATAGAACTGAAATTGAAGACACAACTACGTAGGCTAGTGTGAGAAAGGATAAGAGGTATTCATGAGAGGGAAAATGGATGAAAGTGACTTATCAATTTGTTATTGACTTGACATTGTCTTGCCTGTAGTTGGAACTATAACTATCTAGTTTGTTTAACAATCAAAAGTTCTACTCTTTTACTATTATTTTCCCAATTATCTCTTAAAATCTCAAACAATATTAATTTAATTCAGACGTTCCTTTCAACTTATTTTATTTGAAAGTATATCTTTGTTGGAATATTGTTATCTAATTTAATACCCATACTTGGGATAGAATTCATTGCATTCTTGATTCTTGCATTCTTGAAATTGGGATTAGCATCGATGAAATACAATTAGATATATTATAAAAAATTTAATATTGACACAAATTGGTTAATCACTATTTTAGAACAATACCATATGGACATATTATCGAATACGTCGTGTGAACCCAGTCAATGTGATAATAGGTTGATCAGATGGTCACATATGAATTTGTTACCGTTGAAAGTTTTAAATAGTTTAGGTGACTCAAAAATAAAAGAAGAACCAGCATTACGTTTTTGCTATTTTTTCATATACATCAAACGATGAAAGAAGTCACAAAAAAAGAAAGTCTACCCTAACCAACCAACATTTACAAGTTCCAATAGCATGCAAAATATTTTCTTGTTCATCTCAATGTGTTGTTGAAAGAAGAGTTGGAGAGTTGAAGAAGTTGCATTATTCAAGTGTGAAGGATCAAGAAACTTAAAATCTTTGTTGTGGTGATTCATCTCTCTACTAGCATCTACCATATCAACAATCATATATAGGAAGTTGAGAAAACATAAACTTGAATGTTGATCTTTTAATGGTACAAGTTTGTGAAGAAGTAAAGTGGAGAAGACAACTTAGTGTGAGAGAGAAGTTGGATTCGTATAGAATTGAAGTTGAAGAGACAAATACATAGGATAGTGTGAGATCGGATAAGAGATATTCGTGAGAGGGAAAATGGATGGAGGTGATTAGTGAAAGTCTAACACATTAACTAGTTTTGGAAGTCGTAATTTTTTTAGCATATTAACTAATTTCAAAAGTTGTAAATTTAATAAAAAAACATGTTGAAAAATTGTTGTATATAACTGATTTTTTTTTTATTTTTACCAGACATGCAGGTTTTTTATTTGTGTTTGTCAGTTTGTTATTGACTTGAAAATTCCTCGCCTATAGTTGGAACTATAACTATCTACCCTTTTTAACAATCAAGAGTTCTACTCTTTAACTATTATTATTTTTTTTTGAATTTTTTCTTCAAAATCTCAAACAATATTAATTTAATTCAAAGGGTACTTTCAACTTATTTTACTTGAAAGTATATCGTTAGTTCAATATTGTTATCTAATATAATACCCACACTTGAGATAGCATTCATTGCGATCTTAGTTACTTTACTAGGATAGGTCAAGTTCTCTAGTTAGAGGTTGTAACTTGGAATTGGGATGAGCATCGATGAATTACAATATCATATGTATGTATCATAAAATAAGTTAGATGATACAAAATAGCGTGTAGAATATTTTCTTGTTGACCTTAATGTGTTGTTGATAGAAGAGTTGGAGAGTTGAAGAAGTTGAGTTATTCAAGTGTGGAGGGTAAAGATACATAAGATCATTATTGTGGTGCTTCTTCTCTCTCTACCAACAGGTACTATAACAACACTCATATATAGGATGTTGAAAAAACATAAACTTGAATTTTGATCTTTTAATGGTACAAGTTTGTGAAGAAGTGAAGTTGAGAAAATAGGTTTGTGAGAGAGAGAAGTTGGATTCATATAGAATTGAAGTTAAAGAGACAAATAGGTAGGGTAGTGTGAGATAGGATAAGAGATATTCATGAGAGGGAATGCATTAAAAGGAAAAAAGAAGACTTTATTTGTATATAACTGATTTTTTTTTACCCAACATGTAAGTTTTTTATTTGATTTTTTCCGTTTGTTATTGACTTGACATTTCCTCGCTAGTTGTATGAACTATAACTATCTAGGTTGCTTGACATTCAATAGCTATACTCTTTTACTATTATTATTTCCAATTGTTTTTTAAAATCTCATACAATATTAATTGAATTCATACGATATTTTCAACTTATTTTACTTGAATGTATATCCTAGTTGGAATATTGTTATCTAATATAATACCCATGCTTGAGATAGCATTCATTTCGATATTAATTATTTCGTTACAGTAGATCTAATTCTCTAATTAGAGGTCGGAACTTGGATCTTCGAACTTGGAACTTGGAATTGAAATGAGCCTCAATGAATTACAATTAGATATAGTATAAAAAATTTAAGACTAACACAATTTGGTTGGTTATTATTTTAGAATAACACCATATGTACGTATCATCGATTAAGTCGGGTGAACTCAGAGAATAGAATAATAGGTTGATGAGGTACAGACATATGAACTTGTTAGTGTTGAAGGTTTTGAAAAGTATAGGTGAGTCAAAAATAAAAGAAGAATCAACATTTTGTTTATGCTATTTTTTCGTATTCATAAAACAATCAAAGATGTCACCACAAAAGAAAGTCTTCCCCGACCAACCAACATTTAGAAGTTGCAATAGCATGCAAAGTATTTTATTGTTGATCTCAACATGTTATTTATAGAAGAGTTGGAGAGTTGTAGAAGATGCTTTATTCAAGAGTGAAGGGTCCAAAATCTTAAAATCTTTGTTGTGGTGTTTCTTGTCTCTACGAGCAACTACCATATCGACACTCATGTATAGGAGGTTTAGAAAACAAAAACTTGAATTTTTCCATTTTAATGCTACAAATTTTTGAAGAAGTGAGGTTTAGAACACAACTTAGTGTGAGAGAGAAGTTGGATTGATATAGAACTGAAGTTGAGGAGACAACTAGGGGAAAAATGGATGGAGGTGACTTATCAATTTGTTATTGACTTGACATTGTCTTGCCTGTAGTTGGAACTATAACTATCTAGTTTGTTTAACAATCAAGAGTTCTACTCTTTTACTATTATTTTTTCCAATTATCCCTTAAAATCTCAAACAATATTAATTTAATTCAAACAATCCTTTAAACTTATTTTAGTTGAAAGTATATTTTTGTTGGAATATTGTTATATAATTTAATACCCATACTTGAGATAGAATTAATTGGTTTCTTGATTACTTCACTAGGATAGGTCTACTTCTCCAGTTAGATGTTGGAACATGGAAATCGGAATTGGGATGAGCTTTGATGAATTACAATTAGATATATTATAAAAGAATTAAAATTGAAACAAATTGGTTAATTATTATTTTAGAACAATATATGTACATATCATCGAATAAGTTGTGTGAACCCAGTCAATGTGATAATAGTTGATCAGGTGGTGACATATGAATTTGTTAGCGTTGAAAGTTTTAAATAGTTTAGGTGACTCAAAAATAAAAGAAGAATCAACATTACATTTTGCTATTTTTTCATATATATAAAACAATGAAAGAAGTCACCAAAAAAGAAAGTCTTTCCCAACCAACCAACATTTGCAAGTTCCAATAGCATGCAAAATATTTTCTTATTGATCTCAATATTTTGTTGAAAGAAGAGTTAGAGAGTTGAAGAGTTGAAGAAGTTGCGTTATTCAAGTGTGGAGGGTCAAGAAACTTAAAATCTTTGTTGTGGTGCTTCTCTCTCTACTAGCATCTACCATAACAACAATTATATATAGGAAGTTGATAAAACATAAACTTGAATGTTGATCTTTTAATGGTACAAGTTTGTGAAAAAGTAAAGTGGAGAAGACAGCTTAGTGTGAGAGAGAAGTTGGATTCGTATATAATTGAAGTTGAAGAGACATGTATGATAGTGTGAGAACGGATAAAAGACATTCGTGAGAGGGAAAATGGATGGTGGTGATTTGTGAAAGTCTAACACATTAAATAGTTTTGGAAGTCGTAATTTTTTAAACATATTAACTAATTTCAGAAGTTATAAATTTAATAAAAAATTATTTATTTATTTTGTCATTTGGTTAGATGTAGTTAAAAAAAAAGAAGGCTTTATTTGTATATAACTGATTTTTTTTTTCATTTTTAGCAGACATGTAGGTTTTTTACTTGAGTTTCTTAGTTTGTTATTGACTTGACAATTCCTCGCCTTTAGTTGGAACTATAACTATCTACCTTGTTTAACAATCTAGAGTTCTACTCTTTAAGTATTATTTTTTTTTTGAATTTTCTCTTAAAATCTCAAACAATATTAATTTAATTCATACGTTACTTTCAACTTATTTTACTTGAAAGTATATCCTTGGTTGAATATTGTTATCTAATATAATACGCACACTTGAGATAATATTCATTGGGATCTTAATTAATTTACTAGGGTAGGTCAAGTTCTTTACTTAGAGGTTGGAACTTGGAATTGAGATGAGCATCGATGAATTACAGTTAGATATAGTATAAAAAATTTAAGACTGACACAAATTGGTTGATTATTATTTTACAACAATACCATTTGTACATATCATCGAATAAATCTGGTGAGCTCAGTCAATGGGATAATAGGTTGATGAGGTGCTGACATATGAGTTTGTTAGTGTTGAAGGTTTTAAAAAGTATAGGTGACTCAAAAATAAAAGAAGAATCAACATTATTTTTTGCAATTTTTTCGTATAAATAAAACAATCAAAGAAGTCACTAAAAAAGAAAGTATTCGCCAAGTAACCAACATTTGCAAGTTCCAATAACATGCAAAATATTTTCTTGTTGATCTCAATGTGTTGTTGAAAGAAGAATTAGAGAGTTGAAGAAGTTGAGTTATTCAAGTGCGGATGGTCAAAGTTAATATATAAGAGGTTGAAAAAACATAAACTTGAATTTTGATCTTTTAATGGTAAAAGTTTGTGAAGAAGTGAAGTTGAGAAGACAACATAGTGTGAGAGAGAAGTTAAACTCGTTTAGAACTGAAATTGAATAGACAACTACATAGGCTAGTGTGAGAAAGGATAAGAGGTATTCATGAGACAAAAAATGGATGGAGGAGACTTTTGAAAGTGAGACAAATTAATTTGTTTTTGAATGGAGGAGACATATTAAATAATTTCAAAAGTTGTGATTTTGTATAAAAAAACATGTTGCAAGATTGTTGTAGTTAAAAAAATTATTTATTTATTTTGTCATTTGTTTAGATGCAGTTAATAAAAAGTAGACTTTTTTGTATATAACTGATTTTTTATTTATTCGTACCAGACATGCATGTTTTTTATTTGAGTTTATTAGTCTTTTATTGACTGGACATTCTCTCGCCTGTAACTGGAACAATAACTATATAGTTTGTTTAACAATCAAGAATTCTACTCTTTTAGTATTATTCTTTCCAATTTTCTCTTAAAATCTTATACAGTATTATTTTAATTCATATGTGACTCTTAAATTATTTTACTTGAAAGTAAATCCTTGTTGTAATATTTTTATCTAATAAAATACCCATACTTTGGATAACATTCATTGCAATATTAATTACTTCAGTAGAATATGTCAAGTTCTCTAGTTAGAGGTTGAAACTTGGAACTTATAATTGAAATGAGCATCGATGAATTACAAGTAGATATGCTATAAAAAATTTAAGACTCACATAAGCTTTTTGTTTTTGCTATTTCTTTGTATAAATTAAACAATCAGAGAAGTCACTAAAAAAGAAAGTGGATGGTGCTGACTTTTGATAGTGTAACACATTAACTAGTTTTGGAAGTCGTAATTTTTTTAACATATTAATTTAATTCAAAATTTGTAATTTTTTTTATAAAAAACCATGGTGCAAGATTGTTGTACTTAAAAGAGATTATTTATTTGTTTTGTCATTTGGATAAAAGAAGTTAAAAAAAGAAGAATCCATTTGTATATAACCGATTTTTTTTTATTTTTACCAAACATGCACGTTTTTTATTTGAGTTTGTTAGTTTGTTATTGATGACATTTCCTCACCTGTTGTTGGAATTATAACTATCTAGCTTGTTTAACATTTAAGAGTTATACTCTTTTTCAATTATTTTTTTGAATTTTCTCTTAAAATCTCATACAATATTAATTGGAAAATAAAGAGAAAATTGAAAAAAAATATAGAAAAATAGTATAACTCTTAAATGTTAAACAAGCTAGAAAGTTATAGTTCCAACAACAGGTGAGGAAATGTCTACTCAATAACAAACTAACAAACTCAAATAAAAAACCTGCATGTTGGGTAAAAATAAAAAAAAAAATAGTTATATATACAAATGAATTCTTCTTTTTTTTAACTGCTTTTATCCAAATGATAAAACAAATAAATAATATCTTTTAAGTACAACAATCTTGCACCATTTTTTTTATAAGAGTTACAAATTTTGAATTAAGTTAATATATTAAAAAAATTACAACTTCCAAAACTAGTTAATGTGTTATTACACTATCAAAAGTCACCACCATCCACTTTCTTTTTTAGTAACTTCTTTGATTGTTTTATTTATACGAAAAAATACAAAAAACAAAAAGCTTATTCTTCTTTTATTTTTAAGTCACCTATACTTTTTAAAACCTTCAACACTAACAAATTCATATACAGCCACCTGATTAATCTATTATACCATTGACTAAGTTCAGTTGACTTATTTGATGATACGTATATATGGTATTTGTTCTAAAATAATAATTAACAAATTTATGTTAGTCTTAAATTTTTTTATAGCATATCTACTTGTAATTCATCGATGTTCATCCCAATTCCAAATTCCAAGTTCTAACCTCTAACTCGAGAACTAGACATATCCTAATGAAGTAATTAATATCACAATGAATGTTATCTCAAGTATTGGTATTATTTTAGATAAAAATATTCCAACAAGGGTTTACTTTCAAGTAAAATAAGCTAAAAGTAACATATGAATTAAATTAATATTGTATGAGATTTTAAGAGAAAATTGGAAAGAATAATGGCAAAAGATTAGAATTCTTGATTGTTAAACAAACTATATAGTTTTAGTTCCAACTACATGCGAGAGAATGTCTAGTCAATAACAAACTGATAAACTCAAATAAAAAACATGCATGTCTGGTAAAAAGAAAAAAAACCAGTTATATAAAAAAAAATCTTCTTTATATTAACTGCATCTAAACAAATCACAAAATAAATAAATAATTTCTTTTTAACTACAACAATCTTGCAACATGTTTTGTTATAAAAAAATTACAACTTTTGAAATTAGTTAATATGTTAACAAAATTACGACTTCCAAAATAAATTAATTTGTCTCACTTTCAACGGTCTCCTCCATCCATTTTTCCTCTCATGAATACCTCGTATCCTTTCTCACACTAGCCTATGTAGTTGTCTCTTCAATTTCAATTATATACGAATTCAACTTCTCTCTCACACTAAGTTGTCTCCTCAACTTCACTACTTCACAAACTTTTACCATTAAAAATATCAAAATTCAAGTTTATGTTTTTTCAACCTCCTATATATGAGTGTTGTTTAGGTAGTTGCTAGTAGAGAGACAAGCACCACAACAAAGACTTTCTTTTTTGGTTACTTCTTTGATTGCTTTATGTATACGAAAAAATTGCAAAAACAAAACGCTGATTACTGTTTAATTTTTGAGTCAACTATACCCTTTAAATCCTTCAACACTAACAAATTCATATGTCCCCACCTAATCCACCTATTATCCCATTGACTGAGTTTACCTGACTTATTCAATGATACGTACATATGGTATTGTTCTAAAATAATAATCAAGCAATTTGTGTCGGTTTTAAATTTTTTATACTATATCTAATTGTAATATGTTGATGCTAATCCTATTCCAAGTTCCAAGTTCGAACCTCTAACTATAGAACTGGACCTACCCTAATGAAGTAATAAATATCACAATGAATGCTACCTCGAGTATGGGTATTATATTAGATAACAATATTCCAACAAGATATACTTTCAAGTAAAATAAGTTAAAAGTAACGTATGAATTAAATTAATATTGTGTGAAATTTTAAGAGAAAATTGGTAAAAATAATAGTAAAAGGGTATAACTCTTGAATGTTAAACAAACTAGATAGTTATAGTTCCGACAATAGGCGAAGAAATGTCAAGTCAATAACAAACTGACAAACTCAAATAGAAAACTTACATGTTGGGTAAAAATAAATAACAAATCAGTTATATTCAAATAAAGTCTTCTTTTTTTAACTGTATCTAACAAAATTACAAAATAAATAAATATTTTTTTAACTACAACAATCTTCCAACATATTTTTTTTACAAAAATTACTTTTGAAATTAGGTAGTATGTTAAAAAAATTACAACTTCAAAAACTAGTTAATGTGTTAGGCTTTCATAAGTCAAACTCATCAATTTTCCCTCTCACGAATATCTCTTACCCTTTCTCACACTACCTTACCTATTTGTTTCTTCAATTTCAATTCTATACGAATCCAATTTCTCTCTCAGACTAAGTTGTCTTCTCAACTTCACTTCTTCACAAACTTTTACCATTAAAAGATCAAAATTCAAGTTTATGTTTTTTCAACCTCCTATATATGAGTGTTGTTAAGGTAGCTGCTGGTATAAGGAGAAGAAGCACCACAACAAAGATTTTAACTTTCTTGACCCTCCACACTTGAATAACTCAACTTCTTCAACTCTCTAATTCTTCTTTCAACAACACATTGAGATCAACAAGAAAATATTTTGCATGTTATTGGAACTTGCAAATGTTGGTTGCTTGGCGAATACCTTCAACAATAACAAATTCATATGTCACCACCTCATCAACCTATTATCCCATTGACTTAGCTCACCAGATTTATTTGATGATACGTACAAATGGTATTGTTCTAAAATAATAATCAACCAATTTGTGTCAGTCTTAAATTTTTTATACTATATCTAATTGTAATTCATCAATGCTCATCCCAATTCCAAGTTACAACCTCTAATTAGAGAATTTGACCTACCTAGTAAAGTAACTACGATCGCAATGAATGCTATATCAAGTGTGGGTATTATATTAGATAACAATATTCAACCAACGATATACTTTCAAGTAAAATAAGTTGAAAGTAACGTATGAATTAAATTAATATTGTTTCAGATTTTAAGAGAAAATTCAAAAAAAAAATAATAGTTAAAGAGTAAAACTCTTGATTGTTAAACAAGTAGATAGTTATAGTTCCAACTATAGGCGAGGAATTGTCAAGTCAATAACAAACTGATAAACTCAAATAAAAAACCTGCATGTCTGGTAAAAATAAAAAAAAATCAGTTATATATAAATAAACCCTTCTTTTTTTTTTTTAATTGCATCTAACCAAATGACAAAATAAATAATTAATTTTCTTTAACACAAATTGCAACATGTTTTTTTTATTAAATTTACAACTTTTGAAAGTAGTTAATATGCTAAAAAAATTACGACTTCCAAAACTAGTTAATGTGTTAGACTTTCACAAATCACCTCCATCCATTTTCCCTCTCACTATCCTACGTATTTGTCTTTTCAACTTCAATTCTATACAAATCCAACTTCTCTATCACACTAAGTTGTCTTCTCCACTTTACTTCTTCAAAAACTTGTACCATTAAAAGATCAACATTCAAGTATATGTTTTCTCAACTTCCTATATATGAGTGTTGATATGGTAGATGCTAGTAGAGAGAGAAGAATCACCACAACAAAGATTTTAAGTTTCTTGGCCCTTCACACATTAATAAGGCAACTTCTTCAACTCTCCAACTATTCTTTCAACAACACATTGAGATCAACAAGAAAATATTTTGTATGCTATTGGAACTTGCAAATGTAGGTTGGTTGGGGAAGACTTTCTTTTTTCGTGACTTCTTTCATTGTTTTATGTATATGAAATAATAGCAAAAACATAATGCTGGTTCTTCTTTTATTTTTGAGTCACCTAAACTATTTAAAAATTTCAACGGTAACGAATTCATATGTCACCACTTGATCAACCTATTATCACATTGACTAGGTTCACACCACGTATTCGATAATATGTACATATGGTATTGTTTTAAAATAATGATTAACTAATTTGTGTCAATATTAAATTTTTTATAATATATCTAATTGTAATTCATCGATGATTATCCCAATTCCAAGTTCCATTTTCCAACCTCTAACTAGAGAAGTAGACCTATCCTAGTGAAGTAATCAAGAATGTAATGAATTCTATCTCAAGTATGGGTATTAAATTAGATAACAATATTCCAACAAAATATACTTTCAAATAAAATAAGTTGAAAGCAACGTCTGAATTAAATTAATATTGTTTGAGATTTTAAGAGATAATTGGAAAAAATAATAGTAAAAGAGTAGAAGTTTTGGTTGTTAAACAAACTAGATAGTTATAGTTCCAACTACAGGCAAGACAGTGTCAAGTCAATAACAAATTGATAAGTCACTTCCATCCATTTTCCCTCTCATGAATACCTCTTATCCTTTCTCACACTAGCCTACCTAGTTGTCCCCTCAACTTCAGTTTTATACAAATCGAACTTCTCTCTCACACTAAGTTGTCTTCTGAACCTCACTTCTTCATAAACTTGTACCATTAAAAGGGTGAAATAAAAGTTTTTGTTTTCTAAACCTCCTATACATGAGTGTTGATATGGTAGTTGCTGGTAGAGATGAGAAGCACCGCAACAAAGATTTTAAGATTCTAGACCCTTCACACTTGAATAGTGCAACTTCTACAACTCTCCAACTCTTCTATAAATAACACGTTGATATCAACAATAAAATATTTTGCATGCTATTGTAACTTCCAAATATTGGTTGGTTGGGGAAGACTTTCTTTTATGGTGACTTCTTTGATTGTTTTATGTATATGAAAAAATAGCAAAAACAAAATGTTGATTGTTCTTTTATTTTTGACTCACCTATACTTTTCAAAACCTTCAACACTAACAAGTTCAGATGTCTCTACCTCATCAACCTATTATCCCATTCGCTGAGTTCACCCGACTTAATCGATGATACATACATATGGTATTGTTCTAAAATTATAATTAACCTAATTGTGTTAGTCTTATATTTTTTGTACTATATCTAATTGTAATTCATTGATGCTCATCGCAATTCCAAGTTACAAGTTCGAAGTTCCAAGTTCCAAACCTCTAATTAGGGAACTAGATCTACTATAATGAAATAATTAATATTGTAATGAATGCTATCTCAAGTATAGGTATTATATTAGTTAACAATATTCCAAGAACAATCTAAGTGGAAAATAATGTAGGAATTCAATTAATATTGTATGAGATTTTAAGAAAAAATTGGAAATAATAATAGTGAAAGAGTATTCTTTTTTCCTTTTAATGTTGGGTAAAAAAAAAAAAAATCACGTAGATACTATTAAAGTCTTATTTTTTCCTTTTAATGCATTTCATTTATAAAAAATTACAACTTTTGAAATTAGTTAATAAGTTAAAAAATTACGACTTCAAAAACTAGTTAATGTGTTAGACTTTCATAAGTCACCTCCATTCATTTTCCCTCTCATTAATATCTCTTATCCTTTCTCACACTACCCTACCTATTTATCTCTTTAACTTCAATTCTATACGAATCCAACTTCTCTCTCTCACAAACCTGTTTTCTCAACTTCACTTCTTCACAAACTTGTACCATTAAAAGATCAAAATTCAAGTTTATGTTTTTTCAACATCCTATATATGAGTGTTGTTATGGTACCTGCTGGTAGAGAGAGAAGAAACACCACAATAATGATCTTATGTTTCTTGACCCTCCACACTTGAATAACTCAACTTCTTGAACTCTCCAACTCTTCTATCAACAACACATTATGGTCAACAAGAAAATATTCTACACATATGGTATTGTTCTAAAGTAATAATCAAGCAATTTGTGTTGATCTTAAATTTTTTATACTATATCTAATTGTAATTCATTGATGCTCATCCCAATTCCAAGTTTTAAGTTCCAATCTTTAACTAGAGAACTAGTCCTACCCTAGTGAAGTAATTATGCACAGAAAGACCAAGCTAAATCGTGGCCCCAATTGACTGAATAAAAAACCTGCATGTCTTGTAAAAATAAAAGAAAATCAAATATATAAGAATAAAGTCTTCTTTTCTTTAAATGCATCAAACCAAGTGACAAAATAAATAAATATTTCTTTTAAACTACAACAATCTTGCAACATCTTTTTTAATAAAAAATTAAAACTTATGTTAGTTGATATGGTTAAAGAATTATGACTTCCAAAACTAGTTAATGTGTTATTCTTTCAAAAGTCACCTTTTTTTTTAGTACTGAAGTTGTAAGACTAGTATTTTAAGATCCATAAATCGACATGTTTTCGTTGTAGAAAACATTTCTCATGAATAATCAATAATGAAAACAGTTATAAAAAAATAACAAGGGAATATTTTAAAAAAAGATCAACCAACAAAGCAATCAAACAATGTTCATAAGTCTCAACTATTAAAGCACAAATAAGTATAAATAACG
Source organism: Mucuna pruriens (assembly GCA_025330945.1). NCBI lineage: Eukaryota > Viridiplantae > Streptophyta > Magnoliopsida > Fabales > Fabaceae > Mucuna > Mucuna pruriens. Next base: position 620,997 of record JAENHJ010000068.1, read on the forward strand.
AGTGCATATAAAACAATAAATAGGATGGGAAATTGTGCACAAACTAACCATTGAATTATGATGTCCATGGACGTCCCTGTTATCAGCTGCAGCTGCAACAGCCACAAATTGACACAACTTGGGATACGCTTCACAAAATTGCAATTCAACAGCTCCAACTGCGTTGAGATGCTGTTACAGGACCCCTATCACATTCGTAGATTAACTCTGATATGTTCTGATTTTACTGTGATTTTTTCAAGTAACCAACAAGACTAAAATAAACATCTATCAAAAACTTCAAATGGTAAATGATATTTTTATGATAGAATAATCATGTTGAAAACTGGATATTTTATATATTTCTACAATTCTGCATACCTTGATATTGCTGAAACAATTAGAGAATTCAGGATCTTGAAGCCATGGCAGATAGATATTATGCTCAAGAATGAAACTGTTCCATCCTCAAACAGTTCTTCAATATCTTCCCTTCTTTGAATGAAATCAATATCAGCAATCGATGCACTAACCATTCCTGTGATGGGGTCTGACCAATCAATCAGTAACTTGGCAGCATCTGCAATGTCAGAATAAAGAAGATAAACAATAACAGACAAACTTTTGCAGAGTCAAATTAATATCCATGAGACACATGTTTCATGCCAAAGTGAGACAATGCACAATGATGTATCAACAAAATTCACAGGACAGGATAAAAGAAAAAGCATATAAGCAAATATACAATCATTAATGCTTCAAAGAATTTCTGCAGACAAATAAAGTGCTTTCTTTTTTGCATATATATATATATATATATATATATATATATATATATATATATATATATATATATATATATATATATATATATATATATATATATATATATATAGTCAAACACACCTTAGACAAACATAGAAAGAAAAAGAGAGCGGCTTAAAAAATAAAACTAGTCTATTACGGAAACAAAAAAATTCTTGATTCTTGCCTTTGTAATGCTACTTTCTCTCAAAAAAAAATCTGCTTATCAAAAACAATACGAAGTACTAAAATTAAAGTTCCGGTGTATAGGATTATTCTCATTGATGCATCCTCATATTCTAAAAAAAATAGTAAAATGAACCTAGAAATCACAATTATTATAACACAGAAGCTTTTAGGAATGTATCATATGCAAATGTAGATATACACATGCACACACAAATCCCAAATCACACTGCACCTCAAGTATTTAGGAATCTGGCATATACAAAAAGTGTAACAACAAAACTGGCATGCACGGGTTCACATTTGAATTTTTTTCGTTAATTTATTTACTATCTATCATAATATATTCTTTTCAACAAACAAAATATTTTTCTTTTCAAAAAACAAATACAGAATATTTTGAATAAGGTCATCCAAGCAAATATTTAGCTGTATGGCATAATCAATTTGGCGTAGAAACTATCGTTCATTGTTTTATGTATATGAAAAAATAATAAAAACAAAATGTTGATTCTTTTTTTATTTTTGAGTCATCAATACTTTTTAAAACCTTCAACACTAACAAATTCATATGTCCCCACTTAATCAACCTATTATCCCAGTGACTCAGTTCACCAGACTTATTTAATGATATGTACATATGGTATTGTTCTAAAATAATAATCAACCAAATTGTGTCAATCTTATTTTTATAATACTATATCTAATTGTAATTCATCGATGCTCATCCCAATTCCAAGTTCCAACATCTAACTAGAGAACTAGACCTACCCTAATGAAGTAATTAATATTGCAATGTATACTATCGCAAGTATTGGTATGATATTAGATAACAATATTCCAAAAAGGATATACTTTCAAGAGAAAATTCAAAAAATAATAGAAAAAGAGTATAACTCTTAAATGTTAAACAAGCTAGATAGTTATAGTTCCAACAACAGGTGAGGAAATGTCTAGTCAATAACAAACTAACAAACTCAAATAAAAAAACCTGCATGTTGGGTAAAAATAAAAAATCAGTTATATACAAATGAATTCTTCTTTTTTTTAACTACTTCTATCCAAATGACAACACAAATAAATAATCTCTTTTACGTACAACAATCTTGCACCATGCTTTTTTATAAAAAAAATTACAAATTTTGAATTAAGTTAATATGTTAAAAAAATTACGACTTCCAAAACTAGTTAATGTATTACACTATCAAAAGTCAGCACCATCCACTTTCTTTATTAGTGACTTCTTTGATTGTTTTATTTATACAAAAAAATGGCAAAATCAAAAAGCTTATATTAGTCTTAAATTTTTTATAGCATATCTACTTGTAATTCATCGATGCTCATTCTAGTTGCAAGTTCCAACCTCTAACTTGAGAATAAGCCCTACCCTAGTGAAGTAACTATGATCGCAATGAATGCTATTTCAATTGTGGGTATTATATTAGATAACAATATTCCAACAAAGATATACTTTCGAGTAATATTAGTTCAAAGTAACGTAGGAATTAAATTTATATTGTATGTGATTTTAATAGAAAATTGGAAAATAATAATATTAAAAGATTATAACTCTTGAATAATATTAAACAAGCTAGATAGTTATAGTTCCAAATACAAATGAGGAAATGTCAAGTCAACAATAAACTAACAAACTCAAATAATAAACCTGCATGTCATGTTAAAATAAAATAAAAAATCAGTAATATACGAATAAACTCTTCTCTTTTTTATAACTGCATTTAACCAAATGACAAAATAAATAGTTTTTTTAACTACAACAATCTTGCAACATGTTTTTTATACAAAATTACAACTTTTGAATTTTGTTAATATGTTAAAAAAATTATGACTTCCAAAACTAGTTAATGTGTTAGACTTTCAAAAGTCACCTTCATCAATTTTCCCTCTCATGAATACCTCTTAGCCTTCATTAACTTATCATACCTAGTTGTCTCATCAACTTTACTTCTATACGAATCCAAGTTCTCTCTCACACTAGGCTGTCTTCTCCACTTCACTTCTTCACAAACTTGTTCAATTAAAAGATCAAAATCAAAGTTTATGTTTTTTCAACTTCGTATATATGAGTGTTATTGTGGTATCTGCTAGTAGAGAGACAAGAAGCACCACAAGAGAGATTTCAATTTTCTTGACCCTCCACACTTGAATAACACAACTTCTTCAACTCCCCAACTCTTCTATCAATAACAGATTGAGATCATCAACAAAATATTTTACATGCTATTGCAACTTCCAAATGTTGGTTGGTTGGGGAAGACTTTCTTTTTTGGTGACTTCGTTGATTGTTTTATGTATATGAAAAAATAGCAAAAACAAAATATTGATTCTTCTTTTATTTTTGACTCACCTATACTTTTTAAAACCTTCAACACTAACAAATTCATGTGTGCCCACCTCTTCAACCTATTATCCCATTGGTTGAGTTCACCAAACTTATTCGGTGATACATACATATGGTATTGTTCTAAAATAATAATCAACCAATTTCAATTAGTCTTAAATTTTTTATACTATATCTAATTGTAATTGACCGATGTTAATCTCAATTCCAAATTCCAAGTTCTAACCTGTAACTCGAGAACTAGACATATCCTAATGAAGTAATTAATATCGCAATGAATGTTATCTCAATTATGGGTATTATATTAGATAAAAATATTCCAACAAGGATTTACTTTCAAGTAAAATAAATTGAAAACAACATATGAATTAAATTAATATTGTATGAGATTTTAAGAGAAAATTGGAAAGAATAATAGTAAAAGAGTAGAATTCTTGATTGTTAAACAAATTATAGTGTTATAGTCCAACTACAGGCGAGAGAATGTCTAGTCAATAACAAACTGATAAACTCAAATAAAAAACATGCATGTCTGGTAAAAATAAAAAAATCAGTTATATACTCAAAAGCCTTCTTTTTATAAACTGCATCTAAACCAATGACAAAATAAATAAATAATTTTTTTACAAACTTCACTTCAAAGATCAAAATTCAAGAGATCAAACTTCACTTCACAACTTCACTTCTTCACAAACTTTTACCATTAAAAGATCAAAATTCAAGTTTATGTTTTTTCAACCTCTTATATATATGAGTGTTGTTAAGGTAGGTGCTAGTAGAGAGAGAAGCACCACACCAAAGACTTACTTTATTGGTTACTCCTATGATTGCTTTATGTATATGAAAAAATAGCAAAAACAAAACGCTGATTACTGTTTTATTTTTTAGTCAACTATACTTTTTAAAACCTTCAACACTAGCAAATTCATATGTCCCCACCTAATCCACCTATTATCCCATTGACTAAGTTTACACGACTTATTCGATGATGATATGTATATATGTTATTGTTCAAAAATAATAATCAAGCAATTTGTGTCAGTCTTAAATTTTTTGTACTATATCTAATTGTAACTCAATGATGCTCATCCTAATTCCAAGTTTCAAGCTCGAACCTCTAACTATAGAACAAGACCTACCCTAATGAAGTAATTAATATCGCAATGAATGCTACCAAAAGTATGGGTATTATATTAGATAAAAATATTCCAACAAGATATACTTTCAAATAAAATAAGTTAAAAGTGACGTATGAATTAAATTAATATTGTATGTGATTTTAAGAGAAAATTGGTAAAAATAATAGTAAAAGAGTATAACTCTTGAATGTTAAACAAGCTAGATAGTTGTAGTTTCAACAATAGGCGAGGAAATGTCATGTCAATAAGTGACTGACAAATTCAACTAGAAACCTACATGTTGGGTAAAAATAAATAACAAATCAGTTATATTCAAATAAAGTCTTTTTTTTT